>CM065694.1:32386879-32424379 GCA_017654935.2 Phymorhynchus buccinoides
CCAGAGGCGATACTCATCAGTGGGTGTGTTATTCCAAATCACAAAACACCTTTACACAGTTGACAGATAGTTGGGCCACTGCTTGCTACCAGGCATTCAAGGCAATGTTTTCTCATGCTCTGGAACGGTCTCCTGAAGATTTTCTGGAGGATTAGTGGGGGTTTTCCCGGCGTCCCTAGATCCTCTTACGACCGTTACAATTGTTGAAGCTGAAATTGAAAAACGCCAGCGTTGGGCAGATTTTAACCTCCAAAATGACAATTCTTGTCTCCACTGAGCACATTTTGTGCAAGATCACCTTCACATCCACGAAACCCAGACTTTCCCATGGTCTACAAGGTTCATTAACCATTTTCAATCAAACGCCCCGCTAAGTCTTGCAGGAAACCGTGGTCCAACACATTTTCAACTGTTTTATGACTATTGTTGTGACTTTTGAACATTGTACCCATTGATAGAAACACGGGGAGGGCGGCAGCTGCCCCCCTTCTCCTAGCACATCTGCCATGCATAGTCTCCAACCAAATCGGAACTGCATAGCGTTATCTTCGATAATCATCTTCATCTTCATCAATCATCACATTAAAGTTTGAAATTCTGTGGCCTGGCTTGCCCTGCTCTCATGGTGATCTTCGATCAAAGTCTTGTGTTTCTGGGGGCTGTCGATGGACGGACGTGGTGGCGCCCTCAGAGGGAGGCTTCACGCACGCTGGCCCCGCGACTAAGACATTATTGTCGTCAGTAGGGGGCTTAGTAGGTGATCTGCGCATGTGGGCCGACTCACCCGTGCGATTCCAATCGTACGACTATCCAACTGTGACATATGTGAGGCATGAGTTTCGTGAAATACTACCGTCTAAGCTAATTCGATAGCATCCTACGATTTTCGTCACTATTATTCATGTAGACTAATAGACGAATCTGATCAAATATTTGATACAAATATTATACAACGTTTCAAGGTTTTTCTATTTCCAAAAAAGTCCTACAGATATTTCATCAGATTCGTGTACGGGGGTGAACGAAACAAGAAGAGTGTCATCAGATTCATTTAGACAGTGCTATTTTACGGGAATCATGCCTCACAAATGCCACAGATGGATAGTTGTACGACTTCAGTTGGAGGGATTTGGACGTGTGGGTCGGCTCCTTATGTTAGATCAGAACTATACATCTTTTCTTCCCTTGGACGGCTAGTTTCGGAAACTGGGACCTGACAAACCAGGGTGTGGCTGTGACTTGGGACTCGAAATGAGCGACGTGGGAGTTCAGAAGATGGGACAGAGAATTTTTTTTATCTGAATTACATATGAAACTGCCAATTGATGATAAAGACAGTCAAGATTACTTTTACAATGCAAGGGTTAAAACAATATTCCTTAATGCGTGAACACTATTTAAAAGAAATTCTTAACTGTAAAGAATGTTTAAGGAAAACCTCTTTAACTTCTCGTGGCTGATGTATTTTGTTCTGCTTTCAGTACACTGTGAGGAGTGTCTGACTGTTCAGAAGACCGTACAACACCAGTGTGAGGCAGACATGGTAATATTCAAGTAAGAACAGCTTCTGTGTCTTTGTATAGGCGCGCGCGTGTGTGTGTGTGTGTGTGTGTGTGTGTGTGAAATATATATTGAAATGTTGACTACTCTTATACGGTTTCGGTGTGGTAATCATAAACTCATGATAGAAATCGGTAGAAGATTCGGAATGCCCCTTGAAGAACGATTATGTAGAGACTACAATCAGAATGACCTTGGTGATGAATTTCATTTTATAATGATATTAGAAGTCAGTTTAGCTCCAGAAAATGTACATGTGTAAAATCCGTATTTAACTATTTTTGTTTGCTCTGTGGTGGTAAAAAAGTGTTATTAAGCTCAGCGAAATTTCAAAGGGTACGTACACATACATGCGGAGATTCCATGCGGAAACCCGTGCGCAATCCGTAAATAACTAAAAGAAAGAAGGGAAAAGATTTGCGCTCATGTCAGTATTTCCCCTAATCCGTATTTTTTTTTTTACCCTTCTTTCTTTTACTTAGTTACGGATTGCGCATGGGATTTCTGCATGAACTGTGTACGAGGCCTGAGGCTTAGTAAGTTGCATGAACTGTATTTGGTGTGCTAATATTATATAATGTTTTGAATTGTTCCATTTGTATTTGCTTGATTTCTTTCAAGTCCTCCATGCCCCAAAAGTGGTCAAATGATTAAATCATCTTTGAATCTTTGTGTGTATGTGAACATTTGGTCAGGTACAACAGACTGGTGACCAACACCGGAGCTCCCCAGGGATGTGTGCTGTCTCCTGTGCTCTTTGTCCTCTACACCGCCGACTGCCGCAGCACCGAGGACTCCACTCTGCAAATCACATTTGCGGATGATACGTCCCTGACGGGCCTGATGGAGCAAGACGAGTCGCAGTACCTGACTGCTGTCCAGAGGCTTATCGACTGGTGTGACGCCAACTTCCTGGAGCTCAACGTGTCCAAGACCAAAGAACTGGTGATTGACTTCTGTAAAGTCAAGACGGACGTCCAGTCTATCGTCATCAAGGGCCAGCCAGTGGACACCGTTGAGTCCTACAAGTACTTGGGCACCATCATCGACGACAAGCTGTCCTGGACTCCAAACGTGGACGCCTGCTGCCGGAAGGCCAACCAGCGGATGTACTTCCTGCGGAAGCTGAAATCCTTCCACGTCTGCCCAAGGATCCTGTCCCTCTTCTATCAGGCCACCATCCAGAGTGTCATGCTGTTCAACCAGCTCTGCTTCTTCGGCAGCGCCAAGCATGCTGACACCGACCGGCTGGAGAAGGTCACCAGGACAGCTGCACGTGTGGTGAGGGAGGACCTCACTTCACCCGCTGTCCTCTACCAGCGAGCTGCTGTCAGGAAGCTGCTGGGGATCATGGGCGACGCCTCTCACCCCCTCCACCCTGCTGCGGAATCCTGCCGGCCAACCAGGGACTGCTCTCGGCGCCTGCGGTGCCTCAAGGCGAGGACCAGCCGCCTGCATAATTCATTTCTGCCCACCGCTGTGCGCCTCTTCAACGCTGCCCGGTGAACGGCGCAGCCACCCAGCTTGAACCCAGCTCCGTGTGTGTGTGTGCGTGTGTGTGTGTGTGTGTGTGTGTGTGTGTGTGTGCGTGCGTGTGCGTGCGTGCGTGTGCGTGTGCGTGTGTGCGTGCGTGTGCGTGTGCGTGTGTGCGTGCGTGCGTGCATGTGTGTGCGCGCGCGCGTGCGTGTGTGTGTGTGTGTGCGCGTGTGTGCGCGTGCGTGTGTGTGTGTGTGCGTGTGTGTGTGAAAGTGTATGTATGTGTGTGTGCCTATATGTATGCGTGTGTGTGCATGCGCCCCTGTTTATGTGTGTGTGTGTGTGTGTGCGTGCGTGTGCGTGCGTGTGCGTGTGCGTGTGCGTGCGTGCGCGCGCGCGTGCGTGAGAAAGAGAGAGAGAGCACGCGAGCACGTGAGGGTACATATATGTGTGTGTGTGATGGGGGGTGTCGTGTGGGGGTGTTGTAAGTTTAGGTGCATGATGTGTATTTATGTAGCCTACATGTGCTCACTTGACCGTAGTTGACAGCACTTATATATTGATCTGTGTGGATAGGCTTTTGTATTTTACTTATTTATTTTAAAATTATTTTTAACTTATATTAGTCATATGCTCAATTTTAATGTGTGTGTGTGTGTGTGTGTGTGTGTGTGTGTGTGTGTGTGTGTGTGTGTGTGTGTGTGTGTGTGTGTGTGTGTGTGTGGGGGGGGGTAGGGTGGTGGTGGGGGTGACTTCAGTGTGCAGGTGGAAAAGTGGTTAATGATTTTATACATATTATTTTATTATATGGTTGTATTTAATTCAGTTTGTATTCAGCTTTTCTGCTGTGTTTTATGCTGATAAATGTATTGATGACTGTGATTGCTTTTAGTCTAACTAATTTTTCATTCTGTTTTCTTTTATTAGGCATGTGTACGTATAATTTTAGTTCATTGTATTACTGCGGAAGAGAAAGGTGGGTTTGGAGAAAGGGGGTAGATGGTGGGAGAGGGTGAGGGAGAGACGGGGGGGGGGGGGGGGGGGGGGGAGGAGCGAGAAGAGTAGAGGGGTGGAAGGAGGGAGGGACAGGAGAAGGGAGAGAGGGGGAGAGAGAGTCATGGAGAGAGAGAGGGGGAGAGAGAGATATATGTTTTGGTTTGATTGTTTAAATAGGGTCTATAATGTTTCATTGCCAAAGCCCAGTGATGAGGTGGGATGTTGGTGGGAAGGGTGGAGGGTGGTATGAAAGTGAGCGCGCAAGCGGGGCGTGTGAAGTGTGAAAGAAACTTTTAAGGCATGTAATTACAATTTATTGTGTTCTTTTATAAATTGTTTGGTTTCTTGTGTGTACATAATAAAAATTATGACGTGTCCGCAGGAACATTATCCTTGTTTTTATGAGGACAAAATAAAAGTTGAGTTGAGTTGAGTTGAGTTGAGTTGAGTTGAGCATAGAATGACACACGGCCTGGCACACAGTACATCCGGATTTGTGTGTGTGTGTGTGTGTGTGTGAACATTTGGTCAGGTACAATATCGAATAATGACATACGGCCTGGTACACAGTACATCCTGAATTTCCGCGCGGAAATAATCAAGAAGTAAAAGAAAGAAGGATAAAGTAAGCGCACGTGTTCGAATTTTCCCTAATCCGTATATTTGTTCCCTTCTTTCTTTTACTTACTGAAAATCCAGATGTACTGTGTACCAGGCCAGTGCGTGCAAGATCACGCGCGTGCACACACACAAACACAGGCACCACACACTGACACAGACACAAGATTCAAGATGAATTCAATCGTTTTGCCCCTACTGGGGTGTGGAGACACACACACGCACACACACCCGAGCGCGCGCCCATCCACGGGCATTTGATAAAGCGATGGACTGTAGTGGTACAAGAAGGAATATTCAAGTATCAACAAATATCCAACTTTGTGACCCGCTGGGGTTTTTTTCCAGAATGAGCGCCAGTGGCTTCGTGTTGGTAAGCCATTCCTCCACGGAGTGCATTCGTCCTCCCAAGATAGCGTGCGAGATAAATTGCCCTAAGGACCACCCCGTGTGCGCCCAGGACAAATGCACGGGGCAGTATTTGTGGACCAGCCAGTGCAAATTGTCACTGAGAAAATGCCAGTAAGTGTGTTGGGATATGATTAGTGGTGGCAGAGGGAACCTATATGAAGAGAAGAAAACGTGACCAGTTTCGGTAAAACCCGAAATGAGCGGCGTGGGAGCAATGTCAGAAGATGGGACAAAAGAAAACATCTGTATGTATATATTACGCGTGGAACCGCCGATTGACAATAAAGATTACTTTTTCGATACAAGGGATTAAAACAATAATTATGTTTGAATGTATGAACAGTTTTTTACGTGTTGTTGTGCTGCCCTTCACCTAGTACCCTCTACCACCACTAACAAGGTCCGTTCCCCTATAACTAAGGATCCTGCACTCACCATCATTTGTCTTCACCTAGTACCCTCTACCACCACTAACAAGGTCCGTTCCCCTATAACTAAGGATCCTGCACTCACCATCATTTGTCTTCACCTAGTACCCTCTACCACCACTAACAAGGTCAGTTCCGCTATAACTAAGGATCCTGCACTCACCATCATTTGTCTTCACCTAGTACCCTCTACCACCACTAACAAGGTCAGTTCCGCTATAACTAAGGATCCTGCACTCACCATCATTTGTCTTCACCTAGTACCCTCTACCACCACTAACAAGGTCAGTTCCCCTATAACTAAGGATCCTGCACTCACCATCATTTGTCTTCACCTAGTACCCTCTACCACCACTAACAAGGTCAGTTCCTCTATAACTAAGGATCCTGCACTCACCATCATTTGTCTTCACCTAGTACCCTCTACCACCACTAACAAGGTCAGTTCCTCTATAACTAAGGATCCTGCACTCACCATCATTTGTCTTCACCTAGTACCCTCTACCACCACTAACAAGGTCAGTTCCCCTATAACTAAGTTCACCACCATCTTTGTCTTCACCTAGTACCCTCTACCACCACTAAGGATCCTGCACTCACCATCATTTGTCTTCACCTAGTACCCTCTACCACCACTAACAAGGTCCGTTCCCCTATAACTAAGGATCCTGCACTCACCATCATTTGTCTTCACCTAGTACCCTCTACCACCACTAACAAGGTCAGTTCCCCTATAACTAAGGACCCTGCACTCACCATCATTTGTCTTCTTTTGAGTTGGAATAACTTGTAGTTGAGACACCCCCATCAAACGGGCCGTGCTTTGCTGCATCGCTTGATCGATTAACCCCTTACCAACGAGAGTAATGTTTTTAGCTTGTTTTAAAAGTATTTTGTTTAGCTGTTTGTCCCTCCATTTGTCTGTCTGCATCCTGGAGACAGGTCCTGCCCAGCTCCGCCTGTTCAAGGACTTCAGTGTTGGCAACAATGTCATACCTGGAGACATGTCCTGCCCAGCGCAGTTGGGTCTTCCGCATCATGGCCTCCATGCTGGCCAGCTCCGCCTGTTCAAGGACTTCAGTGTTGGCAACAAGGTCATACCTGGAGCGTCCCTATTCCTGTTTCACCTACGCTTTGCTATGGTAATGAGCAAGATGGCCGCCATATGGCCCATCCCGTTTCACCTACTCAGCTGTTCTTTTCTTTTCTATAGAAGAAGCAATTCGTCGTGTGCTCATAATACATTGCTGCAATATTAGGTTGAACCACATGTTATTGTCTACCGAAGTCCTGTTGGTGAAAAAGGAATTTTACATTTTGTATTTTGAATGGCCCTATGATTTTTATTATTGTTCACAATGTCTCTTGGTCTGCGCAGTTGTTAGCAGTTCGTTCTACCAACAGCCGTAGACTACATTGAACTGCTTTCCATTCACCACATTATCATCTTTGTTGTTACTGTGCTTATTTGAGAGTGCACGTGCTAACTTGATTGAAGGAATATGTTATTTTGTGTGTGTGTGTGTGTGTGTGCGTGCGCGCGCGCGCGTGTGTGTGTCGTACATGTGTATATCTGTGAGCGTATCAGAGAGAGAGACTTTTTTACAGAGAGAGAGAGAGAGAGAGAGAGAGAGAGAGAGAGAGAGAGAGAGAGAGAGAGAGAGAGAGAGAGAGAGACAGAACTAAGCATACAATCTCAGGAAAAAAACGATTTTAAAGTATCTCACTGTTTTAATGACAGGGGCTGGTCCTTTCGTTTGGCCAATCAGAAAGGTCCATCCTTGAACTGTGTGATACGTGTTACATTGGTCAGTACATACACGAGTGATCCATATTAGGAGAACCGACATTACACATAGTATATAACATAATTATGAAACAAAGAACCATGCAGACTGTTCCTATTGACATCAACTGTCGTTTTAACAGATGAAGTCACACACTAATAACGAACTCAGGTTCACAAAAACAGCAGCCGTTGCCTTAGAGTCAACACGGACTATGTTCAGATGGTCCATTGACCATTGTTGAACGTAGTGCGGAAAATAAAGTATTAAAAGACTGAAAAAAATAGAAACAACATGACCCCCACTATATATTGTTTCCAGTCTTACATGTATTTACAAGGTGGAAACTATGCCTAAAACCGACACTGATGTACACAGAGTTTTTATAGCAACTCTTCAAACGAGTATAATTAGATAGAAATAGTGAGACAAGGAGAGAGGATAATAGTGCAGTAAGGAAAGGTAACTCTCTGTAATTAACTCCATTCACCAATGTAATTTCTCTTGTTGAGATAATAAAATAATATTGACTTTGACAGTTTGGTGAAGGGAGTTAATTACAGAGATAAGCACCTTTCCCTACTTTCCCCAGAAGATAAAATCGAATTAAACGTAAATGTAGGACCGCCATCCGAACACTGCACACAGATCCTTGTAATGTAGTCTCATTTCAAGAACAAGCCAATGCTAGTTCTGGCCACCAGTTCCAAACGGATCACGTACAGATTTGAACCACTAACATAGTAATCCCAGCACTACTCCGCCTAGCCAGCTATTTGGAGGAACCAAATCACGCAATACTGACTTCACAGATAAACCATTGCCACATACATAATACACATACATATACCCATATGTAGACGCTACACTGTATCGATTATACCCATAGGCTGTGTGCACATTTACGCGGAACTTCCGCATGGAAACGCAAGAAATATGAAGGAGTGAGTGTGCACATTACACACGGAAACCCACCCGCATATCCCATCCACTTATTTCTGACTTTGTTATACTTTATTTGTGGATGGGCTTCCGTACGGAAGTGTTTGTAAATGTGCACAAGCCCTCAAACAGCTACCAAAGCAGATGTGTACCAACAGTAAACTGGAGTGAGTAGATAGAATGTGGGTGAGTGGTTCAAATGATTTTGGTTAATGTCACAACCATTATTATCATAATCTACAACAAACAATAATATTTTCATCAACTCAATAACAACGACGACGACAATAGAAATGTAGCTTTGATTCGTTACATGTCTAAATTGTCTTTGAAATTCACACCAATGCTAACAACGACAGTTTGCATTTTCTGTTCGTAATAATTAAAAGTCCAACAAAACTTTACTTTTTTGGTAAAACTTCTGCGAGTTAGTATACAATAATCAGAAAGTTTGATACAAGAAAATAGTAAAAAATTAATAGCTACTAGATCTATGCTTGTCAAATAATTCAGAGACGTCAATCAAAAATCAAATTGATTGCCCATCAAATCGAATCAAGATCAAGTATGATGATCAACAAGGTGAAATAATCCACAACAATCAACGATACTGAAGGACTACTATCTCTCATTCTGATTCTCCCTAACGCACACACACACATTTTCTATTTTGATCTACAGTTATAACACGTACCCAAAACTGATGCAGTATGTTTTCCGTTGGGACATAACCAAAACGTTTAGAGACTTACGGTACTCTCCTTACACTCTCTTTAAACATATATGTTTATATACATAAAAGTTTCCTTTTCAGTTTCTTTCAACCTCCATCTCTCTCCAAATAAATCTGAAAACGAGACGTCAGCATTCAATCAATCACAAACTCAAACCAGGTTACCCCCTACACAAGCTATGCGTGAGTCTGGGTAGCTGAAATGTGTAGTTTTGGTGTGAAACGTGTTCTCCAATTCATTAAAAAACCATCAAACACAATTGGCTGAAAACTTGCAGCGCTCAAGAACTGAAATGCATAACACTCAGTTTAGAAGCGTGGCAGAGGTCCAAATGGTATGTGTGCAAAAACAAACGCGTCTTGTAGTTTATATCCTACTCACTATAGACTACTCACAATAGACTACTCACTATAGCCTACTCACTATAGCCTGCTCACTATAGACTAGAGTAACCAGGTTTGCAAACTGTACAACCCAAATACATGGATGATCCCATTTCTTCCAAAACACAGTTGACATGGAAACATCCTCCCAGCTTGTCCTTTTTTCACACAAACATACTAACACCCACACTGTCCCTCTATCACTCGTGATAGACTCAACGTTAATATACATCTAGCCACTGTCACGCAGAACCAGGCAGGAGCATTTTACCTAGGATTTCTATCAACGGATCCCTTCGAAGACCAGTGCTCCACAGATTGCTTCCCCTTGAGTAAGTCGGCTTCATTGGGGCAAAAATCCTCAGCAACTTAAAAATGAAACCAAGCAAAAGAAACTAACCCCTCAAATAACCCTCTGAAACAATGTGAACAAAACATTGAAGAAGCTGAGTCCAGACCTTGTGTGTGATCTGCCGTTGGCATAAATCAATTCACGTCCAACTAAAGGCGCCCAGTGAGTCACGCTTAACCCTAATCCCACCACACTGTCACCTCTTTTAATGACAATTGTCCAGTTCCCACCTCAGATCTCCAAATCGTTGTT
Source organism: Phymorhynchus buccinoides (assembly GCA_017654935.2). Taxonomy (NCBI): domain Eukaryota; kingdom Metazoa; phylum Mollusca; class Gastropoda; order Neogastropoda; family Raphitomidae; genus Phymorhynchus; species Phymorhynchus buccinoides. The sequence goes on from CM065694.1 coordinate 32,396,819, forward strand.
ATTTGTCACCATCGATTCAGGTTCGCAAAGTTTCTATATCACCCCTAAGGCCCTTTAAGGGCATGGCACGTGGTGAACAAGGTTTGCTTGGCACATGATGAACACTGGTTACTTTGGCCGTGACCACGTGGTTTTCAGTCCGAAGAGAATCGGAGCTCGCTTGTGTTTGTGCAACGTCTACAGCGGTCCTGCTGCAACATATAACACAGCTATTGACAATCATTTGCCACACACTGACTAGAAAAAGAAGATCAAAGGTGCGTATATAATGTCGCAGAAAAAAGGAATGACTGACAAAAAAAGAATGACGAAGACATTCAACAGAATCTATCAGTTTTCACGAAAAGGTAAAGAAAAGCAAAAACAAACAAACAAACAAACAAACAACAAAAACCAAACCCAAACCAAAACAAAATAACAGAAGATGGACAGCTAGGTTAAGAGAAACGTATTATCACTAGAATTGAATAATTTCAACGGATCAAGACCTTTTATTTATTTTCTTAAAGACAACTTAAAAAGTATTGGTGTTAATCACAAAGAAACTGTTGGATCAGTGTACAAGAGTAACAAACACTTTGTAATTTGCAATATTTGCAGAGAGTGATTATTGACATTCCTTCATCTGGTAATTAAAACACAGGATGGCTCTTGGAAACAGTAAATAACAGCAAATGCCAACTAAATGATAAAAACAAACAACCCCAAACACAAATCATGCAGGCTACAGACGGATAGGGAACTTACCTAGCTAACTCCAATCTCCCCAATGACCTTGACCCCCCCTCCCCTTGGCAACAGGCGGGGTCATGGAATGTCGTCGTCCTCCTCCCAGGGGGGAGCCGTGGGCACCATGTTGTGGATGGTCATGTCCGACAGAAACACCTGACAACAACAACGAATATATAAACAACAACGAATACAGAAATAGTTCATCATCATCATCAACAACCACAACCACAACTTTAATGAACCCAGTGGCAACATACGACTGGTCATTTTGGTCAAAGCTTACCCCCACCCCTTTCCCCTTCGATCAAACACATAATCAAAACCTGCAAGCAAATAAAGGGTGGCTCTGTACTAGCAGCGACGCGCTCTCCAGGTGAAAGCAGCCCTAAGTTCACAGAAACGGGCGGGGAGAAAAGTAATAGTATACCATACTACACAACAACAACAACAACAACAACAAAGACAACAGCAAGGTATACTTCTACTACAGGATGACCCCCCAAAAATGCCACCTAAAAATACATTCGCTCATAATTGCTTCAGTACTGTAGTGTACCCATGCTCTCGTTGACTATCGAAGGCATTTTTAAAATACACAGTATTCTCATCCGTTGTGCATTTATTCTTCTTCACAAACCTCATTCTCTGTCTGTCTCTCCTTCCCTCCTACTCTCTCTCTCCACCCCACCAGCTGCCAAATCAACTCGAGGACATAAACACATAAACACACACACACACACACACGACTCACGCATGATGACTCACCGGATCGGAGGTGGGCTGGCTGTTGAAGAAGGGGAAGGGGAAAGAGGAGGCGTCGGATCCTGGGGTGTTGAGGAGGGGGTGGCAGGTGACTTTGTGATGCTTTTCTCTCAGGGGCACCGTGCCGATCACGATGTCCACGGGAAGCTTGATGCGGCGAGCCAGACCCGCTGGCTTGATGTACAGCTAGAACATGGGAGAACAAGACAATGTAGAAGGGCAGAGAGAGAGAGAGAGAGAGAGAGAGAGAGAGAGAGAGAGAGAGAGAGAGAGAGAGAGAGAGAGAGAGAGAGAGAGAGAGAGAGAGAGAGAGAGAGAGAGAGAGAGAGAGAGAGAGAGAGAGAGACAGACAGAGACAGAGACAGAGAGAGAGAGAGAGAGAGAGAGAGAGAGAGAGAGAGAGAGAGAGAGAGAGAGAGAGAGAGAGAGAGAGACAGAGAGAGAGAGACAGAGAGAGAGAGAGAGAGAGAGAGAGAGAGAGAGACAGAGACAGAGAGAGAGAGAGAGAGAGAGAGAGAGAGAGAGAGAGAGAGAGAGAGAGAGAGAGAGAGAGAGAGAGAGAGATGTCCACGGGAAGTTTGATGCGGCGAGTTTCTCGCTGGATGTACAGCTGACATGAGGAAAAAACACACTCATGCAGTTAATAGGAATTGTTCGCAAATAATTAAGGGGAGTAATCTCATGGTGTGTGGGAGTGATCTTGCTTGACAGAGAGGAATAAACAGGAAGTTACACTGGCTTAATTAACCGTCGCCTCGTGTGTTTGAGTAGACACACAGGGTGTAGAATACAGCGCGTCATTCTAAAATTGACGTCATATATATTTTTACATCACATTTTGCAAGTTCCATCGATTTTTTGACCACTTTCCACACTTTCATTTCTCAAACAAAAACAAATGTTTGCAAGTTGCTCATTCGCATCCTGGTTTCAATCTTCAACGCCATGGTTGCTATGGTTTGTCCCTCTCAGTTGAGGTAAACAACTCTAATTTTCACGAAGTGCTCTCCCCTCGTTTTTTTCTCTCAGAAAATCGTCTATTGGACATGGTGAAAGCCAGAAGGTACTGTCACAAACGAAGAAGACAGCGTGATAATACCTTCTGGCTTCCACACAATGCATTGTTATTGTAACATTTGACCAAAGGTTGCTTCCTCATAAGAGCGTAAAACAAGGACTGATCACTTCAACTTAAATGATTATGTATTTTTTGATGATGTCCAATTATTATTCAATTATTCTTTTTTTTTTAAATGGCACGAATACGTTCTATTTTTCTCAGAGAATATACATAGATTGCAACATACACAAAATACACTTTCACAAAGTCAATGCAAGTGTTCATCTTCTCACTGCATTCTGCAGCCAATCAAGATGTTTCTGAAAAAAAAAGATACCAGAAACATGCTTCAAATACTGACATTGTGAAAATAAACATGCCAAATATGAGTACATTATGCGAAAACAAACATGCACAGAAATAAACTTAAACCCTGATAATGTAATTCACTTTACTCTCTATCAACATACTGGGCAAACCCACATTTAATCAAAACTATTTCTATTGACATTTGAACACACACAATCCCTGGTCTTCCTCCTCTTCAGCTTTGGTGGCCAACATCAATCGGCTGATGACAAACACCACTTTAACAGGGGGAGGACCCAGAGGTAAATTATTCAATTATTCTTGAATATAAAGGATATTATTTTTATTGCACTCGTTTCGTTTCGTTTTGTTAGTTATGAAGCAAAAGCTCAAGAAATATAATATACAACCAATGGTGAAGGGTTCTTAACTTTTGTTTGTTTGTATATATAATATGTATAATAATAAGCTTAACAAGGCAAATGGACGTATGCTCTTACACATAAAACCAGTTATAATTATGTATATTGAGGAGTTCATAAACATAAAAAAAAGTGGATTAAAAATATACCCCCCGTTATTTTTCGGACTATATAAGGCACACCACCCCAAAAGTCTACACACAATTCATATTTTGTTATTATATTTTCTTCCTATTTGAAGAATCACATTATAAGGGACGCAGTGGTCTGAATCTGGAAAGAAAAAGTATTGCCTTATAATCCGAAAAATATTGTAATTATAAGGGCTTGAGCACATTACACGCGGAAACGCATGCGTATCCGTAATCCGCAAATAAAGTTTTTAAAAAAAGTAAGAAATAAGCGGATGGGATATAGCGCATGGGCTTTCGCTTGTAATGTACGCACTCCGTCATATTCCTTACGTCCAGATTGGGTGGGTTTTTTTTGTATTGCGCATGGGCTTCCGTAGGTTCGTTGTTGTTTTTTGTAAATGTGGACACAGCCTGAAAGTGGCTATTAAATTATACTGACGAGGAAGACACAAGAAAAAAAATTCAGTATGCATAATATTATCAGAAATGTCGCCGTAGGCTAATGGTAATAGTATTATTAAAAATAATAAATTAAATAGGCTACCCAGTAACCAACCGACAATCCCTCTCTGTTTCTGTCTCTCTCTGAGTCTCTCTGTGTCTCTGTCGCGCTCTCTCTCTGTGTTTATCTCTCCCCCCCCTCTCTCTCTCTCTCTCATGACAGGGGCTGTTGGCCTAAATCATTAAAATATTTATGAGTTCCGAGTCCGAGTTCTCTCTCTCTCTCTCTCTCTCCCATACGCTTCTTATATTGAATGTTTGTATTATTATTATTATCTGGTTTGTGAGAAACGGGAGTGGATGAATGTTCTTTATCATGTTTCTTTTCTTTTTATTTTTACCCCCCCCCCCCCCCCCCCCCCCCCCCCCCCCCCCCCCCCCCCCCCCCCCCCCCACCCCCCCCCCCCCCCCCCCCCCCCCCCCCCCCGTTTATTTTGATGTGATTGTCTCTTTTTTTCTTTGTTGTTGTTGAAACAAATGTTTTATTAACTTTCACAGCAACAAAATATAGAGAGAGACAGGAGTACAACAAGCCGAGGCTTATAAAAGTACTCAACACAGACAGTACTAGCAACAGGCTGCATCACGTTTTACAATCGATGGAAGTCAGGTATACTTTGCATAAGAAAAACTAAATAATGATCAATACAACTTTCGGGAAAAAGTTAACAATATATATTTTTTTTTTGGGGGGGTAAACCCTCCACGCCTTTCTTTTTATTTTATTTTCTTCTTTTTTAATGATTTTTTTGTTTGTGGCACAAGCCACAAACCTATAACTCACTTTGTCGGTCTGTCAGTCTGTCGGTCGGTCCAAAATTGTCGCACATATTGTAAAAGATAAAAAATACTTGGGCATAAAGTAACATTTCAGTTGTCATATCTACAGTCCTTAGGTATGGAAAGAATTGTATACTGAACAGAGCACATGAATCTTCATTTTAAAGCGTACAAAATAATAAACGTACGTAATACAGACACTGCAACAGACACGACGAGTATGCGGTGCTTCTTTCGATGAGTATAAGTAGGATAAATAGTTTTAAATGTTTTCCAAAAGATATAAAAAGTTACGAAATGGTGCAGAGATAACATTCTGGTTTTCAGATTAAAATTATTGAAAAGCCAGGGGAGGTGACTCAGTGTATGTAATGATTGGAGTGGCAAAAATAGACCGCTGCCACAAACGATTGCGAATCCGCACTTGGTTTTTTTAGGCGGCTCATCTTTTTTCCCCTTCAACATAGTCTCTCTCTCTCTCTCTCTCTCTCTCTCTCTCTCTCTCTCTCTCTCTTACATTTTTATGTGTGAACTACTACAATGGACATCATTTTGTGGCGAACATTTAGTGTTATTTTTCATTAAAAAAAAAAGTCAGGGTTTCTGTCTGACCTAGTGTGTGGTGCATTGACTCATTCATTCCGTTTTAAATAAATACTGCTCGTCCTTCCATACCCCCCTTGTCCCGAAAATTACATGGACAAGGCCAAGTAACTTAACTGTTATTGGACAGTACATTCACGCTGAGATGTACTGCCCTTTGTGTTCTGGAGAGAGAGAGAGAGAGAGAGAGAGAGAGAGAGAGAGAGAGAGAGAGAGAGAGAGAGAGAGAGAGAGAGAGAGAGAGAGAGAGAGAGAGAGAGAGAGAGATCACCACTGTTAACAATTCTATCTTTCATGTCGGTTAAAAGTCAATAAGAGCAGGGATGAATTCCGCTACCTGGTATGAACCAAATTGATAGTTAGGTTTCTCAAGTCAACCATCCCTGCTCATTCCGCTGCCTGGTATGAACCAAATTGATGGATTTCTCAAGTCAACCAGCCCTCCTCATTCCCCTAAAAAACCCACAGCCAAACAAAAAACCGGTGATGCTCTGCACTGGCGCTGACGCGCTCTCTAGGCAGCCCGAATTTGACAGAAACAAGTGACTAGAAAATACCAAATATACTACTCAAAAGAATTCAAGGGCCACCCCCATATTTGGCATTCTTTTAAAAATTCGATTTGGTGTCACAAGTGCAGACATTTCTGACCAAAGTTCATAAGAAACTGTAAAATAATGTCCAAAGCAACACGTTTTTGTTTTCAGATGTTTCTCGTCCAAACATGCTACTCCAACCCCCCAAAATAAGAAACGCAAAAAAACCATGAAAACTGGCCTTATTACGCATTTATTGCTCAGTACACAAGCCTTGGTATGTCAACAGAAAAAATGTAGGGGTATATATGTAAAACACACTTGGTCACAATCTTTGCTCATTACGCATATTTAGTTCGTGCATATGTACACCAGATCCTAGAATGATATTGCATCAGCATCATAAGTTTTGAAGCAATAACTAAAACAAATAACGTACCCTACCAAATTAAAAAGCCCCAAAGCACGACAAAACTCAAAACGTGTCAACATGGGTATGTGCACTAAAGCAGCAATCGTTTAAATTGTTTGCCTCGCTAACAACGCCCAATTTGGACCCTTATTGATTATTGAATAGCCACACTTTTGTGATTTTCAAATTTGGGGGTGGCGTTGTTTGCTGAGCTGTTGTGTCTAAAGTAAGCTAATGAATACGATAAAACTTGAGATGTTAGTGAAGAAATAATTTAATTGAGCATATTCAAATTTTGAGACGATTTTAATCAGCCATCTTTATTTTATGCGCTAGTGAAGAAGTGTCCCTTGAATTCTTTTGAGTAGTATATGCACCCGCAAAAAGCAAACCACCAACTTCAATGCTGTACTGAATGTCGATGATCTTGCATCCCCGGAGGTGTGAGGGTGGCACGGTGGGTACGCTGAGCAGCTCTCGGTTCCAGGTCTGCTTCCCGCGGGGCGCCACGCTGCCTTTGTACATGGTCACCAGCACCGAGCACTCCGTGAAGCGGCCCCGGTACGAGTAGTACGTCACCGTCTGGGGAAAACAACAACACACTTTTAGAAATACTAGTACACGCGAACAATATTATTTTCAACAGAGTTCTCTCACTTCTTTCTTCTTCGTCGATCGCTCCGACAATCTCCTGTCATAATATGAGCGCAGATGCGTCATGCTGTCGTTTACAGTACCTAACTACAGACCTGCCTAGCTCCTAAACTGTAAACGAGTAGTTTCGACTTCAAAATGGGTAGTCTGGGCGCATGAATGACCTATGTGTGACAATATTGCGACATATTGTAAACTAACCGCCAAAGTATGGTGCACAAGAATACAGATGCTACATGGGTGCTGTTCAAAGCCAACACTCATCATGGCTTAGTTAGCGGTTCATTGACCGTCAATTTAGTAAGGAGATTTGATTTTCACAGTCATTTTTCAGTTTCGTAAGTGAGTACTCAACACAGCCTAAAATGCACAGTCACACTCAACAATGCATAGTTGAGTAGTTTCGCCCAAAACGTGTAGTTTTCCATGGTCAAACCATAGCGTAGGCAGCTCTGTAACTAAGACAGTCAGGCCCAGCACGTCCGTCTTCGGCTGGAGGAAATCTGTGTAAGACTTTCTAGAACACTAAAGGCAGGACAATGAACCAGGAAGGCAGAAAGACAGTAGATGACAGTAAGCAAAGGGAAAAGGCAGAGTCAAAGAGAGTATTACATTAGAGGAAGGTACAAGCACCGAACTCCCAGAAGGTCGGGGAACTATTTGTACGAAAGACTCCCTCACTCTCTCTTTGTCTGTTTTTCCCCTCCCATAGTTGTATATAGTATGTGCGTGTTCTGCAATAAACGATAATAATGATAATAGTTGCGTCTCTAACGCTCAGCACTGCCATGTGCCGCACTGAGGCATCATATCAGACCAGTACATCACAAACACGTAGCACAATTCCACCTGACGGACAGCTGAAAAAAAGAGAAAACTTATGAAGAGAAACCCCTTAAAATATCCAGGTAACCGTTCTAAATAATTATACAGAAGTATATTTCGCGTGCTGATTCTGACCTGATTTCGAATAATAACTAACCCTGATATAAAAATTGTATGCATAATGTTGATGAAGGCCAGTAATAGTTCGTCAGTACTGTCCTTTTTTCTATGTTAAATCAGTCTAACACAGAAAGAATTTCCCTAACTACACAAACGAACAAACGAATAAATCAAAAACCTTACCTGTGATGCTGTATACATTGACACATACTTCTATGAATACTTAATTTTACGCGCATTTTGTTTTAAAAAAATGTAAATCTCTTGAGCTGGAAACCATTTTTAGGAGGTAGCAATATGCATTAAAACTTCAATATTGTTTATTATATTATTTTTGTTTATCTTAAACAGAACCAATGCTCCATATTTTCTGCATAAACACACTAGGCAAGCTTAAGCCTACATAGTTTTGTAAACTTTGTAAAAACGACGCTAAAAATCATCTTCATCCAACATTCATGGAGCAAGTTGGAGAGGCATCAAGCTTACAGAATATTCGTTGCTATTTTAACCTCGATACATAAACCAATACAACGCTGTCAGCGGCCCACGTCATGGCAAATTCCTTCCATTCTTCAAAATACAAACTTTTTAATAAAACAACAAAACCTAACAAATTTGTTTTTACCCCAAATCCTTTTAGTTACTTAACCGCTGGTAGAATCCTAAACCAGGTGCAATTGTTTTCTTTTGCACTTATATGCGCCAGTGCGTGAATGAGATAGTGTGTTTAAATGAATGCATGTGTGTGAGTACGCGTGTGCCTGTGTACATGTATGCGTGCATGCACAGACACAGAAAACCCCACCCAGCCGGACACACACACATACAGGGGCGCTCGCAGGTGCTATGTCTCTGAGAAAAAATAAGTTCATTCGTAAACAGTCAGCAAACATTGATGCCACCGTAAAGAGAACCTTTGAGAGCCAAGCACTCGGTTGTTCAGTGCTTTATAATTAATCTCCTTCACCAGCCTTATTGTATGGAATCTATCAGTAACATCCAATTTTCGCGGTCGGGATTGTAAGTGTTAGACACGGCATCTCCTTTGTCATTTTCGCCACATAATGGATGAACCATGTCTTCTGCAGGTTTTCGGGTGGGTCTGGATGTTTGAACACAAAGATAATGGATGAACCTCATTAATCTACGATATCTGGCTTTCTTAACCCACTGTCCAAATGACGGTATGGCAGTGCCCATTGATCCCCCACTTTACCTTACCAAACACACAGACCATACGCTTCTCCTTTGCCACTGCCCTTTCACAACCCCTCTCTCTCAATCGACCTTACCCACCCACTCCCTCCACCCCCCCCCCCCCTCAAGGAACTGTGGCTGACGGCAGCAAGGAAACCGTGGTTCGCTGGATGGAGGTTCTGACCTGGGCCTGGGCTTACCCAACCCCCGCCACATCCCTATCTGCCTGTCCCTCCCGATACGTAACTGTACCATGCTCTTCAGGCTCCCTGGAGGTTGAATCTCACCTCCACTCAGAACACCGTGGATTGAATCTCACCTTCACTCAGAACACCGTGGATTGAATCTCACCTCCATTCAGAACACCGTGGATTGAATCTCACCTTCACTCGGAACACCGTGGATTGAATCTCACCTTCACTCAGAACACCGTGGATTGAATCTCACCTCCATTCAGAACACCGTGGATTGAATCTCACCTTCACTCGGAACACCGTGGATTGAATCTCACCTTCACTCAGAACACCGTGGATTGAATCTCACCTCCATTCAGAACACCGTGGATTGAATCTCACCTTCACTCAGAACACCGTGGATTGAATCTCACCTTCACTCAGAACACCGTGGATTGAATCTCACCTCCATTCAGAACACCGTGGATTGAATCTCACCTTCACTCGGAACACCGTGGATTGAATCTCACCTTCACTCAGAACACCGTGGATTGAATCTCACCTTCACTCAGAACACCGTGGATTGAATCTCACCTCCACTCAGAACACCGTGGATTGAATCTCACCTCCACTCAGAACACCGTGGATTGAATCTCACCTTCACTCAGAACACCGTGGATTGAATCTCACCTTCACTCAGAACACCGTGGATTGAATCTCACCTTCACTCAGAACACCGTGGATTGAATCTCACCTTCACTCAGAACACCGTGGATTGAATCTCACCTTCACTCAGAACACCGTGGATTGAATCTCACCTTCACTCAGAACACCGTGGATTGAATCTCACCTCCACTCAGAACACCGTGGATTGAATCTCACCTTCACTCAGAACACCGTGGATTGAATCTCACCTTCACTCAGAACACCGTGGATTGAATCTCACCTTCACTCAGAACACCGTGGATTGAATCTCACCTTCACTCAGAACACCGTGGATTGAATCTCACCTTCACTCAGAACACCGTGGATTGAATCTCACCTTCACTCAGAACACCGTGGATTGAATCTCACCTTCACTCAGAACACCGTGGATTGAATCTCACCTTCACTCAGAACACCGTGGATTGAATCTCACCTTCACTCAGAACACCGTGGATTGAATCTCACCTCCACTCAGAACACCGTGGATTGAATCTCACCTCCACTCAGAACACCGTGGATTGAATCTCACCTCCACTCAGAACACCGTGGATTGAATCTCACCTTCACTCAGAACACCGTGGATTGAATCTCACCTTCACTCAGAACACCGTGGATTGAATCTCACCTTCACTCAGAACACCGTGGATTGAATCTCACCTTCACTCAGAACACCGTGGATTGAATCTCACCTTCACTCAGAACACCGTGGATTGAATCTCACCTCCACTCAGAACACCGTGGATTGAATCTCACCTCCACTCAGAACACCGTGGATTGAATCTCACCTTCACTCAGAACACCGTGGATTGAATCTCACCTTCACTCAGAACACCGTGGATTGAATCTCACCTTCACTCAGAACACCGTGGATTGAATCTCACCTTCACTCAGAACACCGTGGATTGAATCCTACCTTCACTCAGAACACCGTGGATTGAATCTCACCTTCACTCAGAACACCGTGGATTGAATCTCACCTCCACTCAGAACACCGTGGATTGCTGGATGGTGCGGGAGCAGAGGTTTCTCATCTGGACCTACATTACCCCCAAAGCTGTTTTGCTATTACTGCCACCCCCACCCCACCCCAATTCTCCCGAACCCCCTCCCCTTTTCCACTCTCCTACCTCGAGGCTGTGTCCGATCTGCATGAGGGACACCATGGTGCGGGCGCTGAGGTTCTCTTGCTCTATATCCAATAGGAATTATTCGGAAATAATAATTAAGGGGAGTAATTTCATGGTGTGTGGGAGTGATCTTGCCTAATTCAATCGGTCAAACAGGGGGAGTTACTCTACCATCAGGTAAATCCCCAGCTTTCGCCTCGTGTGTTTAAGTAGACATATAGCACTTAGAACATAGTGCCACATTCTAAAATTGATGCCAGTTATATTTTTACGTCACATTTTGGAAGTTCTATCAGTTTATGGGTACTGGCCTCATTTTTTTAAACAAATGTTTGCAAGTCGCTGACTCGCATCCTAGTGTGGTTTCAAACTTCGACGCCATGGTTTTGACCGAGTAAGTCGAGGTAATCAACTCTAATTTTCACGAAGTGCTCTGTCCTAGTTCCCCCCCCCCCCCCACTCGTCTATTATCCCTCTCCGTGTTGATCCCTCCACCTCAGTGAGTGTCTGACCTGCACGAGGGACACCATGGTGCGGCGGATGGTGCGGGCGCTGAGGTTCCTGACCTGGGCCCACACAGGGATGGCCTCCTTCACCACGAACCCTTTGCGCTCCAGGCGCAGCACCGCCGTCACCGTGCCCGCCACGCAGCACCACGACCCCACGGTCTCGAACGTGTCGTTCTCCACGGGCAGCTGAACACATATATATACAGTAATCAAAACAGTACTTTGGGGTCCATTTCTATATTGCTGACAGTTCAAGGGCGGATCAGTTAGTCCAGAGGGGGTGGTGGTGGAATGGCTGGGTTGGGGGATTAGGGGGGGGGGGGGAGGCTTATCCCCCAGAAGGTGATAATTTTGAATGTAAAAGATGCAAAGAAGGCCTCTCCTGGGAGAAAAGGGTTAATCTCTGGATTGAAATTACTTGAGGTCATGGACTTTCCCTAATTGATTTCAGGGGAGGGGGATTCCAGAACCCCTGTAACCTTCCAGATCCGCCTCTGGCTCGACACGGCTCTAAAACCCAGCCGTCTGGAACGTGTCATTTTCTACATAACAGGCAGGTAACAAACATTACTTTCGACCAATCTACGCCGTGTTGCTGTTCTCCAAAAGTAGCACTAAGATAACTGAACAAGCACACACTTGGTTAACGAAACATTTTTGGGGGGGTGGTGGGGGTGGGGGGGGGGGGTGGGGGGGGGGGGGGGGGGGGGGGGTGTAGGGTTTTCTTTTCAGCGTTCTCTCTGCAAGCAATACCAGGAGCTTACTGTCTCTAATGTGTCGTTTGCAGCTGTAGACACATACACATAGGCGCGCACGCACACGCACACACACACACACACACACACGCGCGTTATTATAAGGCCGATTTCTTTTATTGCGTATTTACTGTCGCTGTTCTCTGTGTAAGCAGCACAATCGGAACTGAATCCCCACCAACCGTCTGAACGTGTCGTATTCTAAAGTCAGCTTGAAAACGCACGCGCGCGCGCACACACACACACACACACACACAGATAGACAGACAGACACACACACACACACACAGATAGACAGACAGACACACACACACACACACACACACAGATAGACAGACAGACACACACACACACACACACTGAGTTAAACGTTACTTTCATCTTTTTTCAGAAGACAACATTTGCCACCCCCGAAAAACAAAATCCCAACTTTCCACTGGGGATGGATTAAACATTTTGATATGTACTCTTAGTTTGTAAGCTTGCTGACAGTATTAACGTAAACAGCCAGTTCCAAATTCCAATATTCACTAGAGTTGAGAACCAGTTCAAAACTCCGAACCGATTAAAAACCGGTTTTCCCTATTCGAACCGGTTTTACTGAACCGGTTTTTAAACCAGTACTCGCATCACTAGTTTCACCTATGCAAGCACATATTTATTTATCAGAATATTCACACACGCACGCACGCACGCACGCACGCACGCACGCACGCACACACACACACACACACACACACACACAATAAAGAAACTTGTGACTTATGACACACACATACTCAACTCAACACTCAGTCAAAGCCATACACCACCACAAACTAGAAACAGCTACTCTTGGTTTACAAACACCCAATCTGCGCTGAGAATCAGTGTTGTTCTTCTAAAAGAATGCGTTATTCTAAGAAAAACTTACTTTCAGTTTGCAGTTTAAAAAACCGGTTCACAGCAACTCGAACCGGTTTTTCGAACCGCGAATGTTTAGCACCGGTTTTTCGGTTCAAACCGGTTTTCCCCCCCACCTCTAATATTCACCAGGGTTTGCGAAATTAGATCTTACAAAATCAATCGTGAACTTCTGACAACGGACTTGAAACGGACGATTACTGTGCTACCGCTATTTATGGTCCTATGATTTCCAAAAAAGGCAAGCTTGATGGGCTCTTTCTGCACGTGGAATGCGGGTGAGGTGTACAGCGATACATCTCGTAAAGCTGTCCTTACAACCTGGCCCGTTTTCATCCATTGCTCTAAAGAGATCAAAGAGATTGAACAGCTGTTGGGGGCAAATATTGATCATTTTGGTTACGACAGAACTTCGCGTAGAGTGATTGATGTCCCAAAGTACGGTAAAGAAAATGATGTCCAAGTACATTAAATCAACATCAGAGTCATTAGAGTCGATCCAGTTAACAGAATGTGCTAGAGAGAGAGAGAGAGAGAGAGAGAGAGAGAGAGAGAGAGAGAGAGAGAGAGAGAGAGAGAGAGAGAGAGAGAGAGAGAGAGAGAGAGAGAGAGAGAGAGAATGACAATGACAATAGTGGTTTATTGTGTTATAACTTCACAAGCCTTTCACAATGGGGGCCTTTTCCAAAAAAGGCAAGCTTGATGGGCTCTTTCTGCACGTGGAATGCGGGTGAGGTGTACAGCGATACATCTCGTAAAGCTGTATTTTGTACGAACAAAAACCAAAAATCAATTGATCCATTAACATAAAAAAACAACTGAAAAGACATCGCGACTGGTAAGTGGTATGCATCCATATCACTGAAGTGAGTTCGCATATCGGTCACCGATAACACAAAATACGTGCTGCCTCACAAATTCATGTCGGTTCAGTGCATAGTCAAGACGGGTTCCCACTGTCATCAGGATTTCGATTTTGGACAGCCAGTCAGATCAGGTTCAGAACCGTTCTTTAACCGCTTCTCTCTGGCAACGCGTTCAGCCTCCCATTGTCTGTTGGATTCCAGCAAGTAGTCCAACAATGGCTGGCGAATCACCAGAACACGAAGGCCCACCAGACACCACACTGCTCTCTGCGTTTTGTTTGTTACTTGATTCCAGATTGTTTTGATCCGCGTTGCAATGACAGGAGCAACAGACCCACCACAAACATCTTTCTCACTTTCGCTCTCATCTGTTTTCTGAGTCAGATTAATTTCGTGTGTGTCTGGAGAGAGAGAACGAGTGAGCGAGAGAGAGAGAGAGAGAGAGAGAGAGAGAGAGAGAGAGAGAGAGAGAGAGAGAGAGAGAGAGAGAGAGAGAGAGAGAGAGAGAGAGAGAGAGAGAGAGAGAGAGAGAGAGAGAGAGAGAGAGAGAGAGAGAGAGAGAAATGCAAAGACAAAGAACAGACGCACATAAATAAAGAAACATGTAAGAAAACGCTCGAACTATGAGTAGGTTACCACTCTCTAGAAAACAACAACAAAGTACAAACCCACCCACCCCAAACACACAGTACTTCCCTTTCTATACACGCACGTGTTCACATAGACACATACAAAAACAGAGAGAGAGACTGAGAGAGAGAGAGAGAGAGAGAGAGAGAGAGAGATCACGAGATAGACGTTAAATGAAAGACACACACACATATACAAAAACATGTACAAGAGAGAGAAAAAAACCGCCCTCCTTCTGTCTGTGACTCCTATGTGTGCGTTTGTAGGCCTACGCGCGCGCGTGACCGTGTGCTTCTCTCTCTGCGTGTGTTTGTAATATATGTAACTAGAAGTTAAGAGTGAAACAGCCAGTTGAAGAAAATGATGAATGGAAGGAAAGAGAAGGATTCCCAGCCACGTGAGAAATGTTCTGGAACAAAATGAAGCGCTTTCCTCTTCAGACAAGATAGGTTAGCACAAAACGACAAGCTACAGCAAGGTACTCCTTGTCAGTTGTGGCTTTGATGCCGGATGGTTGAAAGATGAAGAAATAGAAGGAGAGAGACAGAGAGACTTCAGGCTTCAGGCTGTTCAGTGTACTTTATAGAGACACAGACACACATAGAAAGACACACACATAGCCGGAGAGAGACAGAGAGACTTCAGGCTGTTCAGTGTACTTTATAGAGACACAGACACACATAGAAAGACACACACATAGCCGGAGAGAGACTTCAGGCTTCAGGCTGTTCAGTGTACTTTATAGAGACACAGACACACATAGAAAGACTCACACATAGCCGGAGAGAGACAGAGAGACTTCAGGCTGTTCAGTGTACTTCATAGAGAGACACAGACACACATAGAAAGACACACACATAGCCGGAGAGAGACAGAGAGACTTCAGGCTGTTCAGTGTACTTTATAGAGACACAGACACACATAAAGACTCACACATAGCCGGAGAGAGACAGAGAGACTTCAGGCTGTTCAGTGTACTTTATAGAGACACAGACACACATAAAGACTCACACATAGCCGGAGAGAGACAGAGAGACTTCAGGCTGTTCAGTGTACTTTATAGAGACACACACACACATAAAGACTCACACATAGCCGGAGAGAGACAGAGAGACTTCAGGCTTCAGTGTACTTTATAGAGACACAGACACACATAGAAAGACACACACATAGCCGGAGAGAGACAGAGATAAATAAAAAAAAGAAAGCGAGATAGAGGGGGGGGGGGGGGGGGTAGACAAAGCGAGCGAGCGAGCGAGCGAGAGAGAGAGAGAGAGAGAGGGACAGAAAAGACAAAGAGTTTAAAATGTGGCTTTTGCTCATATTGTGCTAGGCGGTGTTGTCGTAAATAACCTTGCTGGAGGGAGTTAATTAAGAGAGAGTTTCTTCCCTTTATTCGTTTCACAGAGTTTAAAATGGTCACATTCCTAATGCATTGTAAAGTAAAACACCTATCATACCAACTCATCTACGATTCAAATTATTGATCTAAAACGATTTTTAAAAAAGACGCTTAGTTACGAATACAATTGGAAGTAGAGGGCTTATGTTTGTCTTTCAGAGCAAACATGGGAGGATTCACCTCTCCAACCTCCCTCATCCTGCCTTCCTATGTTGTGGCACTTGCGGATGGTACATTAACTGATTTAATACACTAACAGACTTGCAAAATTAATGTAAAGTGTATACTCGTTGTGTTAAACATTTTATGAGCCTAAGACTGAAATTCCGTGCAATTTATCTGTTTTTCGGCTGTATTTGGATCACAATTCAACTAATCAATAGGGCACTTACGGTTTGATTTAAGCAGGAAATATTGTTCAGTTACTCTGTAAGAAATATTGAAAATATGAAAACATTCTTGGCCATTTTTTGGCCAATCAATTTAATATTGACAATTTGGCATAAGAATATCGCCCTTCAATGTTCCAGCAAATTTCAGGGAAATCGGGTAAAAAAAACAAAAATCCCTTAAATGGAAATCAGTGAATGTGACATAAATTTTAATATCTAGTGCAAGTTACATAAATTTAAATATCTACCAAACTATTTAACATATCAACAAACTCCTTTCAGACCTGAGCCAATATAAGGGCTATAATATCCAGCAGTTAGTTTTGTGACGTCACTTCCGGTTTGGGATATTCTTGAACACAAATTTACTTGCAGGTTCCTAGCCAGGGCACTTCCGGCTTGAATTTATACTGGAAATGTAGTTTTTAGTTAGTACTGAAAATATAAACTCATTTGCTCCAGCCGTTTTTCAGATATTGAAGATTTAAATTTCACAGATTTCGCGGTTTTCGGCCGTATTTCGCCGAAAATTCGGCAAAATCATTCAAGATTTCAAATTTCGCATACCCTTGTAGTCCTGCAACTTTCTGAAAATGTCAGCCAAATCGGACCCAAAAAAAGGGAAGGAAAAGAAAAAGAAAAAAGTAGAATATTTTGCAAAAACAATAGGATTCTCCTTTCTATAAGAGGTGAATCCTAATAAAGAAAATCAGACATAAGATATTGTGAACATTTTCGTCCAATTTTCGTTGTAGTGAATTAAGTAGTTTAGGCTTTGGTTGTTTCAAAAAAATATTTCATTTATTTTTTTGGGGGATTATTATCCATCTGTTCGTGAAGTTGTTGGAACGTTAAAGTCATTCACACTTAGATGGAAGGACGAAAAGTGTAATCACACACAGACAAAAAACACACATAGGCCTATCTGGTATTAAAAGACTTTTGTTTCCATTCAACTGAAAGCTAAAAAAAAAGCACAGCACACACAAATGTGTCAGGCTTGTTACAAAACTGAAACTAAACTACACTGGCACTCCTTTCTCACGGAATGTGTTATTTCCAAACCATTTCTGGGTCTCTCTTAAAGCTCTCGGGTTATAATAATGTTTTTGTTGCTGAAAATGTTATGGTATTAATTCCTAGTTTTCCCTGGCACATTCTTTCCAGACACGTATGAGCATTCCCCTGAACTGCATGAATGTCTATTAATATTATAATGCCTGGCACGAGACACATATGTAACTGATCTACCAAGTGTGTGATTTTACAGACATAAATAAGTAGCACAGAAGGAGAAGAAAAAAAGGAAATGCGCTGATGTTTTTGATGCAATGTCATGATAAAGCACATTTCCAGCCTGCTGGCCTTTTACCCCTACCCCCATCATCTCTATCTGTATAGCCCATCTTCCTTGGCGTGAAAGCGTCACATAGTTTGATAACAATCGTACAGCCAGAGCGTTCTTACTTCGCTGGCTGACACTACGCCCATGGCCAGCCACCCTTCCACCCAATCACCCGAAGCCCGGTCAGATGACACACACACACACACGGACAATTTGATCAAGCAGTATAAAAAGTCAGGGCTCTTAATAAATGACAAAAAGCGAAAATCTCTGAAATTAATGGGAGAAAGCCCCCAAATCGCTGACATTTACGGAGTGTTCTGGTTCTCCTCATCAGTCTTTTTAAAATGGTTGCTTCATAATGCTGATTTTAGACGTCAGAGCAGGATAAACTTACACAAGACCAGTTGCTTCAACAACAGTTACCCCGAAAGTGAGTAACTCATGGCAAAACCTTCTTCACCCTTTGATACTTGAAAACAACATTATCCCTTGAACTTCTTTTTCAATTTTCGCTGCAAAAACCACGAAATCGCGGAATATTGGGAGCCGTAATAAATGGATGGATTATACTCCAACGAAGCACCAGGCTCACTGTTTAAATGCAGAGCCCCGATGACGGCAAATGTAATGGTGTGCCCAGTGCATGCAGATAGACACATGGAGAATTTTACAAAGTAGTATAGATATTTACTGAAGCTCCTTCCCCCGAAGACAGTGTGGCTGCCCACGTGGCGGGGTAATCAAAAACGGTCACACATGTAATGTTCTCATCCCTAGCTGATGCATTTGTACCATAGTGTTCATGTGCTTCGGCTGTTGGCATGATCCCTGAAGCCTCTAAGCCGGGGTACATCAACAACAACTGAAAAAACAACAAACAAAAACACCAACAACTGAAGCTCCTGGCTCGCTGTTCAAATCTGTAGCCCCAATTACGGCGAACTTGTTGGTGCGTCCAGTGTGCAGGCCACCCAGAACCCGGAGAGAAAGACACACACACAGACACAGAAACAGAGTTTTATGAAGCAGTAAAAAAACAGATTATACTTTACCGAGACTGATGATGAGATGCACGTCCTGCTGTCCTGGCGCTTTCAGAGTGCAGGCCGCCTGGCACCCTGACAAACACACACACACACACACACACACACACACAGAGTAAATGTTATTAGTAATAGATACTCACCGATATACGGGCTCCCAATTGAGGTCTAAACACCCGTTGACATTTTTCTTGATCTGCTGGTGTGTTGAGTGTGTAGACCGCCCTCGCACAGAGAGACAGACAGACGCACCAAACAGAGATTTTCGCTAAGTAGTATAAAAAAACACAGATTACGCTTTACCGAAGCTCCCGGCTCGCTGTTTAAATCCAGGGCCCCGATGACGGCGAACTTGCTGGTGCGTTCAGTGTGCAGGCCGCCCGGCGCGAAGAGGCTCTCGGTGTACACGGTGACGCGCACGTAGTAGCGCAGGCGCCCGTGCTTGCCCTTGAACGAGCTGGGCAGCTTGGCCGGCAGGGAGAACTCGAAGGGGAAGTAGTGCGACCCTGCGTGCAGCAGGCCCTCGTCGTTGATCTGTTTCTCTCCTAAAACAAACAATTAGATGAATAAGGGGACGGAACTCTCCGTTAATTAACTCCCTCCACCAAAGTTATTTTCGCCACAATCGCCTAGCAAAGCATGGGCAACAGGCGAGCCCGGAGCATCGGTAAAGTATAATCTATGTTTCTTTTATACTACTTAGCAGAAATCTCTGTCTGGTGTGTCTGTCTGTCTGTCTGATGCTTTTTGTAAAGGGCATCTTGATTGTTTTCAAGACATCACTACGCACTTGTCACTGTAAGCCGTACAATGTCGAAAGGAGCTGAATGCGCGAAAGAAAAATTAATAGTGCTTACATTCATTAGCGTTTTCCACCCATTTAATTTTGGATAAAATTTTCTAAGATTGTTAAATATGCTTACCAAAATTCGAAACAATTGAACTATTTTTAAAAGCACTTAATATATGCCAGAAGCATACCTTCCGACTATTATTCTTCGTCTATAGACAAAACTAATAACCTGTTGAACTCCGATATTCAAATAAATATTCCTTAAGCAAATTAATATCAAATTTGTATCCAATTTGTTCTAGTTGCTTTTGAATCGACTTACTGTGACATTAGACATCGTGCAACAAAATTGGTTGTGATATTATTTGTAGTTTCTGAGAAAATTGCTATGTTATATTTTTTTTTATGAGACCGTGACCACACACACACACACACCAACATTTTGAGTACATAGACGAGACTTCGCTTGTCAAAAAGGGTTCCAAGGCGAGGAGAGAAAAATAATTCTTGTTAAACTGCTTGAATGTCTTTTTAGAAAATGAGAAACACACATGCATACACACGCGCGTGCACAGAGAGAGAGAGAGAGAGAGAGAGAGAGAGAGAGAGAGAGAGAGAGAGAGAGAGAGAGAGAGAGAGAGAGAGAGAGAGAGAGAGAGAGAGAGAGAGAGTTTTAACGTATATTTTCTGTCCGTTAAAAGAAGGTGATTCAGACACGGAGAACACGTTTGTTGTTATGCCGCGTATCTAATTAAAAAACAAACAAACAAAACGTACGGTAATGTAATATTCACACACATTTTCTTCTAGCAAAAAGAAACAAAAGGTCCTGAATAATGTGCGTGGTTTGCTGACCTTTGATGGGCAGCAGGGCGGTGTGGTTGAACAGCTCTTCGTCCGAGGCCTGCACATCACTGGAGGTCAGCCACTCACCTTTGATGGGCAGCAGGGCGGTGTGGTTGAACAGCTCTTCGTCCGAGGCCTGCACGTCACTGGAGGTCAGCCACTCACCTTTGATGGGCAGCAGGGCGGTGTGGTTGAACAGCTCTTCGTCCGAGGCCTGCACATCACTGGAGGTCAGCCACTCACCTTTGATGGGCAGCAGGGCGGTGTGGTTGAACAGCTCTTCGTCCGAGGCCTGCACATCACTGGAGGTCAGCCACTCACCTTTGATGGGCAGCAGGGCGGTGTGGTTGAACAGCTCTTCGTCCGAGGCCTGTACATCACTGGAGGTCAGCCACTCCACCTTGGCTTCACCCACGGCATCCAAGCAAATACCTGAAAACAGCGCATGTAGAGACTCACAATTCACAAAGTGTACTGATGCAGGCCTTCTGCCCATGTCAGAGGGGAGGAGGTTACAAAATGAAAAACAACAATGACAACAAATCGTCAGCATAAAGAACTCCATTATAAGCAACACACACACACACACACACACACACACACACACACACACACACACACACACACACACACACACACACACACACACACGCACGCACACACACACACACACACACACACACACACACACAAAGCAACAATGACAACAAACCAACATGGCCAAAAGCTGGATTATAAAGCGAACATACCAAAAGCACCAAAGATAACAAATTGACAATGCGAATGGTTAAATTCTGAAGCGAACATACACAACAAGCATCGATGACAACAAATGAACAGCGCCCAAAGCTGCATTATAACAGTAGACGAGCACAATGCACAGATTGGTCAACTATCAGATGGCAAAGCTTCGCTACGGATCTTAAAAGCTTCGTAAAGAAAATTGACTATACTAGTGTTAATGTGCATTTAGAATGACACATCAATAAAGTTAATCTAAAAGCAGAAGGTTGTTTATGGCACTCGTAGAGAGAGACTCTGAGTGCTGCAGCCTAAGGGAAAGAACAATACACTGAGATTGAAAGCCGACGAGAAGTGGAGAACATGAAGGGGGCATACGGTAGCTAAACCGCACCTACGCTGAGAAACAGAAACCCTATTTGGTCTTTGGGGCCCTTCCCCAACGCCAGCTGTCCTTATTCTTTCGTTCCTGAGAACCGCTTTTGAGGTTGAATGGGAGCAACTGCAGATTCCTAGCTTTATAGAGCTCTCTATATCCCTATTCCTGGGTTTCCAGAGATAGTAAAACTGTATAAAGGGGTGTTATGTTATTGTGAATATGCGGCATGTTTTCAGCAGCCTGTTTCTCTTTCATAAACAATACTTGCCCCAGTTCTTCTTCGATCGCTCAGACGGTTTCCTGTCAATTATGAGCGCAGATGCGTCATGCTGCCGTTATGCGCCTAAGAAATAACTAGGCCCAGCATGTCCGACTTCGGCTGGAGGAATCTTTTTGAAAGTGTTTCTTGAAAAAAGGCAGGAGAATGGTCCAGACAGGCAGAAAGATAGTAGATGACAGCAAGCAAAGGGAAAAGGCAGAGTCAAAGAGAGTGACAGATTAGAGGAAGTTACAAGCACAGAACTTCCAGAAGGTGGGGAACTATTTATACAAAAGACCCCTCGGTATCCCCACGGGGGGCTTGCCCCAGTAAGAAAAGGGAAAGAACCCTCATTGCAATTATAGAAGAGAACATTAATAACAGTTGCATCATGTTGCATGATATCACGAGCAAAAGAGGCCCGTAGGAATCAACGGGATAAACTTTCTCAGCAGCTAAAGAGGTTCTCAGGAATGAACAGTAGGTAAAACTTCTCTAAATACAGAAACCAAAGAGTTAAACCCCGTTTGGCCGAGAGAGTGGAGGTGTTTCCTGGGCACGGCATCTCCACTGTACAGAAAGGTAAGTACAGCCCGCTGGGTTTGAATAAAAAAAAAGTGGGGTTTGTGCATAACATGAACATGACAAACAGCAAGGAAGCGTGTATCAGTCCTACATCACACGCAATAATCAAATAATAAATTATAAGCATTAGCTAAATATAAATATAACACAATATCTGCAATGGATGCAGACTTTACAATATGTAGCGTGCGCGCGCGTGCACACGCAAACACAGATGCACATACGCAGGCAAACACACATACACACGCACGCACGCACGCACACACACACACACACGCACGCACGCGCACGCACGCGCACGCACACACACACACACACACACACACACTCTCTCTCTGAATTGATTTTATGTATTGGATTTCTCCCTCAGAGTGTCTCCTTAATTCGTAAGTTAAAAATATATAATTGCATAATCTATCACGAGTATCATATTTCTATCTCTCTGTCCACTGAGTTTCTACCTTTTATAAACCGTGTCTGTAGTATTATTGTTCACAGGTTTTTTCCGACATGCATATAAAATGCAATTGATTTTGACTTCGTAAAAGCTCCTGATATGGCCCAACCAACCCCTGAATTATTATTTAACAGGTTTGGCTATAAATCACATGTTGTAACACAAAACTAAACGCCTAACACGTGAAGAAAGACATTTAAAGAACATTGTCAGGTAACCGTAAGTCGTACAATATTTATCAAAAATGGAACCTCTTTTCCATTTAAACAGTGCCAACAGTTTTATTTGTAGATGTGAACTAAAAATAAACCTTGTAAGAAACCATTCGGATAAATGTCACCACAATCAACCAAAACATTATTAGTTAAAACATTTGGAACCTAAACCTAACACTTGTTCACACATAGACACACAGGCTTTCTTTCTACAGAAAAATCTTTTTAAAGACCCACTGACCCAGCAAGATTAAGTCCCTTGTTTTGTTCTAGGTAGGTGTGACCCATATACAAATGCCCCCAACTTCAAATTGAGGCTGCTCTTTAAAGTCTGTCTCGTTTTCATTTTTGGGGCATTTGTATGGGAGTCAAACCTGGTCAAAAGTAGATTTCTTACCAGCGAGAGAGGGAAACACGTGAAACCCGTGATCTTCACTCATGGATCTGGTGGGTCTTTACAAAATGCAGCCGTGGGGGGCGTGCTAGTCTTTGGCAACCACCCGTTCTCCACGCAAATGGACTTCAAATCCCCTTGATCGAGAGTGGGGACGTATCGTGGGCAAGGCATATCCGATACAAACAAGTTTTAGGCCAGGTTTCCAGAATAGTAGTTGCTTCGTCTGCCCACTCTGGGCATACATGGGCTCCTTGATGACTATCTACACATCATCATCATCTTCATCATCATCATCATCATCATCGATCGTAGAAATAAGAACTATTACACTCATTCTAGGCATACTGAGACACAGTACATCACTATCCATACTTGGCCATGGTCTTTATCCTCCTCCTCCTCCCAATCTATATACCGAGATAGCACTAACAACTACAATACTCACTCTGGACATACAATGGCTCCTTGATGACGATCCACACGTACCCATAGACGGTCTCTCCGGCAAAGTAGGTGGCCGTGGGGTTGTGGAACACGATCTGGAACTTCTCCAGCTTCTCCATCACCACGGGGGCAGCCCTGAAAATAGGAATGAATGAATGAATGAATGAATGTAGTGACGCACCGAGGATGGAAAGTGATAGGACAAACTGTCCTGAAATAAGAAAATAAAAATGTCTATGTCCTGGTTCTTGCAGAAACCAACAGATTGAGGACAACAGGACAAATCCGCCAATGTTGGATTTTGATGGGACATAAATTGGTGGTGGTGGTGGTGGGGGGGGGGGGGGGGGGGGGGGGGGGGGGGAGTGGAGCACAATAGGACGTTTCCAGTGTTAACAGGACTGTGTCCTATGACCTGGGCCGAACTACATAGCTGACAGAATGAATGAATGAATCAATCAAAGAATGGTTTGTTAATGCAAGACTTCGCCCCTCATGAAGGGGTATGTGAACAATGTATGTTCATATTGTTTTAAGAGTCAAGGCCAGGAAATATGAGAGTACATGAAATATTAAGAGAGAGAGAGAGAGAGAGAGAGAGAGAGAGAGAGAGAGAGGGGGGGGGGGGGGGCGCAAGGCAGGCACTATTCGCTAGGAACGTGACTATTAGAAAGGAAGGAGCACCAGATCAGAACAAGGTTTCTGCCGAGGGTAACAATACCCGGAGCTGAGGCCACTCTCAATAACAGTATGTTTTGGGGGCGGTGAGAGGAGGGGGAAGGGTAGGGGGGAGTGGGAAAGGAGGGGGGGGGGAGGACTGGAGGTCGTAATGAGAGTAGCATGAGGCCTCGTACACAGTTCATGCAGAAATCCCATGCGCAATCCGTAAATACGTGAAAGAGAGAAGGGTAAAAATGTATGGATTATGGGAAATTCGGACACGTGCGCAAATCTTTTTTTCTTCTTTCTTTTACTTATTTATGGATTGCGCACGCGTTTCCGCACGGAATCTCCGCATGCATGTGTACGTACACTGAGAGTAAAATCTGTGGGCAGTAGCGAAGGTTGCTCTTTTGTTGGACGGGCAGGTAGGGGTTAGTTGTTTGATTATTAGGGGTACCTTTGGAATAATTTCGATCACATGTTTAAAAGAAAGTATATGACTTAACCTTGAGCATACTGGTCATACATTTTGTACACACAATTTAGCAGTCCATGTGGTAATTGCCGAGAGATGCAAGAACGCTCGCAGAGAAAAAAAGCCTTCACAGAGCGCTCTAAATGGGCACGACGTTTAGAGGCCAAAAAAGTGTATTCATATACACTAAATCAGTAACGGCAAAATAATGGACACATCTATTCCCAGAAATATAAAAAAATTCAATGATTCATTCCACTGCCCATACATTAAATACAACCCCGTTCAATGGTTACATATTAAATAATAATAATAATAATGGGAATTTATATAGCGCTCTTTCTCACATGAGCTCAGTGCGCTTTACATTGATAACAAGAACATTACAGGCAAACAAATAATGAATCATTCGAAAGTAAAATAAACACAATGCTTGCGCGCAACGTTCTCTTTCTTACACACACACACACACACACACACACACACACACACACACACACACACACACACACACACACACACACACACACACACTCACGCACGCACACATTCACACACATGAACGCACGCACGCACACGCACACGCACTCACACACACATACTGACAATTATCCAAGAGTAAAATAATTACAATATGAACATTCTAAGAAGAAACAGACCACATTCACCTTCTCAATGAAGCTTAGATACAATACTGGAAATAAATCATACTGCCATCGACATACGAGTTACATGACTAATTATAATAGACAATGTTCTCTTTGCAAAAACAAAGATACCCTTCTACGTCCTTTACTAGCGTTTAAAGTTTACAAGACGTAGATTTTCGACCACATTCTACATACAACTTACAAGATATAAAATAATTGTGAAACAAAATTTCACAAGATCTCTGCAATGAAACGGATCCCCCACCCACCACACTCACACACAAACACTAATCAATTATAATATGTCCGAAACAAGCGAGTTTTAAAGGCAGAGCGAAAGGCGGAGATAGAGTCAGATGAGCGGACATGTGGGAGGGAATTCCATATATGAGGTGCTAAATAGTGGAAAGATCGTTCACCAATGCGGAGCAGCGACTCGGCAATCGTTAGAGCATTCACAACAATATGGAAAGAAAGAAACAACAAGTGCAACGCCGAGCGGCTGCAAAGTCCACTCGCAGCATCGCCAAGCTACTCCGAAATCGGAATGTGTCGGCTGTACACATACATAAGAACGCATCAAAACAGCACGTAAGTACATACAAACGCATCAAAACAGCACGTAACTGAATAGTTTTTTTATATATAGCCTTGGGGTTCGGACCCATGATTTGAGCGCGCTCGATCATGCGCACACGCGCGCACAGAAAAATTCATGACAACTGTGTTATAGACCATTCATCAAGAAATGTTGTGAAAACAATTGCATTGAAATACATGCAAAACTTCGCGAGATATTAGCGATTATGTGTTTTGGGGTTTGAACCCCGTAACTGGCGCAACCTTGACCTTAATGTAAAGCTAAATACATCAGTGGATAGCTTGCATCTTGGCAAACTAGTATACCAAATTTGATGATAGACTGAATAATTTTTGAGAAAAACGGACGAATAGCCGGACGGACGGACGGAGGCACGCCGCCGCCGCCGCCGCCGGACGGACCAGACCAAAACAATAGTTCCCCGAACCTTCGGCTCGGTGACTAATAACTATAGAGTGTTGCCAAGCGGCAGACATGTCCTCTGTCCGTCATAATTACATGACTAATTATAATAGACAATGTGTACCCTTCTACGTCCTTTACTAGCGTTTAAAGTTTACAAGACGTAGATTTTCGACCACATTCTACATACAACTTACAAGATATAAAATAATTACCTCCGAACCTCCCCCCACCCATCTTAGCTCCCGCCCTCTTTGCATCTTTTGGGTGACAGACCTCCGCACGCACTCACTATGACAGACAAATTGCATGCATATGTCACGGGAAATATTGGAATCCGGGAAAATTCCGAATTTTCCCTAGTTTGGGAAATATCGGAATTTTCCCGGGAAAAATCGGAATTCTGATTTTTCCCGGATTGGTCTCGGTAAAATTCCGAATTCTGATTTTCACCGGGAATATTCCGAATTTTCCCAAGCTGATAACGAAGTGACATTAATTGTGTGTGAGAGAAACAAACTTGCACGGTTTTCATGTCCTGTTCTTTTTGTTATGAAATTAAACACCCATACGCCTTCACAAAGTATTATGGAACACCTGTAATGAACTTGTAATGGAAAGGTATCGCTAAAATCTGATATAATTGATACACTATTCATATTAAATTTTTAAAAAACAATTAAAAAAATTTGTCGGGGAGTAATTTACCAATAAAACTTCTCATGCTTAGCTGTATTTAATGTGGAATATT
>CM065694.1:32429379-32456879 GCA_017654935.2 Phymorhynchus buccinoides
TTGGCATGAAGGTACTTTGGCTTATGCCCGTTCTGATGGTGGCATACCAATCAAGGTCAAGGTCACGGTCCGGGCGATCAGTAGGCCTTGAAAGTGGTAGGGGTCTACACATTGGGTTTTAAGCCATATTTTCCACATTGGTACTTGACAGAAGCGCTTCAGATTGTGTGTGGTACTGTATACCCTAGAGAAGAAAACATCCGAGCATAAATTATCACCATGCTGACCTTGACCTTGAAGTGTGACCTTGAAAACCGAAATTTCCTTGTTTGCGCTATATGTTTCTTCTTCAAGCTGTATCTCGTGAACTAGAAGACAGAATCCCTTCCAATTTTGTGTCAGGATGTGACACTCTACTGGGTGTCGCAAGTGCGTGGCATTGCTGGTGACGGACATGTCTGCCGCTCGGCGACGCCCTTGTTTTGGTATTTGTTTTGTTACAGAGACTTGTCTCTCTGAAATTCAGATTGCTCCCAACAGAGAGAGCGCGTTGCCGCTAGCGCAGCGTCAGTCCATCCATGTTTTGCATGCTATGTGAGCTCGTGTCATCCGTGTTTATCTCCCCGTCTCTTAATTGTATCCCCTAACCTTAACCCAAACCTTAAACTTAGCTCGAGGGGACACACAGAGACGGCGGTACATAGAGACGGGAACACATAGACACGGGAACATATCATAGAGACACATTACACAATGATAGTGACACGTACAGACGGAGACACATAGAGACGGGGACACATAGAGACACATTACACAATGATAGTGACACGTACAGACGGAGACACATAGAGACGGGGACACATAGAGACGGGAACATATCATAGACACATTACACAATGAAAGTGACACGTACAGACGGAGTCACATAGAGACGGGGACACATAGAGACGGGAACATATCATAGAGACACATTACACAATGACAGTGACACGTACAGACGGAGACACATAGAGACGAGGACACATAGACACGGGAACATATCATAGAGACACTTTACACAATGATAGTGACACGTACAGACGAAGACACATAGAGACGGGGACACATAGAGACGGGAACATATCATAGAGACACATTACACAATGATATTGACACGTACAGACGGAGACACATAGAGACGGGGACACATAGAGACGGGAACATATCATAGAGACACATTACACAATGATATTGACACGTACAGACGGAGACACATAGAGACGGGGACACATAGAGACGGGAACATATCATAGAGACACATTACACAATGATAGTGACACGTACAGACGGAGACACATAGAGACGGGGACACATAGAGACACATTACACAATGATAGTGACACGTACAGACGGGGACACATAGAGAAGGGGGACACATAGGGACGGAGACAGATTATAGACGGGGACACAATGAGTGTGACACATAGAGACGGGGGCACAATGAGTGTGACACATAGAGACGGGGGCACAATGAGTGTGACACATAGAGACGGAGGAACAATGATGGAGACACATAGAGACGGGGCACAATGAGTGACACATAGAGACGGGGACACAATGAGAATGACACATAGAGACGGAGGCACAATGAGAGTGACACATAGAGACGGAGGAACAATGAGAGTGACACATAGAGACGGAGGCACAATGAGTGTGACACATAGAGACGGGGACACAATGAGTGTGACACATAGAGACGGAGGCACAATGAGAGCGACACATAGAGATGGGGACCCAATGAGTGTGACACACAGAGATGGGGACCCAATGAGTGTGACACACAGAGATGGGGACCCAATGAGTGTGACACATAGAGATGGGGACCCAATGAGTGTGACACATAGAGATGGGGACCCAATGAGTGTGACACACAGAGATGGGGACCCAATGAGTGTGACACACAGAGATGGGGACCCAATGAGTGTGACAGATAGAGACGGGGACACAATGAGTGTGACACATAGAGATGGGGACCCAATGAGTGTGACACATAGAGATGGGGACCCAATGAGTGTGACACATAGAGATGGGGACCCAATGAGTGTGATGCATAGAGACAGACACGTAGAAACGGGGGCACATCGACATTGTGTTCCTGCCACCACCAAAAAACAAACAACTTGCTACAGAGCTTGATCAATGAACTGAGAAACAGAGGCGTCGTCAGCTGTTGAGTTATCGACATTTTTCAGTGAACGAACCCAATCTCACCGTCGGTCCAGATTGCAACAGAAATACGACCATCTTTCCATCACTAATAGCCAGAACTACCCCCCCCCCCCTCCCCCCAGCTCCGCAGGCGCCACACTGCATACGATTTGACTCCAGTACGATACGATTGTGATGATGTCTGTGAGTCATGATTCACGCGAAATGCTTCTGTATAAAAATAACTCTGCTGTGTTCGTTCACTGTACTCACGTAGACCGCGATAGACGAATCAAATAAAATATCTGATACAAAAATGAGACATTTGATCAGATTCGTGTACGGCAGACTACAAAATAATATAGTGAACATAACTAGTAGGATTTCATCAGATTTACTTAGACAGTAGAATTTCACGTCAATCGTGCCTCACAAATGTCAAAGTCGGATCGTAGTGAATCGAACCGCAATCGAACCATTTAATAACCACATGCTACAGATACATATTTATCATACATCGAGCAGCTGTGACCAGTAGCCTATTTTTTTTTCTACAAAGGTTATAGTTTATTCGCTATTGCTGAACTTTCATGTGCTTGCTAACAAACATGTAGGCCCGTACACACGCTAAAAAGCATATGGGTATGCGTGCAGGTACACACACACACACACACACACACACACAGCAGGATGAAAACAAGCTTTGTCAGCTTATTCTTTAACCCTCAATAAAGATGATTTTGACTCTTGGCTTGACTTGACTTGATACACACACACACACACACACACACACACACACACACACACACACACACACACACACACACACGCACACAGACGCAGAAAAAGATGATTGTGTACACACACATGAACTTAAAATAGAAAAAGGTAGACATACCTAAAGAAAAAAGGTTACGTATACAATGTAATGAGGTTGAGGATGAAATTCATTTTTGTTTAGACAATTGCACAAAACACAAAGAAATAAGAATGCAATTATAACAGAACGTTGAAGAGAAATACAATATACACAATGTCACACCTAGCACATTAATTACAAACGACGCGCTTATACGTGAGTTTGCAAAATGTATACACAGTTGCCTCAATCGGTAGTGCAACCAGTCCAAAAAGATCATTCCACGAATTGCATAAATTGTTATTATCTTCTTCTTCTCGTACGTTATTGTTATTATTATTGCTGTTATTATCATTATGATTTACTTGTTAGTGTCATATAAAACCATGTAACGGTTTGAAAAGACAATAAAAATGGATTCTGAAAATTGATTGATTCACACACACATACACACACACACACACACACACACACACACACACACACACACACACACACACACACACACACACACACGCGCGCGCACGCACACACACACACGCGCGCGCGCACGCGCACGCACACGCACGCACACGCACACACACACACACACACACACACACAGAGGTAGAAACAGACGATTGTCGATACTCCATTTCGGTATGGGTAAACACCTAACAAGTTAATGCAGGGACAGTATGTGTACGTTTGATACTAACGGTACATAATTTAAAAAAATAAGACAAAAGCACGAGCATATTACAGTTTACATGCAAATACATCTACGTTTCTACATGCACTTCAGACACACATTTGTACACATAAACATGCATGCACATGTGCACACATGAACACAGACACGCGCGCGCACATGAACACACGCATGTATATGCGCACGCGCGCGCGCACACACACACTAACACTCGCACGTGTGCGCAAACACTTGTTCACACACACAGACATGAACATATATGATGCACGTACATACACACGCACACGCGCACGCACACGCACACACACACACACGCAGTCACCACACACATAATTATACATACATACATACACACACACACACAAACAAAAACAAACACACACACACAAACACGCACGCACGCACACGCACATATTACGTAGTCTTACTCGCACACCCTTCCATAATAGATGGTTTACATGCATGGCTGGCCGATAAACAAAGCAAACCTCTTATGTTATGTATGCCGTAAACTCCCCTGCCAGGGGGAGGGGGTACACTACAGAAGTGCCACTTTAAAACATGCTGGCAAACATCCCCCCCTTCTTCCCTGTGCAATAGTCTGATGGCAATGGCGCTGCACTCACAGGCCTTTTATCAAGGCTTGACTTCAAACTCAAAAGTTGGGAGCAATAGTAACGTGTGAGAGAGAGAGAGAGAGAGAGAGAGAGAGAGAGAGCGAGAGACAGCGAACACTGAACATTAAACTATTGAAACGCAGTTTTGGCCTTGGACCGCAATACTTGTTAGGGGAAAGTAGCCATTTTCAGAGAGAGAGAGAGAGAGAGAGAGAGAGAGAGAGAGAGAGAGAGAGAGAGAGAGAGAGAGAGAGAGAGAGAGAGAGAGAGAGAGAGAGAGAGAGAGAGAGAGAGAGAGAGAGAGAGAGAGAGAGAGAGAAGAGAGAGAGAGAGAGAGAGAATGGATTTATTGACAATATTTATGCAACCCTTACGCCAATACGTCACATTCAGTTATATAGAAGTTATATAGATAAACTAAAACACACTCGACCATGAAGGTAATAATAATAATATGAACAATACATTGGGCACAAGGCATCACAAACGAGGCATATCTAGACAACGTCCTGCAAACGGGAATATTCATCAAGTAGATGATCATTTTTGTTGTAGCGAAACTAATTACAGTTTAAATAATTTAATCCATGGTTCAAAAAAAAAATTCAATCTACAATCAAAAGCATCCACCTCATAAAAGCCCGTTCAGAATAATTAGTAAAGAAAAGAAAGGTAACCCCCTCTGTAATTAACTCCCTTCACCAAAATTATTTTCGGCACCAATTCGCCTAGCAAAGTGTAAGCAACAGCCACATTGAGACAGACCCAGGTTCATCCTCAAAAAAGGATGACCAAGGACTGCCTATAATATGACCATCACTTAAACAGTACACAACAACAGAATAGTTATCTTCTCTCTCACACACAACAAAATGGCAGTAGTAGGATTATGCGGGGTTTGACCAAAACATGAGTACGGAAAACACCCACAATCCTTTCTAAATCCAAAAACATAAACGTTCATCTTCAAGTTTCTTTGAAACAAATCCGACAAAGCAAGTCAACTTCAGAGTTTACTACCTCTTTTTCTTCTTCTTCTTCTTCTTCTTCTCCTTCTCCTTCTTCTTCTTCTTCTTCTTCGTTCCCAGGCCATATATCCAATGGATAAGGTACGCATGTGTCCGGTTTTCAGTTTGCAGATTAGGGGAAGTTACAAGCACAGAACTTCCAGAAGGTGGGAAAACCATTTCAAGAGAGAGAGAGAGAGAGAGAGAGAGAGAGAGAGAGAGAGAGAGAGAGAGAGAGAGAGAGAGAGAGAGAGAGAGAGAGAGAGAGAGAGAGAGAGAGAGAGAGAGAGAGAGAGAGAGAGAGAGAGAGAGAGAGAGAGAGAGAGAGAGAGAGAGAGAGAGAGAGAGAGAGAGAGAGAGATTGAGCAATAGGATGATTGACTTTCTACGGCAATGGAAAATCAATGTTTATTACAGGTTTGTCTTCATGTTGTGAACGGCAGACAATGACCCTCAAACGAGGTGGCCTTTGCAGTGGAGTTTTAGTGCAGCGGCCACCCCTTTCATCGCTAGCCATTCCTCAGCCAAAATGTACCATTAAACTTACCTGGATAGAGAAAAGATTTCGTCTGGAATACTGGGGATTCATCTGTGACATGCATAAATAGGGCCTATCCTTACCTCCCACAATGAAGAACACAAGGTCACTGGATAGCAGACCCTCATTGGATGGCTTTTGGTGACATGGCTGTTCAATCATTGTGGTGCCAAGAGGCGACAGTGACGATGAAAGGTTCGTTAGGACACAAGGTCACTGGATAGCAGACCCTCATTTGATGCCTTTTGGTGACATGGCTGTTCAATCATTGTGGTGCCAAGAGGCGACAGTGACGATGAAAGGTTCGTTAGGACACAAGGTCACTGGATAGCAGACCCTCATTTGATGCCTTTTGGTGACATGGCTGTTCAATCATTGTGGTGCCAAGAGGCGACAGTGACGATGAAAGGTTCGTTAGGACACAAGGTCACTGGATAGCAGACCCTCATTGGATGGCTTTTGGTGACATAGCTGTTCAATCATTGTGGTGCCAAGAGGCGACAGTGACGATGAAAGGTTCGTTAGGACAAAGGTCACTGGATAGCAGACCCTCATTTGATGCCTTTTGGTGACATGGGTGTTCAATCATTGTGGTGCCAAGAGGCGACAGTGACGATGAAAGGTTCGTTAGGACACAAGGTCACTGGATAGCAGACCCTCATTTGATGCCTTTTGGTGACATGGGTGTTCAATCATTGTGGTGCCAAGAGGCGACAGTGGCGATGAAAGGTTCGTTAGGACACAAGGTCACTGGATAGCAGACCCTCATTTGATGCCTTTTTAGGTGACATGGCTGTTCAATCATTGTGGTGCCAAGAGGCGACAGTGACGATGAAAGGTTCGTTAGGACACAAGGTCACTGGATAGCAGACCCTCATTTGATGCCTTTTGGTGACATGGCTGTTCAATCATTGTGGTGCCAAGAGGGCGATGAAAGGGATTTATAAAATTAATAAAATTAAAAAAATAAGGATTGGGGAGGGGGCTCATGACCGAAAGAGTAGGGGTGTAACCTAGGCAAGGTATAACATGTCCTCTACAAACAAATGTTTTCTTAGCTCAGGTTTGTTGAATAGCAGTCACCTCACGCGGAACGTGGAAGTTTTAGTTGGACACAAGCGAGTGGCGAACATACAGCTCTTCGTGGTCACCATATGTAATAAACCTGTCTCCACAAAATGAGTCGTAATGTCCCAGGGGTCACCTTTGGAGTTAATATTAACAACATTCATCATTATTTCGCTTGGAAAGAGCTTTCCGACAAACCAAAGCAAATGTTAATCGGACAATTTGTTGCAAAGTTATGAAACTTTGAAGTCGTATACTCAAGAAATCGGTGAAATGAGAAAATGCAACCGGGAAGTTTCAAAACGTGTACAAAATAATCAAATGTTTCTGGGGAAAAACACACTTTTAAGGTAGAAAGGATCGTCTTTACACTACAATACTTCTGTGTGAGGTAGAGAAAGACCTATTGTTTACTAGTAAGACAAAATATGACAGTTGATGATTTGACCCCCTTCCAGCTAAAATTGACCTTAGGGGATAAGTGAGCTAGGGACAAAACGACTCGACATGTTGTGGCGATGGGTCATTTCATTATTGTTTTATTTTTTATCTTAACCCTTTCACTGCCAATGTCACATTTCTGCACCACAATGATTTAACACCCATGTCATTAAATGCCTTGAAACCAGGGTCTGTTAGCCAATGATCTACTTTTCTCCATTTTGTGAGGAAAAGGATAGGCCTCATTTTAAACATGTCAGAGAGGAATCCCCAATATTGGAGACACATTTTTTGTTTTACCCATGTAAGTTTAATGTAAAAGTTTGGCTAAGACATGGCTGGCGGCGAAAGGGTTAATATAATCCACGAGGGAACTAAATCCAATGTTGGTGAACAGGACTTGGCTAATCATCTCCGCCAAGGAGCTAATAATGTAGCTTCTTCTTCTTCGATCGCCAAGACAGGTGTTTTTTGTTACATGAGTGCAAATGTGTCATGCTGGCGTTATGCGCCTAACTCTCTCTGCTTCAAATCTATCGAGTCTCCCTGTTCTGAATATGTCACTGATCTGTTGCATCTCTACGCGCCATCTTGAGCTCTGCGTTCCTCATCTGACACCCATATATATTGTATCCCCACTGTCCGCACTAAAACCCTTGGTCAACGCTCTTTCTCCTATCAAGCTCCTGTTACTTCGAATCAGTTGCCTCGCTCTCTCAGATACTCACCCTCTCTGCCCACATTCAAACGCCATCTCAAAACATATGTTTCCTAAGTAACTAATCCCCCCCTTCATGACCTGGTGAGTGCATGTTTGAGTGTGAATGTCTGCATGCGCGTATATCTGTGTGTGCGCGCGTGTATGTGTGTGCGCGCGCGCGCGTGGATGTGTGTCTAGTTGTGTGTCTGACTATCTTTGGGTGTTTTTGCATTTGTTTCCGTTTATTCATTATGCTACATGTTATATGTTAATTATACTGCTATATTGTAAACGCCAAGGGCATTCAATTGATTATGCATCCTAAATGTTCATAATAATAATAATAATAACAACTGAGAAACAGTTAGGCCGTGTACACATACACGCGGATATTCCGCGCGGAAACCCATGCGCAATCCGTACATAAGTAAAAGAAAGAAGGGAACAAAGATACGCATGTGTCCGAATTTCCCCTAATCCGTATATTTGTTTCCTTCTTTCTTTTACTTATTATTTCCGCGCGGGAAATCCTGATGTACTGTGTACCAGGCCTTAGGCCCAGCATCCGGTCCGTCTTCGGCTGGATACAATCTCTGTAAGAGTTTCCAGAACAAAGGCAGGAGAATGGACCAGTAAGGCTGAAAGATAGTAAATGACAGTAAGCGAAGGGAAAGGGCAGAGTCAAAGAGTGACAGAGTAGAGGAAGCTACAACCACATAACTTCCAGAAGGTGGGGGAACTATTTATACAAAAACAATTAAAATATCCCCGGCATTCCCACGGGGGAGGGGGTAACATGATGCTGCCTGTTTGTCTGTTTATTTGTTAACAGCCTAAGTTAAAAGATAATTGATTCATATAAAATTTTGAAGTAGCCTACAGTATTGCCTAATGTGTTCCTTATGATAATGATATTGTGGTTAATCTGGAAATGGAATTACTGTTGTAATATTTGCACCCACACCACACTTATCAACACACCTACGTAAACAAAACAAAAGCAACCCACGCACAAACACTAACAGAAAACCCCAGAAATCCCTCTAAAACAAAATGCATCAAAAACCAGCCACACGCCCAGCCCTCCTTCACACACAGAGCAGAAACAAATTAAGAGGGAAAAGATGAACAAGAGAGAAAGAACAGTAAAAAAAAAAGAAGAAAACAAAAAACGGGCTTATGAATAGGCCCTAATAGACACTTGAAAACCAATGAAACTTTAAAGACAATGAACGTGTTTGCATTATATAACTTAATTAAGCGTTCACGTGGATTAAAGTACCAAATCGGAGGTAAGAATTTAATTTGTTCGTTTCATCAGTGATTCATTTAAATCTAGAGGAAATTTCTTAGCATGTGAAGTATGTGTCAGTATCTACTGTTTTCCAACCTTTCTTCTCTTCTTCTCCTTGTTGGCTATGGTCACATCCTCAAAGTGTGAACAATTACTTCTGTAAATAGAAGTTGGTCACCACCACCGCAGAAGAAGAAGAAGAAGAAGAAGAAGAAGAAGAAGAAGAAGAAGAAGAAGAAGAAGAAGAAGAAGAAGATTAACCCTTAAATCACCAGCCATTTTTCAGCTAAAAACATATCTGTCAAACTTACCTGGGATAACAAAGATGGTGTATGCAATAGTAGTGCAGATCATATCATAGCACGTACAACTTAAGGCCTGTCCTTGTCTATCATAATCAAGAACAAAAGGCTTTGAATAACTGAGTGATTAAATTGCTTTCTAGTGGCATGAAGCGCGGGAGCGGTGAACGGATTTATACAAACAATATCGGACTGAACTGTAGGACGTACTGGAAGTAACCGTACAAAGTGTCGCAGCCGGCTGAATTGTCGCATAGTGTGACAACATTACGCATGAACGAAACCGCGCAGTTTTCCTTTTAAAACCAACATGCCATTTACTTTTAGTATGCTGTATTGAAAATACTGTAACTGGTGGACTGTTTTATGTTAGTGCCGTCGCAAAGTCATGTTCCCATCTTTAAGATTCAGTTTGTATCATAATTACATCCTTAAAGGGCCAACGAACAATGGATTGTTTTGACGGGCTGTCAGCCACAGATAACATCTGGATCACAGAAAGGACTAGACGCACACAAAAAAGGGCGCCACTCGCGCCGTTTTAAAACATTAAAAGAGCCCCCCCCCCCCCCCACACACACACACACACTCAACTCCCATCGTTTAGAAAGTATGAGGGTGTCACCAAGCGTAGTTAATCTTTGAACTCTCGCATCGCAATAGGTACGTTACAAATGTGCAATGGTGTACTTTAAATACCCCCTCATGTTAACGACCCTCAATCTCAAAGCCTGCTCCTTTCAGTTTTAAATGACCCTAGGCTGATCCTAACCCTATCCCTTTCCCGGGAATGGGAATGTTGATTTTAACCCTTTCACCGCCAACCATATTTCAACCAAAAATGTCCATTAAATTTAACTGGATAGAGAACAAAATCCATCTGCAGTATTGGGGATTCTTCTGTGACAGATATAAAATAAGGTCTATCCCTACTTCCCCAAACTAAGACAATAGGGTCTTTGGATAATAGACCCCAATTTGATGCCTTTTAGTGACATAGGTGTTAAATCACTGTGGTGCTAAAATGCGACTTTGGCGGTGAAAGGGTTAAAGAAAACGTTTCAAAATGCACAATTTGAGAGGCTAATACTTTCCGACAACCCATAGTAAAGACTGAAAGTTTAAGCTCTCTGCACATTACATGTGCTCAATTGTAAGAAACAATCAAGCGCGATCAGTGTTGAATTAGATTATATCATGGCATAAAAAGATATACATTTATGAGGAAAACCGAGATAAAATAATATAAAGGAGCGCGCTCGCGCGCGTCTGTGTGTGTATACGTGTATGCGTGTGAGAGAGAGAGGGGGAGAGAGAGAGAGAGAGAGAGAGAGAGAGAGAGAGAGAGAGAGAGAGAGAGAGAGAGAGAGAGAGAGAGAGAGAGAGAGAGAGAGAGAGAGAGAGAGAGAGAGAGAGAGAGAGAGAGAGAGAGGGAGAGAGAGAGAGAGAGGGAGAGAGAGAGAGAGAGAGAGAGAGAGAGAGAGAGAGAGAGAGAGAGAGAGAGAGAGAGAGAGAGAGAGAGAGAGAGAGAGAGAGAGAGAGAGAGAGAGAGAGAGAGAAAGAGAGAGACAGAGAGACATACAGAGAGAGAGAGAGAGAGAGAGAGAGAGAGAGAGAGAGAGAGAGAGAGAGAGAGAGAGAGAGAGAGAGAGAGAGAGAGAGAGAGAGAGAGAGAGAGAGAGAGAGAGAGAGAGAGAGAGAGAGAGAGAGAGAGAGAGAGACAGACAGAATGTCAATATTTCCCCAATTAGTTTCCAAAAGGCAGCAGTACAATGTGCCGTCCCAATGGAGCTCATTATTCGAAGACGTAAACATAAAATTTGACGTGCACAAAAAAAGCAAAGAAAAGATAAAAATAAAGACAGTTTCCCAATCTGACATTTGACATGATGGCAGCCTCTATCTCTCCTTTACTTATCTCTCCTTTCCTCGCAAACCCGCCCTCATTATTCTTAGGACCCCCCTCTCTCGATCCCCCCCCCCCCCCTTTCGCCTACATGCTAACATTACATAACTGTTAAAATGATGACAGAAAATGTACCCACATCTTTAAAAGAAAAATAGCAGCAAGTTAGCACGCAATCCTTTCACCTTTGCACGAGAAAACATTCCATATTGAACAAGAAAAACAATACATTTTGTATTTATTAATCAAACAGATAAACATAGGATTATCGCTTAGGATTATCAATGTGATTTTGAGGATTTTATTTCTACTCATGCTTTGTCTATTTGTTTTCCCATTTTGTTCTACGTGTTCTTTGTATTCTTATGTTTACTGTT
The DNA here is from genome assembly GCA_017654935.2 of Phymorhynchus buccinoides. Lineage (NCBI taxonomy): Eukaryota > Metazoa > Mollusca > Gastropoda > Neogastropoda > Raphitomidae > Phymorhynchus > Phymorhynchus buccinoides. The sequence continues at coordinate 32,441,307 of CM065694.1, forward strand.
CGTTGTTGTTTGGTTTGATATTTTCTTTATTGTTTTCCATTTGTTATGTAATTATTGTAAACTGGTATAATTCCGCTAATGTTTATGCTGTGTAATGTAAGTTATTTTGAACTGAGCACGCCATAAGCTTTGCTTGTTGTTGCTTCAGTTATGCCGTTGCGTTGATGATGTTTCTTTTGAAAATAAAACATTTAAACCAGATGCACAAAAACCCCAGTTCAACTTTACTCTGTTTAACCCGAGATGCCAACATCCGCTATATACTATTTTTGCCAAAATGTGGGTCTGGGGAAAGCCAGTAGAAACCATCACAGAAGGAACAAGGGAAGGCTGATAGTACTGTCTGGAATTCAACCGACGATCAATCCAAGGTGAGGGGACACCGCATCCTGTCCCCCACTCCACACCCCTCCCCTTACTCTCCCTTTCATACCACCACTGGCACGGTTGTACTTTATACACCCCCCTCGTGTTTCCTTTTCATACCACTAATGGCACGGTTGTACTTTATACACCCCCCTCGTGTTTCCCTTTCAAACTACAACTGGCACGGTTGTACTTTATACACCCCCCTCGTGTTTCCCTTTCCAACCACTACTGGCACGGTTGTACTTTATACACCCCCCTCGTGTTTCCTTTTCATACCACTACTGGCACGGTTGTACTTTATACACCCCCTCGTGTTTCCTTTTCATACCACTACTGGCACGGTTGTACTTTAGACACCCCCCTCGTGTTTCCCTTTCATACCACTACTGGCACGGTTGTACTTTATACACCCCCCTCGTGTTTCCTTTTCATACCACTACTGGCACGGTTGTACTTTATACACCCCCCTCGTGTTTCCCTTTCATACCACTACTGGCACGGTTGTACTTTATACACCCCCCTCGTGTTTCCTTTTCATACCACTACTGGCACGGTTGTACTTTATACACCCCCCTCGTGTTTCCCTTTCATACCACTACTGGCACGGTTGTACTTTATACACCCCCCTCGTGTTTCCTTTTCATACCACTACTGGCACGGTTGTACTTTATACACCCCCCTCGTGTTTCCTTTTCATACCACTACTGGCACGGTTGTACTTTATACACCCCCCTCGTGTTTCCTTTTCATACCACTACTGGCACGGTTGTACTTTATACACCCCCCTCGTGTTTCCTTTTCATACCACTACTGGCACGGTTGTACTTTATACACCCCCCTCGTGTTTCCTTTTCATACCACTACTGGCACGGTTGTACTTTATACACCCCCCTCGTGTTTCCCTTTCATACCACTACTGGCACGGTTGTACTTTATACACCCCCCTCGTGTTTCCCTTTCATACCACTACTGGCACGGTTGTACTTTATACACCCCCCTCGTGTTTCCTTTTCATACTACTACTGGCACGGTTGTACTTTATACACCCCCCTCGTGTTTCCTTTTCATACCACTACTGGCACGGTTGTACTTTATACACCCCCCTCGTGTTTCCTTTTCATACCACTACTGGCACGGTTGTACTTTATACACCCCCCTCGTGTTTCCTTTTCATACCACTACTGGCACGGTTGTACTTTATACACCCCCCTCGTCGTGTTTTATACCCCCCCTCGTGTTTCCCTTTTCATACCACTACTGGCACATTTGTACTTTATACACCCCCCTCGTGTTTCCTTTCCCTCGTGTTTCCTTTTCATACCACTACTGGCACATTTGTACTTTAGACACCCCCCTCGTGTTTCCTTTTCATACCACTACTGGCACGTTTGTACTTTAGACACCTCCCCCTTCATGTTCACGACCCTCAGTCTCAAAGTTTGTTTCTTGTAGTTTTAAGAAAACAATCATAAGCTGATCCTAACCGTACCCCTTTCTATAGAGAATGGCAGAATGTTGGGCTATATAGTTTGGCTCCCCCCCCCCCCCCCCCTACTTTCTGGGCTCTGTCTGCTTTTTCAGTCTTGCCCTCCCTAGCAAACATTAAGCATCATTTTAGCCATTTTGTTAGCTATTGTCATTAATGCCATTTTTTTGTACCATTATTTTATTGCAAAAGACGGGAGAGCCATCTTCGAGGTTTTCCCGCTCGTCACGAGATTGTCACGGGTCTGTCACACGTTTTTGTGTCACTAGTCGGACACTGAATCCGTTGGCTGTTCCACGCACCTCCCTCTATTTTGTGATATTATGGGATGATATTTTAAATTGTTTGAAATGAGGAAAATGAACGTTAACATGGGAAAACGATGGAGGTTTAAATGCTCAATCTACAGTAAGAAAGACAAGACCGAAAAGGCCGAAAGAGCCGATAAATGAAAGGGGTGAAATACTGAATAGGCAAAATACACAATGGCCGAATGTCGCTTCTCAGTGAACATTTACAAAGCGAACATGTTTAGAGGAGAGAGATACAAGATAGCCACATTTTCCGAGGGTTAAAAAGCCAGAAAGTATTACCATCCTCCTTCCTTCATGTTATGATGTCACCTTATGGCATACACCCCCCACACCCACCCACAGAGGCCCTGTAGGCATATAGTACAGAACGGAACCGTGGTTTCTAAAACCAGGCACCAGAGCACCGAACAGCGCCAGCAAATATTTTCCGCTTAGTTAAACATACCAAACTCTCTCAATAAGTTGTACAAGTTGCAAAGCAGACGCATAAGGATCGCTAAGGTTATTTCTAACAACAGTGTTCGCTATGAACTAGAATAACAACGCACGGAAGTCTTGTACAACCGTTTAGCCTTGAATAAACTTAACACAGACACACACATTTTGTGCACTCTTCTAGCCTAAAAAACCCACCCACAAAATAACTGTACATTGTCGTCCTTGCTGTCTTAATTCGCTTTCGCCTCAAGGATAAGCCTATTGGCATTTATGTTCTTGTTTTGGTCGCGTTAATTGTTTATTTCTTTATCTAAATACGTATTCATGCACAATATTCTGACACAAATACTCACATGCATAGTAAACACATCAAACGGAATTAATGCGTCAACACACCTCACACTAGGTCAGACAGAAACCCAGACATTTTTTTTATCAAAACAACACAAAAAGTTCACCACAAATGTCCATCTTAGAAGAGTCACACAAACGAAAATATGAGAGAGAGAGAGAGAGAGAGAGAGAGAGAGAGAGAGAGAGAGAGAGAGAGAGAGAGAGAGAGAGAGAGAGAGAGAGAGAGAGAGAGAGAGAGAGAGAGAGAGAGAGAGAGAGAGAGAGAGAGAGAGAGAGAGAGAGAGAGAGAGAGAGAGAGAGAGAGAGAGAGAGAGAAAAAACAAACGCCTTTACCAAAACAAATAGAGAGAAAAGAAGAAGAGAAAAAAAAGGGAAAAAAAAGAAAAGCAAAGAAAAGCAAGAGAAGAGATTCAAAGAAAAGAAAACAAAAAACGAAAGACCAGAAAATAGCAAAGGGAGGGAAAAAACTGTAGCATGTTCCTGTTTAATATAATCGTAAGAAGCATTGAATGTAGACCTGTCTGTCGTTTCTGACCATGACTGCCAGATAGCGGAGGGAGAAGCTGATATTCTGGCGGGCTGGGCTAAAATTAGTTCATCGTGGAGAAGCCTTGCCGAGGGTACATCCTCCCTCCCTCGACCAAAGGGATTTGAGGACAGATGGTGTTAGGGAAGGTCCCCAATGGCCAACCCATCCGTTTGGCCGCAGCACTACAGCAAGTGCAGATGCCCCCAGCCCGTGATAGTGTTCCACACAAATCTAAGATGTACCATGATGTTGAAATACTGTTGACGTTCACTTATTGTACAGCGTTCATTAAGCAGCGGCGAAGCCAAAGCTGCTTGGTGTTTTCACCGCTGTCTGTCTGTTCCTGGCTGTCTATGTATGTTTCTATGTTACCACCATAGCGTTTGAACGGAGGCACGTAGGAGGCTCACATTGTGCGTGCGGATAGGAAGTGTGGATATCTAGGTTAAGTGCGAAGATGAAGGTCATTGATCAAAGGTCAAAGTCATTGGAACCGAAAGCGCGGTTCTGGAGCAGCAAGAGCTCTATGTTGTGGCCTCGCTCGCTGAGCCTAACGCTAAGCGATGACATTTTGCTTAACATCCTCCGGTCTGGAACAGACACATATGGGACATTAGAAGATATAAAGATGGTGGGAACGATCCTGGAGGCAATGCACGGAGGCAGTGCAACACCAGGAAAGTCCTGAATTCTTAAAAATGTGTGCATGAAAACATCATAGTGCCAGCGCTAGGCTCCTGAGATAGCTGTTCATTGTTCGACTCAGCTTAATGAATATGCATGAGGGGTGCGGCAACGCCCAAGTGGAAATTGCCATGGAGCCGCTGCTTGATCCAGCACTGCACGCTCTAGCTGGCTCTTAGTACAGGCTAAAAAGAAAAAAACACTAAACCGCAATGCAAACATTCAACAAGAACGTAGTTCTTTGAAAGCCTTTTAGCTAAGATTTTTAGAACACATCCACATTTCCTCCTTCTTTAGTGATGCTGATTGAGATGAACAAACCCAACTGATATAACATGGCAGACATATCCAATATACCTACATGTACTACCAAAAGAACAAATAGTACAGATCAACTGCGCATGTATATGTCACGGGAAAATTTGGAATCCGGGAAAATTCGGAATCTTCCCAGCCTTGGGGAAATTCTGAATTTTCCCGGGAAGATTCCGAATTTTCCCAAGCAAGTAGGCATGCCATCTACCATTCTTCCTTCTATATCTTCACTTGAATTCTGCATTCGCAACATCAAATCATGGATGCTACAAAACAAACTGAAGCTGAATGACGACAAAACGGAGGCCTTGTTCATCCACTCTCCATCTAGAAAACTTCCGTACCCAAAGCCTGATTCCATCTCTGTCTGTGACACTCAAATACCTTTTTCTCCTTCTGCTAGAAATCTTGGCTTCCACATCTCTCAAGATATGAGTGTTGACTCACAAGTTCAAACTATCTGTCGGTCAGCATACTGTGAGCTGCGTCGCATTGGTACGATTCGCCATCTCCTGTCTATAGATACTACTAAAATACTAGTCTGCGCTTTTGTTCTCTCTAAACTAGATTATTGTAATTCACTCTTGTATGGCTGCCCCCAACACCTCATTGACAAGCTTCAAAAAGTCCAGAACTCTGCTGCCAGACTTGTCCTCAAGGTCTCTAAGTATCATCATGTTCAACCACTCCTGATATCCCTTCATTGGCTTTCCATCAAAGCACGTATTGACTACAAAATTTCCACTCTATGTCATTCTTATTTCTCTGGAAATGCCCCTAGCTACATTTCTGACATGCTTTCTGTCTATGCTCCATCAAGGCAATTGCGGTCATCTTCAGATTCCAAAATTCTCTGTGTTCCTAGTACACGAACAAAAATGTTGTTTGGTGAGCGCTCCTTTTCCTTTTCGGCCCCATCAGTTTGGAACTCCTTACCACGCGAAATCCGCCATATCCAGTCCTTGCAATGTTTCAAATCAGCTCTCAAGACCCACCTGTTCAAGCTACATCACAACCTTTAGGCCACATTACTTCTGGACTCTATTCTCACACACACACTCCCCTCCCCCCATATTGGTTTCACTGTGTGTTGACTGCAATGTGTACGTCAGCTTTGTTGCGAGAGAGAGAGAAGTGGAGAGAGAGAGGAGCCGAGAGAGAGAGAGAGAGAGAGAGAGAGAGAGAGAAAGAGAGAGAGAGAGAGAGAGAGAGAGAGAGAACAAGAACGTGTGTGTGTGTTGATGCTTTGTTCAACTGATTGTATTTTGTATTGTGTTTTTTTGGGTGGGGTGAGTGGTGGTGATGGTAACGGTGTGTGTGTGTGTGTGTGTGTGTGTGTGTGTGTGTGTGTGTGTGTGTGTGTGCGCGTGTGCGTGTGTATGTGCCGGTACGTGCGTGTATGTGTGGGTGGGGTGTGTATGTGTATGCCTATTTGCATGTGCGTGAGCGATTATTTCGTGTTGTTGTTGAATTTGTTGCTTCTTAATTTTTGTTGTTGTTAAGCGCATAGAGCTCCACATTTGGTGGAGGAATGCGCTATATAAATGATTCACTATTATTATTATTATTATTATTATAGAAAACGATTCAGTTACAATTAAAAAACAGTCCAAATTATTTTTGAGTGATCACAATGCACTTAACACAAATACATTAGGAACTCGTGCACAAACATACCTAATGATCAATTATGGATTTGTACCTAATAATGTTGTATATTCCACATGAAATACCACTAAGAAAGATATGTTTTATTGGTAAATTACTGTATGAAATATAAATAGTGTATCAATTATATCAGATTTTTGCGATACCTTTCCATGACAAGTTCTTTGCAGTTGTTCCATAAACGTTTGTGAAGGCGTGTGAGTGTTTAGTTTGATAACAAAAAGGACAGGATTTGAAAATCGTGCGAGGGCACATCTCTTCATATACCTCGCTGCCTGTAGGTGTCTGTCTCACCGGTTCATCTGTATGAATATAAGTCACAATGTCGTGTTGCTTCGCTTCACACGAGACAATAAAAACATATCTCTCTCTCTCTCTCTCTCTCTCTCTCTCTCTCTCTTTTATTAGTTATAGGTCGTGCGCGCGCGCGCGCGCGCGCGCGCGTGTGTGTGTGTGTGTGTGTGTGTGTGTGTGTGTGTGTGTGTGTGTGTGTGTGTGTGTGTGTGTGTGTGTGTACAGGCGTGAGTGCGTGCCTGTGTTCGTAAGTGCGCTTTTGTGCACGTGCGTATGGTTGAGAGTAAGCTTATATTTATAACATGTGTTATGATTTATGTCTTATATTGTTTGGAGTTTGTTATATTTGACAGTTATATACAGCATTATGAATCATTTGAATATTATTGTTTATTATCATTATTATCATATAATTATCACTTTTGTTTGTTAATATTCCTGTCGTCATTCTTGATGAAGTAAGGCTTATTCAGTTCATCCACATTCAACATTTCAAGTTTCACGTTTTCCTCTGCCACACGCAATTCATGTAACTTCGATGTAAGCTTGGGAAGATTCGGAATTTTCCCGGGAAAAATCAGAATTCTGAATTTTACCGAGACCAATCCGGGAAAAATCTGAATTCCAAATTTTCCCGGGAAGATTCCGATTTTTCCCAAACTCGGGACAATTCGGAATTTTCCCGGGACAAATCAGAATTTTCCCGGATTCCAATATTTCCCGTGACATATAGATCTTAACATTTCGTAAAAAACGCAAGCAAATTTTGATCTTATTTCAAGCCTTTCTATTTCTAGTTTATTGACAAGATAGTTTTTTGTTACCACAGCACACAGTGTGTATTTCTTTACTAGGTTCACAGTGAAGCATCGTTCAAAATTAAAAAGCAGTACAGCAATGAGACAAGAGAGGCACAGGCTGATTGAAAATTACTTAAAAATTGATAATTATAAAGTCATAAAGGCGTTCTTTCTTTTAACTATTTACTAAGCCAAACATCGATTCATTTAAGAGTTACACACATCTTATACGATGGGCAACTTTGATCGATGTTCATAAATATTCGTTGTGTCTCACAAAAATCACCATAATCCTGGCAAATTGCTCGCCAAAACAATAACGGACTAAGAGAATTAAATAACATTCTCGTAATAATGCGATTTTTGAGTCATGAACAAACACTTACAAAGTGAATATGTGAGCAGACTGCGGCCAAATGGAAACCAAAACAATCAATAGATAAGGCTAGGTTTATACATTTCAAATTCAAAGCTAAATTAATAAACCAAAAACAAAACAAAATTGTGATCAACTACTCAATCAAGACTTGAAGAGATCGCTTCTTGCATGACATGTTAACTGGCCATTTGATAAACAAATTATATCCATACTTTCATCAAGAAGATGAAAAAATACTTTCATCATACTTTCATTAGTTATCAATTATGTTATATAACACTGATAAGTAAAAATATCAATAGATGTTACAATCCCATCATCTGAATATAAGCTGTCCGAAAATGGTGCTAACGGTTTTATCGGGAAATTCACTAACCCTCCATTAAAATAACGAAAATCCGGGTCTAACAGTTTCATGTAGATTTTCGTACAGAAACAAGAAATATAAATAGCATTCTTGGCGATGGCTTAGAAAATCCTTTTAAGTGTTACAAAAGTGTAACGATCTACAACTTTCATCCTTGGAAAAAAAAGTTCACTTAAAAAAACCTGATTGAAATAATTACAAAACGGGCAAGGTTCCAACAAACTGTGCTGCAGAGAGCATTAAAGTTTCAACACAGAGGTCTTCATTGCTTAAATGTAAAGCAGGCGCACGCGCACGCACACGCGCGTGCAGAGAGAGAGAGAAAGAGAGAGGGGAAAAAAAAAGAGAGAGAGAGAGAGAGAGAGAGAGAGAGAGAGAGAGAGAGAGAGAGAGAGAGAGAGAGAGAGAGAGAGAGAGAGAGAGAGAGAGAGAGAGAGAGAGAGAGAGAGAGAGAGAGAGAGAGAGAGAGAGAGAGAGAGAGAGAGAGAGAGAGAGAGAGAGAGAGAGAGAGAGAGAGAGAGAGAGAGAGAGAGAGAGAGAGAGAGAGAGAGAGAGAGAGAGAGAGAGAGAGAGAGAGAGAGAGAGAGAGAGAGAGAGAGAGAGAGAGAGAGAGAGAGAGAGAGAGAGAGAGAGAGAGAGAGAGAGAGAGAGAGCGCACTGAACAGTTAAATAGTTTTATTTGCACGTTGGCATTGGGCCACAATACAAATGGAACGGACGAAACGGGTCAAAGAGAAGACAAAAGTATATTCAACGAATGGGGGATAATAAATGTAAAGCAGGCGCACGCGCAGGCGCACGCGCACGCACACGCACACGCACACGCGCGTGCAGATTGAGAGAGAGAGAGAGAGAGAGAGAGAGAGAGAGAGAGAGAGAGAGAGAGAGAGAGAGAGAGAGAGAGAGAGAGAGAGAGAGACAGTGAGAGAGAGAGACAGAGAGAAAATGTTATAATCAAAAGGCCTTGGCCACATTTGAAGGGGAGAAAAATATCACACATAAAATACAAAAATGATGTTACTAACTTAAAAGTCTTTATCGGAGCTTAAATGCGTGGTACATACAATCAGAACATTTCTTAACAACATTTTCATTTCTCGAAGTGAGAAAACAAACAAACAAGGATTACGAACGAATTTGGAAGGAATAAACTTTTTTCTTAGATCGTTATATAATGGACAAATGAATATAACGTGAATCTCATCTTCAATGGCATTTTGACAAAATTGACATAATAAGTTATTTTCATTATATTCCCTGTAATAAAAATGGTGCTTATTCAAATCCGAAATTCCAAATCTGAAATGAGCTACAATTGTTCTTAGATGTCTGTTCAATTTCATTGTCATGTACAAAGGAATCAAATGCAACGAATTAACTAAACTATACATTTCATATATTCTACTATCTTCCATGTGTGCATGCCAATCTTGCCACTGACATTCAATTAATATTTCGCGAAATGAACGTACAAACTTAGCAAGGTTATCTACACCTTGATTAATCCAAACAAAAACAGCACCAAATTCAAATAATGTTGTTCCTACTTTTGATACCCAATTTGTCTTGCCTCTTTCATACAACATATTATAAGCTTTACGGGGCAATCTGAAATCATCCATTTGTGCAAGTCTTAACCAACATCGAACACATGTTACAGCAAAAGAAACATAAAGAGGATAACGGTTAGTTTCACCATACACAAGGTTATGTGGTGTTTTTAATCAAATTCCTAAAAACTTTTTTCACAGCAAACAAATGGATATTGGCAGCATCTAGTCCCCACATTTCCATACGATAACATTGGTTGAATTTGGGTGTCAAGCTTAATAAACAACTGAAAACAATCACTATTCAATTTGCAAAGGTTAGAGAGAGAGAGAGAGAGAGAGAGAGAGAGAGAGAGAGAGAGAGAGAGAGAGAGAGAGAGAGAGAGAGAGAGAGAGAGAGAGAGAGAGAGAGAGAGAGAGAGAGAGAGAGAGAGAGAGAGAGAGAGAGAGAGAGAGAGAGAGAGAGAGAGAGAGAGAGAGAGAGAGAGAGAGAGAGAAGTGTGAAGTTTTTTAATTTGATTGATTTGGCCTCTCTGCCCGTATCAATGCTTTTTTATCAACATAAATAAATGTAATCTAGAACAAATCAATTCATGCACATACATATAATCCATAAAATGAGAGAATGGGATTTGAGAAATAGTATTTATCCAGAGACAAGTGATTGGCTTCTAAGAGCAAACGCTTTAGATAGAAAAAGGAAAAAGCGATGAACATGCTTTAATATCAGTAAATAATAAAACCAATTTAAAAGCATTAGGATGGCTATACTATTTGTTGAATGAGTTGCTCTCTAAAAGATTGATACGCGAGACCTATTAACATAAAATGTCATTTAGAGAGAGAGAAAGAGAGGAAGAGAGAGAGAAGGTGGAGATGGAGGGAGGACGAGAAAGAGACAGGGAGAAACAACAGACAGACAGACACTGACAAGAGCTCCAATACACATTGCACTGCAGAACAGGAAGAGCGCTTGACTTCAAACTGTACAGGAGTAACAGCATGGCATTTTGCATCAAAGAGACCACCATAGCTACCACCCACACACCTCAACCACCCACCCACCCACTGACTTGCCACAACACACTGTACTGGGAAGCGGGGGCGCAAGGAAGATAAGATACGTACTGCGATTGCAGAATTCGGGTGCACTAAGGGAAAGGCAAAGAAATGAACCCATTTCCATCTCTCTCACCACCACTTTTTCTTCTGGGTGCATTTCGTTTCGCAAAAGAAGACAGGCCAGAGCTCCCAGGGACCCCCATTTGGGGGTCTATGAAGCACTAGAATTCTAAAGGACCCTCTAAAAGAATGCGCAGGGGGTCCCAGGGATGCACTAGAAAACTTCTTTTTAGCATTCACAATGCTACTGGGACCCTCTATCCCGCCTCTAGGACCCTCTATACTGTAAGTGAAGGAGTCCCTGGGACCCCTTGTTTTGCGGGACGATTGGGAGCCCTGCAGGCATTGCCTCACACACACACACACACACACACACACACACGCGCGCGCGCGCGCGCGCGTGCGGCCACACACACACACACACACACACACACACACACACACACACACACACACACACATATATACATACACACACACACACGCACGAACACACGTGTATATACATACACGCACGCATACATATATTACTTTTGCCGAGATTTGGGTTATCTGTATGAAACTCCAATTGTTTCCATTTCAACACTGATTGAGTGTGCATTAGTACGAATGTGAGCAACAATCAGTGTGAGACACTGACTTTTATGTAAGGTTGTCTGAGAGAGAGAGAGAGAGAGAGAGAGAGAGAGAGAGAGAGAGAGAGAGAGAGGAGAGAGAGAGAGAGAGAGAGAGAGAGAGAGAGAGAGAGAGAGAGAGAGAGAGAGAGAGAAAGAGATGGTATGTGTATTATATATGTGTTTGTATGCGCGCGTATGAGCTTGTGTGTGTGTGTGGTGTGTGTGTGTGTGTGTGTGTGTGTGTGTGTGTGTGTGTGTGTGTGTGTGTGTGTGTGTGTGTGTGTGAGAGAGAGAGAGAGAGAGAGAGAGAGAGAGAGAGAGAGAGAGAGAGAGACAGACAGACAGACAGACAGACAAAGACAGAGATCGAGAGACAGAGACGGAGAGAGAGAGAGAGAGAGAGAGAGAGAGAGAGAGAGAGAGAGAGAGAGAGAGAGAGAGAGAGAGAGAGAGAGAGAGAGAGAGAGAGAGAGAGAGAGAGAGAGAGAGAGAGACAGAGAGAGAGAGAGAGAGAGACGGAGAGAGAGAGAGAGAGAGAGAGAGAGAGAGAGAGAGAGAGAGAGAGAGAGAGAGAGAGAGAGAGAGAGAGAGAGAGAGAGAGAGAGAGAGAGAGAGAGAGAGAGAGAGAGAGAGAGTTCTGGTTGGGAATATAATAAGGCGATGCAAGACAGCGACATAATAGTTTGAAGAGCTATGCAGTAGACAACATCAAACATATTCATTCACTGTTGTGTGTTTGCAACAGTTGGTATACGAATTATCACCGACTAACTTCACAGACTTTCCCAGCTTCGTGAATGTACATACAGTCCCGGTGTGACAGAATATTTTTACCTCTATGAGATAAGTAGTCCTAGCCGGCGCGTAGCCAATCAGAATCGTTTGTTTGTCCGCCATTGTGAATTTTACGAAACTTTAGTGCATGGCTTTGTACTTCGATTTCACGGCAAACATGTAGATTTACACCCTCCTGCTCTATTTCTTGGTTCTTTCCGTGGTTAGGGATAGGGTTAGGGTTAGGGTTAGATGGCTACAGTTCTCATGCCGAGGTAAATATTTCATGACAGGTAATTATTTATCATGACACCGGTCCACTTGTTTGTGTCGTTTCCGGTTATGCCTGCTTCTCTTGTGGTCAAGTTGTAACTTTCAGACAAGATTGTGAAATGTGTGGGGCCAGTTTGATATCAGTTAGAACTTCAATAATGACGTCATAACAGTCTACTTTCATGACGTCATTTCTTAAACCCTGTCATTCTGTAGATTTTCTTCCAGGGCAGTGGAAAAAAGTGGCGTCTGCGACGAATACCTCCAGTAGCCTAGGAAGAAAGATAAAATAGGACAAACTAATTGCTTTTAAATTTCTGATTGTTGATAATGGTACATTGACACATCTAAAATGCACTCCGACAGTTTTAACACACAAAAATTGGTTTTTTTAAAATAAAATTACGCCTTTTGTGTTCGTAAATTAACCTGTCATTATGACTTCTCTCAAGCGCCTATTGTTTGACAATGTGGCGTCGCCTCTGTCGCTCAACACTGATGCAATGATTCTTTCCACTATAACGTCAGATCTAAAATAAATATCCATTAAACTGTTTTTAAAATATATTGTGATAACTATAATAACAACACAATTTAAAATAATTATACAAAAATACTTACTGGTTGAATTAATTAGATATGTTTTAGTTCACAATCAACGCTTTGCAGCCTTGCGTCACAGTAGGCTAGGAATTAAACATAGGTGCCTGATGGCGTACGCTTTTTATGTACTATCTCAGTTTTAAAGTGAATTTGCCAGTGTTTGCCATTTAACATGTTAACACGTTTTAATCGCTAACATAAATTAACATTGGGTCAAGTCAAAGTCAAAAATACTTTATTGTCACGTTAGGTGAAATTATAGTGTGGTCTCGTACAAGCACAATACAATTAAAGAAACCCATTTGCATGCATGAAAAATGGAAACAAAACTAAGGAAAAATTAATGACAAATCTTGCTCCGCAAAAAACAAAAACAAAACAAAAATTGAACACAGGGTCGATACAAGCGACTATCAAAACATCAAGAACTGCCCTCTTTCCCACCATTTCTATTATCGCATTCATTTGTTCACCCCCAACCTACCCCCAAACCCCCACCCTCTCCAAGTCACCCCGAGCTTTCACATATTTTGGGTCCCTTCCCGTTCCCAACAGTTCATGCACCTCCCTTTTCTCTCTCTCTCTCTCTCTCTCTCTCTCTCTCTCTCTCTCTCTCTCTCTCTCTCTCTCTCTCTCTCTCACGCGCACACATACACACACAGACATAGAGATGCATGTATGTGTGTGTGTGTGTGTGTGTGTGTGTGTGTGTGTGTGTGTGTGTGTGTGTGTGTGTGTGTGTGTGAGAGAGAGAGAGAGAGAGAGAGAGAGAGAGAGAGAGTCAAAGTCAAAGTCAAAAATGGTTTAATTGTTAGGCCACTGGCCCATAACAATAACAATACAAGCAAAAACTTTAGTAACATCTCGTGCATTCTGCCTTTCACTCAAACATTGACGTCTAACTGTTAAAGCTTTATGTATAAACGATGCTACTTTAGAGATTAGTTGAGAATTTTCGGAAGATAAGATTAGAGTTAACTTGAATAAAGATGGACAATTATAATATTTCTTTGGTATTAATTCCATTCTAAGCTCGTTACATGTAGGACAAACAAAAAGAAAATGGACTTCGTTTTCTACTACAGTTACACAAAATGGACAACATTTATCACCTTCATTGAATTTATATTGCAAAAAGTGTTTTTTAATGGGTGACATACCAATTCGAAACTTAGCAAAACACCTTCGCCAAGTTATGTTCTTGGTGTTGTTCAAATAGCTTTTACAAGAAATTGAATTACAAAATGTTGAATATATTTCAAAGAAGTCGTGACTTTCTAAAGCAGAATGCCAATCTTGACTGAAGGAATCAATAAGTCTCTGTTTAAACACAGAAATAAACAATTTTATATTTCCCACTCCCTGCGCTTCCCAAACAAACCCAAAACCATATCTGTATAGAACATTGCGTACACGACATGCCCATGTAACATAATTTTGCCTCTGTAAACAAAGTAACATGTTATAACTTTTCCTCGGGTATCTGTCCTCATCCATGTTCACTATTCTTAACCAGAATTTCACACATTTTGTATAGGTATTAACAAAGAGAGGGTATCTTCCTGTTTCACTATAAATCAATTGCCTTGGTGCTTTTGGGCTCACACCCATGAATCGTTTTAAAGCTGATAAATGAATACGTTCTATGTGCTGTTGGTCAGAACATAAACCACATACTTCCGATCCATACGTTAAAATCGGCTGAATTTGACAATCAATTATTTGGAAAAATAGTTGTGGGGAATGCTCTCCTATAGACCACATCAATCTAATAATTACGGAAACGCCCTTTCTTGCCCTATCTGCCAAATCTTTTAGAGTGTAAGAAAACGAGAGCTTTGTAGATAGATATATTCCGAGGTATTTGTACATATTAACTATTTGTAGTTCTTGTCCACCAGATGAAGACAGATACCCACCATTTCTGAAAACAACATTTGATTTATCTAAATTCACAACTAAATCAAGTCGCTTTGCTGTATTGAATAATATGTTTAACTGATTCTGAAGATCCACAATAGTATCTGAGAACAAAGCGACATCATCGGCAAAGAGGAGGATGAACAATTCAATAAGTTCTGGAGATAGCTGTATGCCATGTTTGCCATTACTAAGAACATCTTTTGTTAATTCATTAATGAAGAGTGAGAATAGAACAGGAGAGCAAACTTCACCCTGCTTCAAACCACGAGGACACAAAAAGGCTTCAGTTAAGTCACCGTTTGCGCGCACTTGTGCTTTCACGACATTATACATGCTTTGCAAAGCTAAAAAGATCTTTCCATTTAAACCATTTGCAAACAGTATTTTCCATAACTTATCCCTACTAACAAAATCGAAAGCCTTTCGAAAGTCAATGAAAGCTACATATAGCTTTCTATGTCTCAGCAGTTGCTTTTGAATCATAGAATAAAGAGTAAATATGTGGTCAAATGTACTATGTTTTTCTCTAAACCCTGCCTGCTCTTCTCCAATGATGCCACCTTCTTCTATCCACTTTGTGATACGTTTGTTTAAAATAAAACTGTACAATTTACTAGTAATACTTAATAAAGATATGCCTCTGTAATTGTCAGTATTGTTCAAATCACCCTTTTTGTATAATGGCAGAATAACTGATAAGCACCAGACGTCAGG
>CM065694.1:32464379-32469379 GCA_017654935.2 Phymorhynchus buccinoides
AATCGATCATTCAAATTTGGATTATACATTTTGGATACCGAGAGAATAGATACAAATGGAGATACCTCCCATCAAACAGTAATTTGATATTTAGTTAGTTAGGTAGATAACTAGTCATCAAGGGTGCAGCCTTGAGCTGTACTCACGATCGTGTGCACTGAACCACCAGTGGCCTCTCAGCAGACGACGCTGAGGAAGGGAGCGCGACGCCCCCGAAAGTTCCGAGGTGAGCCTATACTTGAGTGAGCTGAGTGAAACTGTTATATAAAATTCGTTTTATCTAGTCATTTATAGTCCCGCCCACAGCTATGGTCATCTCAGGACTGTCACCATGTAAAGTTCGACCACGTATTACAACATTTGATATTTAAAAGGTTGTTGACTAGTATGCTCTGCGACGTATGTAGCTTTTTTCTCATGTACCATCATAAAAAATATATTTCCCCGTGCATAAATAGATTCCCCAACTTCTGGAAGTTCTGTGCTTGTAACTTTCTCTGATCTCTTTGACTTTACCTTTTCCGTAATCTACTATATTTCTGCCTTGCTGGTCTATTCTCCTGCTTAAAAAAAGAAATCTAACAAAGATTTTCTCCAGCCGAAAAAATCATGATGGGCCTAACTATTTATTAGGCGCATAACGGCAGCATGACGCATTTGCGCTCGTTATGACAGGAAACTGTCAGAGCAATCGATGAAGAAGAAGGAGAAGAAAACATATCTGAATAAAAACGTGAACCGTTTGTTTCTTATCCACTGACCTGAAGAACACCTGGTGCTGGGTGATGGTGGTGGGGCCACGGTCCTTCTCCACCAGCCGGCCCCCCTCCTCTCCACCCTCACCCTCATCGCCCAACTGCCATCCCGTGCACTGCGCCATGCGATGCAATCCACTCCGAGCGGGCCGGCGTTGGAGCCACTTGGGAGGATCAACCGCACACAACACTCACTGCTCCAGAGATATCCTTCAGGGTTTTCGCTCTTCACGATCAAGTTGCGGTGTTGGCGTTTTCCCTGCCGCCTGGTTGTGTTGTCTCGACTGAAGGGAACCCGTCCTGTCGTCTGCCTCAGTCAGCCGCTCACAAACCTGCAAAGCACCAACCACAGGCACGGGTCAGTTGTTCACAACTATGTCAACAAAAAGAGGAAAGAAACTCTAGGGAGAAGAACGCCCCCAACCCTTTGCTTAAGATTGTCATGGGGCCCGGGTTAATGGTCCGTACTGACTCCTCATTTTGCGCAGCCATGGGTCATATGACCCATGAAGCCTGCACCGCGTTGGGTACTGCAGCGACAAATCATTTTGGAAATTGACCCATCAATTTATGTAATAGGGGTGCCGAGGGGTGTGGGGGTGGTATATGACCCAGGGTCACCCCACTTTCCCTTCACCCTTTAATCCAGTATTTTGGCCCTGAATTTTAATCATAGTCTCTAAAGGAACTAATCAGAACGGGCCGTGAACAGCAGCATGTTTAACGTGGGGGTAAACACTAAGTACCGACAATGCAGTGAAGGGCGAGGTGGGAAGCGGATGGGCAATGGAAAGAAAACAACTATATTACGTGGCAATTCACCCTGTTATAAGCACCCTTAGAGTTTCATTCCGTCACTCTCCACCCCCCATCCCCACCCCGTGGGCATACCGGGGAGGGGTGTCTTTGTACAAATAGTTCCCCCTCCTTCTGGAAGTTCTGTGCTTGTAACTTCCTCTACTCTGTCACTCTCGTTGACTCTGCCTTTCCCCTTTGCTTACTGTTATCTACTATCTTTCTGTCTAACTGGTCCGTTCTCCTGCTTTTTTTTTCCTTTAAAAAACTCTTACAAAGATTTTCTCCAGGCGAAGACGGACATGCTGGGCCAAACTATTTATTAGGCGCATAACCGCAGCATGGTGCATCTGCGCATATAATTGACAGGAAACTGTCTGAGTGATCGACGCAGAAAAAGAAGATATTCTGTGACAATTCACCCTTTTATCAGTATCCATCGAGTCTCATTCCGTCACTAGTAACTAGTAGTAATAATAAGTCCGTAACGTTACTGATCCGTTACTCAATCCAAACTTTATTCCGTTTTATTAAAGATCACAATTTTGTTAGCTTTTATCATCCACACGTCACAAACTTCATACTTTTTTTAAAAAAATCCAAGAGTAGGACCTAACTAACAAGAAACGACATTACGAAAGTCAACATACGTTCCATTCTAAACTGAACAGACATCAATAATTTGAAAATAAAAACTCGTTCTGCACTTGAAACACCACACTGCAATGCTTCATATGAATGAACCAACTGTCGTTTCATAAATGAAAAAACCCGTTCATATTTAAATCGCTACAACAATATTAACCAGCTGTTACCTGTGATCGAAATAACGGCAACAGATCCATTGATCAATGCTCTTTCCAGGTACTATAGTATCGAAACTTCGTCGCTTAGTAAGTTATTGTATTGGAAGGCTATAAAACATATCGGAAGACTTCAGTACTGCTTTGACTCTTCCTATAATTATCCTCTGGGTCCCCCAAACTGAAGCAGACGACACTTCAAAACACACCACCAAACCCGTTGAGTTCTCTTTCCTTTGTGGCGCACTCTACTACTCTTTATACCAGCTCTCTAGCAGGCTCGAAAGGCACAAATCGCAGCCAGCTGTGTCGGCAATCACAGCACAGTGCGAAACACGATGTAGGAAACAAAATAAAATAAAAAAGGCGGCAAAGGTAGGATCCAAGTGTTTCAGCCCGCGTGAAGAGCGGTGTTTTTACTTCTCGAAGGCGGGAAGCGAGCTGCTATGCCTGCAGTTTTGATTGCCCGTTGACGGAGCTGTGGAGCCCTCCGGAAGTTGCACGTTTTGCTGCACAGGGTCTCTTGAAGTTCGAGTTCGTGCTCTGCACGAGGCTGCTGTTACGTTTAGTTTTAGGACCTCCGATGTTATCTTGTACTTAGACACAGGTGGAGGCGGGGTGGAGGAGATAAATTGGAGAGGTTCGTGCAGCTTTAGACAGTTTGCATTGATAACCATCGAGTTCACAAAATGCGCTCCTCGAAAACAAACAATAACAACAACCAGCCAACCAACCAACCAACCAACCAACAAAAAACATATTCATTCTTGATTATGAAAAGGTCATCAGGTCTATATTAAATACGAAAACACTCAGGGCTACAAGTTTTCAGGCACATGCCTGCATTTCATGCTTGAGAATGTTTGGATGTTTTCATTTCAGGCTTGGGGATCAGGTTTGGAATTCTGCATTTCAAGTTTGGGAAAGTTTGGAATATTGCATTTCAGACTTGGACATTTTTGGAGTTTTGCATTTCAGGCTTAGAAAATCATAAGCCTTGATATTAGTTTCCAGTTTGTATGAGAAAGAATCAGTTGTCTTGAAGAAAAAACAACTCATAATTGCTTTGTGGCAGAACATGATAGTCTATAACTTAATATTTGTTTTGTACTGTGAACACTATTCATTGTTCGCGCATTTCAGACTTGAGTTAAAAGTATAAATGTATGACAAAAACTTTCAGGCTTATTTGAAACGAGTTATTTTAGGCTTAATGCAATTCCTAGACCAGTTTTCAGGCTTATAGATTTTGCCCACTGGCACCCTAATGCTCTCAATACACGATAACATTTTTCACTCTTTCCCCATGGCAACACAGTGGTATGCACGTGATCTTATGACTGGCATATAATTGCGTTACCATGGGTAAAAGTGAAAAATGTTAACGTGTATTGAGAGCTTAAACACTGCTTGCTGAACTGGGCTACTTAAGATGTTTTCCTATAACCACCACGACCAATAACAACAAAATGATAACAACAACAGCTATTTACCTATATTATAATCAAATCAGTTGCTAAATAGAAACAGAACAGGAAAGTCGATTGAAAACAAACCATACTTCCTCTCGTAAATCAGACAAGATTGAAACGTTTTCGAATGTAGCATTCGAGAATCACCTGCGGAGCTATAGCATTCGAGAATCACCCGCGGAGCCCAGCCAACATTCCCACCTGATTTCATATTGGGAACTCTATTTTTCCGACCCTCAGATTTTCAGGGTCCAGCGATCTCCTTGACCTTGACCTTGACCTTGATTGGTCAACAATATCCGGAAGGAGCATAAGCCAAACCACCTTCATACCAAGTTTCAACATCCTATGTCGACTGGTGCCCGAGATATGGCTAAAAATAGATTTTCAGTTTTCAAGGTCATACGTCAAGGTCGTGACCTTGACCTTGACCTTGACACCAAAAGGCACATCTACAGTACCTAGCCTACATGCACATCAAGTTTCATCTTCCTATCTTTATTCCTTCATGGTGATATGCTAAACACACACACACACACATACATACACACATACACACATACACAGCCACTTGCACAACAAAAACAATATCACCCCGCGGGTGATAACAATATGATGGGCGTAGGTGCTGCACTCTCGCTTTTTACCCTATACCCTACTCCCATTTCTAATCTAATCTATATGACTTGCTTACATCAAACATGGGCACTGTTTACGGCGTTTGACAGGAAGATACAAAAAGTTCAAGATTATACAAAAGCAAACAACAAAATAAATACCGAACACACATTTCCCTAGCTCTTTAATCAAACCAGGAAGGTCAAACGTATTCAAGATTTCTTTTTCTGAAAGCCGTGGGTGAAGCTATCGAAATACAAACTCGTTTTTCTTTTGAAATCCCATTAATGCTCACTATTGCGCTGCTCTTTGATCCTTGAAATGTAGGACTGGACGACGAAACAAGATACGGGATGGGACGCGATATCCAGAATTCTTGTTCTTTGCGTTTCCCTAGAGTTTCTCCAGAGGTATTCTTCTTTGAAATAGTTCTTATGGGGATGCAAAATAGGCGTGCGACGGCGTGTTCTCATGCCCAGTTGTGTTGAGCAGGGCGCCAGTATGATACTCAGACGATATAGTATAGACCTAATTTGTCGGTGTGACGATCTGACTTT
>CM065694.1:32471879-32486879 GCA_017654935.2 Phymorhynchus buccinoides
ATGTTGCTGGCTGTACTCCTGTCTCAATGTTGTTGCTGCTTTATTGTGTACTTTGGAAAAAATTGGTTTAAACCAAGTAAGAACGTTTGATATTTACCATGCTTGTGGCTTAAACCACAAACAAACTCTGACATTCAGAAACTACAAAGATCTCCCAGATAAGAAATTTGTGTATATTCAGGTGTTGGTGATACATTATCCCAAACTCGTACCTAACACTTTTTTTCATGTATCTTGAATATTGAATTTCAAGTTAGACCGTGTACACATTAGACGAGTAAGTTCCGTACGGAAACCCAGAAGTAAGTGACAGAAAGAAGGGTAAACATTTACGGATTAGGGGAAATTCGGACACGTGCGCAAATCTTTTCCCTTCTTTCTTTTACTTATTTATGGATTGCGCACGGGTTTCCACACGGAATGTCCGCATATATGTGTACACGGCCTTAACTGTAGAACAATAATTTATATTTGGTTGTACATTGAGAAGGCAAAATGTTAATTTATGATTTTTCTTTTTTACGAAAGGCTGCTAATTTTCGCAAAACCCTGACACATTTGTCAAAACTCCTTCCCCTTCAGTTTGCATTTCTTTTGTTGCCCAGTATACTGAAGGTTGTCTCTTCCGACCTACACCGAGCGTTGTCGTTGTGTGGTTTGACTGTAAATAGTTACCCATGCGTGAAGAGTCAACAACTGAACACATCTGTGGAAGCCACCATGCGTCAATATTGCTTGTGCCTGGCACAGACGTGGGAGACGTTTGCTTTTGTACGGCTGCACAATATCTTGATTTCACATTCACAACAAGACACACAAACTCGCACGCACGCACGCGCGCGCGCACGCACACGCACACGCACACGCACACGCACACACACGCGCGCGCGCGCGTGCACGCACGCACGCACGCACGCACACTCACACGCACACGCACACGCACACGCGCACACGCACGCACACGCACACACACACACACACACACACACACACACACACACAAATAGTGAGAAGCTATACATTAGCCTAGGCCTAGTTGGCCTATCTGGTCGTGTCAAAAACCTGCACAGTGGTGTGTGTGTGTGTGTGTGTGTGTGTGTGTGTGTGTGTGTGTGTGTGTGTGTGTGTGTGTGTGTGTGTGTGTGTGTGTGTGTGTGTCTGTGTGTGTGCCTGTGTGTGTGTCTGTGTGTGTTTGTGTGTGTGTATGTCTGTGTGTGTGTGAGGTGAGGAAAGAGAGAGAGAGAGAGAGAGAGAGAGAGAGAGAGAGAGAGAGAGAGAGAGAGAGAGAGAGAGAGAGAGAGAGAGAGAGAGAGAGAGAGAGAGAGAGAGAGAGAGAGAGAGAGAGAGAGAGAGAGAGAGAGAGAGAGAGAGAGAGAGAGAGAGAGAGGAGCATGGAATATTGGGAACTGATAGCTATTCCTTGTTACATTGTTCCATTGTATAGGCTACATATGATTTCCTTTCCATGTAAATGAGATTTCTGTTATACCGACTCTTGTTCTTATGTGAATGAATGGGAGGGGGGGGGGGGGGGGGGGTAAAAGAATGCAAGGAAATAAATGGTGGAGCTCTGCATGTTGCTACATCAGTTGTCTTGTGTTGTATGTTATTTTGTTTTCGGACAATACAACGTTTAAACCAAATGGTGGGGAAAGTGAGCAGTTCTTAAAGGGGCATCCTGACGGATGAGTTTTTTGGTAAGAAACACGTCCAGATCACCAGGAAAACACCCTTTACAGAGATTGCAATACTCACTTTGCTCTGGTTTCCCAGAAATCAAACCGTCAAATCGGCGATTCTTCCTTGGCGGAGGTGCTGGAAGTCAAATTCTTTCACCCAAAGAGGAGGCGTTTGCCGTCTCTTTTCTAATGGCCTCCTGTGTTTAGACCAAATCGTTTGCACGAACTTTTCGCTATGCAAGCTTTTTTATTTATTTTCTATTATTTTGTATTTATATTCTATACAGTGTATCTAAAGGGGTTTCGCCCACAACAAAGGAAATAGCTCCATTTATATATATATATAACTTATTTGAACTAAAAATGCAAAGTCGAAAAACAACTCCAAACTAGATTAGTCTTGTTTATTTATAAATATTGTCCAAATTTTCGTCTACACCCGCAGACTTTTATATATATATTTTTACTGCACTACAAAAAAAAGAAAACGCTTCAACCACAATGAGTGACCTCCACCCACTCCATCTCCGGCATCTCCGCCAAGGAGGAATCGCCGTTCTGACGTCTTAATTTCTAAGAAACCAGAGCAAAGTGAGTGTTCTGAACCTTGAAAAGGCTGTCTTTCTGGTGATCTCGACGTGTTTCTTGCAAAACCTCACCCGTCAGGGTCCACATTTAATGTGTTAAGGTAGATGTTTGCATTGACTCCAAATATGTCCAACTTATTTTTGTGAAGTCTGATTTGTTGTCCATTCCTTTCCTTAGTTTTCGTTGCATGAAAATGTGTTTTATTGTTTATATTGTGCTTGTATGAGACCACACTGTAATTTCTCCTAACGAGATAGTAAAGTATTTTTGACTTTAACTTCCCCCCCCCACCCCACCCACCCACCCACCCACACACACACACGGTACACACACACACACACACACACACACACACACACACACACACACACACACACACACACACACACACACACACACACACACACACACACACACACACACACACACACGTACGGAGAAACACACACACACATACACTGACACACACGTATGGAGAAACACACACACACACACACACACACACACACACACACACACACACACACACACACACACACACACACACACACACACACACACACACACACACACACACACACATACATACACACACACACACACGCACGCACGCACGCACACACACACACACACACACACACACACACACACACACACACACACACACACACACACACACACACGCACACGCACACGCAAACACACACACACACACACACGCACGCACGTACGCACGCACACACGCACGCACGCACGCACACACATTGACACACACACACACACACGTTGGGTACGCTTGTGCACTTCACAATATTCACCGTATTTCTTGTTTTGAAGCTCATTTTGCTTCTGTGCATGTTTGCTGTTTTGTGTAGGGCCTACAATCACAGACACGTGCGCGTACGCTTGGTGTGTGTGTGTGCGCGCGCGCGTGTTTGTGTGAGCGAGCGTGCGTGCGTGTGCATATGTATGCGAGCGTGCGTGCGTGTGTAGGTCTATGTATGCGCACGTTTGTGTGTATATGTGAATGTGTTTGTGAGTGTGTGTTGTGCATGCGTGCATATCAGTGCACGGTTTCTACCTTCATGCGTGCATGTACTTGCTGCTGGTCTGTCTAGTGTGCATCATCGCCTACATGCGTTTGCAACAATAAATCTTGATCGCATTATTTTTATGTTCCTGTTTTTCCATCACAGATAAACATCGCATATTGTGTGGATTATACATGCAAACAGTCTTTGCATGTATTGGTGGAGGCGTGTGTGCTTTAATTCAGAACATGGCACTTTCCAAGTGTTGCGTTCTCAGAAAGCGGTAGCAACAACATAAAGTACACTCCCATTATGACGGGAGACGCGCGGTTGCCGACAGCTGAAAGCTCTACTTCTCAGACCTGTCACTAAGCCTGTACGAACTTAGCGCTTTTCGTGTAACTCAGCTTGAGCTAAGATTACAACATATGGGCTTTCAGAAGAGCTGGATTTAGAATAAACAGTCGGATCTTCGTACATAAACACAAAGCGTTGCATGCAATAGAAACAGACCCACAAAATCATTATATTAAAAGGCAACTGTCCGTCCGTCCGTCCGGCCGTCCGTGTGAAACACAGAACAGGCCTTATAACTCCGCCGTTTTTCGACCGAATCGCTTCACATTCGCTATCAGCCCTAACGGCAACGGCAACCAAGGCGGCCGTGTCATTTGCGCGGTTTGGCAAATGCGCGAAACGCGTATACACCGGACTCTCGGCGCCCGTATCTCCCCGTTTCACCTTTTCACAAACCGCGGCGAAACGAGACCCGACTCGAAATGTGGAACGTGCGTGACCAGGGATAGTGACTATCTTGGTGCAAAATTTCAACAGCATCCATTCATAAACGCGCGCGATATGAGCCAATTTACATTTGCGCAGACCCGGCATTTCAAGCCGTCCACAACAAACAGTTTACACATAAAGAACTCAGTACGTGGGCAAGAAAAGGGTTGGAGAGCGGAGATCACTCTAGCGAGGTACAATATCCCGCTATTCACCGAGTGAGAGCAGAGATTACTTTAGCGAGGGACGGGGTGGAACGGGATGAGAGAAGAAGATGGAAGGAGGGAGAGAAACAAAAATAATAATATAATGTTTTGTGGACCCGGCGAAACCGGTACTCAGCGTTACCGGTACTAGGCGTTACTGCTACTAGGCGTTACCGCTACTAGGCGTTGCGCTAGTCATTATATTAAAAGGTAACTGTCTGTCCGTCCGTCCGTCCGTGTGAAACACAGAACGGGCCTTATAACTCCGCCGTTTTTCGACCGAATCGCTTCAAATTTGCTATCAGCCCTAACGTGGCGATAGCAACGGCAACCAAGGCGGCCGTGTCATTTGCGCGGTTTGGCAAATGCGCGAAACGCGTATCTACCGGCCTCTCGGCGCCCGTATCTCTGGTATTTCTGGACGGATTGCCTTCACATTTGGAAGGTACATGACCGGGGACAGTGACTATCTGTGTGCCATACTGGAAGCGAATCGATTTATAAACGCGCGCGAGAAGAAGATGGAAGGAGGGAGAGAGACAAAAGTAATAATATAATATTTTGCGGACCACCCAAACTGGTACTCAGCGTTACCGGTACTTGGCATTACCGGTACTAGGCGTTACCGCTACTAGGCGCTGCACTAGTGATGCATTATAACCAGTGAGATGTGCACCATCGAAGCATTCATATCTCATGGCATATTACGTTGGACTGTGCCCCCTTCTCATGTTACGTTCAACAGAGTGTTTTTTCTCACGCTGTGTTACGTTGGACACAGTGTCTTTTGTCATGCTGTGTTACGTTGGACTGTGCCCCTTTCTCATGTTACGTTGGACACAGTGTCTTTTCTCATGCTGTGTTACGTTGGACTGTGCCCCTTTCTCATGTTACGTTGGACAGAGTGTCTTTTCTCATGCTGTGTTACGTTGGACTGTGCCCCTTTCTCATGTTACGTTCAACAGAGTGTCTTTTCTCACGCTGTGTTACGTTGGACTGTGCCCCTTTCTCATGTTACGTTGGACAGAGTGTCTTTTCTCATGCTGTGTTACGTTGGACTGTGCCCCTTTCTCATGTTACGTTCAACAGAGTGTCTTTTCTCACGCTGTGTTACGTTGGACTGTGCCCCTTTCTCATGTTACGTTGGACACAGTGTCTTTTCTCATGCTGTGTTACGTTGGACTGTGCCCCTTTCTCATGTTACGTTGGACAGAGTGTCTTTTCTCATGCTGTGTTACATTGGACACAGTGTCTTTTCTCATGCTGTGTTACGTTGGACTGTACCCCTTTCTCATGTTACGTTGGACACAGTGTCGTTTCTCATGCTGTGTTACATTGGACTGTACCCCTTTCTCATGTTACGTTCTACACAGTGTCTTTTCTCATGCTGTGTTACATTGGACACAGTGTCTTTTCTCATGCTGTGTTACGTTGGACTGTACCCCTTTCTCATGTTACGTTGGACACAGTGTCTTTTCTCATGCTGTGTTACGTTGGACTGTGCCCCTTTCTCATGTTACGTTGGACACAGTGTCTTTTCTCATGCTGTGTTACATTGGACACAGTGTCTTTTCTCATGCTGTGTTACGTTGGACTGTGCCCCTTTCTCATGTTACGTTGGACACAGTGTCTTTTCTCATGCTGTGTTACGTTGGACTGTACCCCTTTCTCATGTTACGTTCAACACAGTGTCTTTTCTCATGCTGTGTTACATTGGACACAGTGTCTTTTCTCATGCTGTGTTACGTTGGACTGTACCCCTTTCTCGTGTTACGTTGGACACAGTGTCTTTTCTTATGCTGTGTTACGTTGGACTGTGCCCCTTTCTCATGTTACGTTGGACAGAGTGTCTTTTCTCATGCTGTGTTACGTTGGACTGTACCCCTTTCTCATGTTACGTTGGACAGTGTCTTTTCTCATGCTGTGTTACGTTGGACACAGTGTCTTTTCTCATGCTGTGTTACGTTGGACACAGTGTCTTTTCTCATGCTGTGTTACGTTGGACTGTGCCCCTTTCTCATGTTACGTTGGACAGAGTGTCTTTTCTCATGCTGTGTTACGTTGGACATGTTTCGTTGGACAGTGTCTTTTCTCATGGACTGTGCCCCTTTCTCACGTTGGACACAGTGTCTTTTCTCATGCTGTGTTACGTTGGACACAGTGTCTTTTCTCATGCTGTGTTACGTTGGACTGTGCCCCTTTCTCATGTTACGTTGGACACAGTGTCTTTTCTCATGCTGTGTTACATTGGACACAGTGTCTTTTGTTATGCTGTGTTACGTTGGACTGTGCCCCTTTCTCATGTTACGTTGGACAGAGTGTCTTTTCTCATGCTGTGTTACGTTGGACTGTGCCCCTTTCTGATGTTACGTTGGACACAGTGTCTTTTCTCATGCTGTGTTACGTTGGACTGTGCCCCTTTCTCATGTTACGTTCAACACAGTGTCTTTTGTCATGCTGTGTTACGCTGGACACAGTGTGTTTTGTCATGCTGTGTTACGTTGGACTGTGCCCCTTTCTCATGTTACGTTGGACAGAGTGTCTTTTCTTATGCTGTGTTACGTTGGACTGTACCCCTTTCTCATGTTACGTTGGACACAGTGTCTTTTCTTACGCTGTGTTACGTTGGACAGAGTGTCTTTTCTCACGCTGTGTTACGTTGGACAGAGTGTCTTTTCTCATGCTGTGTTACGTTGGACACAGTGTCTTTTCTCACGCTGTGTTACGTTGGACAGAGTGTCTTTTCTCATGCTGTGTTACGTTGGACTGTGCCCCTTTCTCATGTTACGTTGGACAGTGTCTTTTCT
The DNA here is from genome assembly GCA_017654935.2 of Phymorhynchus buccinoides. Lineage (NCBI taxonomy): Eukaryota > Metazoa > Mollusca > Gastropoda > Neogastropoda > Raphitomidae > Phymorhynchus > Phymorhynchus buccinoides. The sequence continues at coordinate 32,478,977 of CM065694.1, forward strand.
CATGCTGTGTTACGTTGGACTGTGCCCCTTTCTCATGTTACGTTGGACACAGTGTCTTTTCTCATGCTGTGTTACGTTGGACACAGTGTCTTTTGTCATGCTGTGTTACGTTGGACTGTGCCCCTTTCTCATGTTACGTTGGACACAGTGTCTTTTCTCATGCTGTGTTACGTTGGACACAGTGTCTTTTCTCATGCTGTGTTACGTTGGACACAGCCCCTTTCTCATGTTTACGTTGGACACAGTGTCTTTTCTCATGCTGTGTTACGTTGGACTGTGCCCCTTTCTCATGTTACGTTCAACACAGTGTCTTTTCTCATGCTGTGTTACGTTGGACACAGTGTCTTTTCTCATGCTGTGTTACGTTGGACTGTGCCCCTTTCTCATGTTACGTTGGACACAGTGTCTTTTCTCATGCTGTGTTACGTTGGACACAGTGTCTTTTCTCATGCTGTGTTACGTTGGACACAGTGTCTTTTCTCATGTGTTACGTTGGACAGAGTGTCTTTTCTCATGCTGTGTTACGTTGGACTGTGCCCCTTTCTCATGTTACGTTGGACACAGTGTCTTTTCTCATGCTGTGTTACGTTGGACTGTGCCCCTTTCTCATGTTACGTTGGACACAGTGTCTTTTCTCATGCTGTGTTACGTTGGACACAGTGTCTTTTGTCATGCTGTGTTACGTTGGACTGTGCCCCTTTTCTCATGTTACGTTGGACAGAGTGTCTTTTCTCATGCTGTGTTACGTTGGACACAGTGTCCCCTTTCTCATGTTACGTTGGACAGAGTGTCTTTTCTCATGCTGTGTTACGTTGGACAGAGTGTCTTTTCTCATGCTGTGTTACGTTGGACAGAGTGTCTTTTCTCATGCTGTGTTACGTTGGACACAGTGTCTTTTCTCACGCTGTGTTACGTTGGACAGAGTGTCTTTTCTCATGCTGTGTTACGTTGGACTGTACCCCTTTCTCATGTTACGTTGGACAGTGTCTTTTCTCATGCTGTGTTACGTTGGACTGTGCCCCTTTCTCATGTTACGTTGGACAGTGTCTTTTCTCATGCTGTGTTACGTTGGACTGTGCCCCTTTCTCATGTTACGTTGGACAGTGTCTTTTCTCATGCTGTGTTACATTGGACTGTGCCCCTTTCTCATGTTACGTTGGACAGTGTCTTTTCTCATGCTGTGTTACGTTGGACTGTGCCCCTTTCTCATGTTACGTTGGACAGTGTCTTTTCTCATGCTGTGTTACGTTGGACACCCCTTTCTCATGTGTTGGACAGTGTCTTTTCTCATGCTGTGTTACGTTGGACTGTGCCCCTTTCTCATGTTACGTTGGACAGGTGTCTTTTCTCATGCTGTGTTACGTTGGACACAGTGTCTTTTCTCATGCTGTGTTACGTTGGACAGAGTGTCCCTTTCTCATGTTACGTTGGACACAGTGTCTTTTCTCATGCTGTGTTACGTTGGACTGTGCCCCTTTCTCATGTTACGTTGGACACAGTGTCTTTTCTCATGCTGTGTTACGTTGGACACAGTGTCTTTTGTCATGCTGTGTTACGTTGGACTGTGCCCCTTTCTCATGTTACGTTGGACACAGTGTCTTTTGTCATGCTGTGTTACGTTGGACTGTGCCCCTTTCTCATGTTACGTTGGACACAGTGTCTTTTCTCATGCTGTGTTACGTTGGACACAGTGTCTTTTCTCATGCTGTGTTACGTTGGACTGTGCCCCTTTCTCATGTTACATTGGACACAGTGTCTTTTCTAATGCTGTGTTACATTGGACACAGTGTCTTTTGTTATGCTGTGTTACGTTGGACTGTGCCCCTTTCTCATGTTACGTTGGACACAGTGTCTTTTCTCATGCTGTGTTACGTTGGACTGTGCCCCTTTCTCATGTTACGTTCAACACAGTGTCTTTTGTCATGCTGTGTTACGCTGGACACAGTGTTTTTTGTCATGCTGTGTTACGTTGGACTGTGCCCCTTTCTCATGTTACGTTGGACACAGTGTCTTTTCTTACGCTGTGTTACGTTGGACAGAGTGTGTTTTCTCACGCTGTGTTACGTTGGACAGAGTGTCTTTTCTCATGCTGTGTTACGTTGGACAGAGTGTCTTTTCTCATGCTGTGTTACGTTGGACACAGTGTCTTTTCTCATGCTGTGTTACGTTGGACTGTGCCCCTTTCTCATGTTACGTTGAACAGAGTGTCTTTTGTCATGCTGTGTTATGTTGGACACAGTGTCTTTTCTCACGCTGTGTTACGTTGGACTGTACCCCTTTCTCATGTTACGTTGGACAGAGTGTCTTTTCTCATGCTGTGTTATGTTGGAATGTGCCCCTTTCTCATGTTACGTTGGACAGAGTGTCTTTTCTCATGCTGTGTTACGTTGGACTGTGCCCCTTTCTCATGTTACGTTGGACACAGTGTCTTTTCTCATGCTGTGTTACATTGGACACAGTGTCTTTTCTCATGCTGTGTTACGTTGGACACAGTGTCTTTTCTCATGCTGTGTTACGTTGGACACAGTGTCTTTTCTCACGCTGTGTTACGTTGGACTGTGCCCCTTTCTCATGTTACGTTGGACACAGTGTCTTTTCTCATGCTGTGTTACGTTGGACTGTGCCCCTTTCTCATGTTACGTTCAACAGAGTGTCTTTTCTCATGCTGTGATACGTTGGACACAGTGTCTTTTCTTATGCTGTGTTACGTTGGACACAGTGTCGTTTCTCATGCTGTGTTACGTTGGACAGTGTCTTTTTCCCCATGCTGTGTTACGTTGGACAGTGTCCCTGTTCTCATGCTGTGTTACGTTGGACAGTGTCCTTTTTCTGATGCTGTGTTACGTTGGACAGTGTTCCTTTTCTCATGCTGTGTTACGTTGGACAGAGTGTCTTTTCTCATGCTGTGTTACGTTGGACAGTGTCCATTTTCTCATGCTGTGTTACGTTGGACAGTGTCCCTTTTCTTATGCTGTGTTACGTTGGTGTCACAACCGCGCAATCCACTCCACACACAGAAGGGCGTACATCACAAACATCAATCCGAAACAACTAACTGGATTTTCTTTTCCTTACTATTTGTCTGTCCACAGTCCAAAAGCTGCATCTCAATTTTTATGCTTCTCCTTTTTCCCCCTTAGCAATTATTCCCAAAGCTCACAATGTCAACAAGAAAGTGAGAACAAAATCAATCAGATTACGCTCGACTTCACAACTTCATCCTTTTTAACACAATGTTTCCATCTTCTCCACTCTTCAAAGCAAATACATTTGCATAGGGTGCTAACATATTACTATTCAGCCGTTTACATAACCAAACATATTCGCATCACCTCTATCCGTGTCCACACTTATACAAACTGCCTACATGCCCACGGCTGCTACACAAACCTAATAAGTGTTGCTCCCTGCAATTAACTAATGGAGGGGAGTACTTTAGGCCTGCTCAGTACCTGAATCCCTGCAACAAAATAGTGGCCCTTTCAAATGCTACGTTACAATCCACAGTGCTATGTCACGTGGGACAGTGCCCCTTTATCATGTTATGTTATGTTATGTTGGACATGCCCCTTTCTCATGTTATAATACGATGGGCAGTGCCCTTTTATCATGTTATGTTACGTTGGGCAGTGCCCCTTTATCATGCTATGTTACTTTGGGCAGTGCCCCTTTATCATGTTATGTTATGTTGGACAGTGCCCCTTTATCATGTTATGTTACGTTGGGCAGTGCCCCTTTATCATGTTATGTTATGTTGGGCAGTGCCCCTTTATCATGTTATGTTATGTTGGGCAGTGCCCCTTTATCATGTTATGTTATGTTGGACAGTGCCCCTTTATCATGTTATGTTATGTTGGACAGTGCCCCTTTCTCATGTTATGTTACGTTGGGCAGTGCCCCTTTGTCATGTTATGTTACGTTGGGCAGTGCCCCTTTATCATGTTATGTTACGTTGGGCAGTGCCCCTTTATCATGTTATGTTACGTTGGGCAGTGCCCCTTTGTCATGTAATGTTACGTTGGGCAGTGCCACCTTTATCATGTTATGTTACGTTGGGCATGCGCCTTTATCATGTTATGTTATGTTGGACAGTGCCCCTTTATCATGTTATGTTACGTTGGGCAGTGCCCCTTTATCATGTTATGTTACGTTGGGCAGTGCCCCTTTATCATGCTATGTTACGTTGGGCAGTGCCCCTTTCTCATGTTATGATACGTTGGACAGTGCCCCTTTATCATGTTATGTTACGTTGGGTAGTGCCCCTTTATCATGCTATGTTACGTTGGGCAGTGCCCCTTTATCATGTTATGTTACGTTGGGCAGTGCCCCTTTATCATGCTATGTTACGTTGGGCAGTGCCCCTTTATCATGTTATGTTATGTTGGGCAGTGCCCCTTTATCATGTTATGTTACTTTGGACAGTGCCCCTTTATCATGTTATGTTACGTTGGGCAGTGCCCCTTTATCATGCTATGTTATGTTGGACAGTGCCCCTTTATCATGCTATGTTACGTTGGGCATGCCCCTTTCTCATGTTATGATACGTTGGGCAGTGCCCCTTTGTCATGTAATGCTATGTTGGACAGTGCCCCTTTATCATGTTATGATACGTTGGACAGTGCCCCTTTATCATGTTATGTTACGTTGGGCAGTGCCCCTTTGTCATGTAATGCTATGTTGGACAGTGCCCCTTTATCATGTTATGTTACGTTGGGCAGTGCCCCTTTATCATGTAATGCTATGTTGGACAGTGCCCCTTTATCATGTTATGTTACGTTGGGCAGTGCCCCTTTATCATGTTATGTTACGTTGGGCAGTGCCCCTTTATCATGCTATGTTACGTTGGGCATGCCCCTTTATCATGTTATGTTATGTTGGACAGTGCCCCTTTATCATGTTATGTTATGTTGGACAGTGCCCCTTTCTCATGTTATGATACGTTGGACAGTGCCCCTTTATCATGCTATGTTACGTTGGGCAGTGCCCCTTTATCATGTTATGTTATGTTGGACAGTGCCCCGTTATCATGTTATGTTATGTTGGACAGTGCCCCTTTCTCATGTTATGATACGTTGGGCAGTGCCCCTTTATCATGCTATGTTACGTTGGGCAGTGCCCCTTTATCATGTTATGTTATGTTGGACAGTGCCCCTTTATCATGTTATGTTATGTTGGACAGTACCCCTTTCTCATGTTATGTTACGTTGGGCAGTGCCCCTTTATCATGTTATGTTATGTTGGACAGTGCCCCTTTCTCATGTTATGTTACGTTGGGCAGTGCCCTTTTCTCATGTTATGTTACGTTGGGCAGTGCCCCATTCTCATGTTATGCTACGTTGGGCAGTGCCCCTTTCTCATGGTATGTTACGTTGGGCAGAGCCTTTTTCTCATGCTATCTTATGTTGGGCAGTGCCCTTTTCTCTTGCTATGTTACGTTGGACAGTGCCCCTTTATCATGCTATCTTACGTTGGACAGTGCCCTTTTCTCATGTTATGTTACGTTGGACAGTGCCCCTTTATCATGCTATCTTACGTTGGACAGTGCCCCTTTATCATGCTATCTTACGTTGGGCAGTGCCCTTTTCTCATGTTATGTTACGTTGGACAGTGCCCCTTTCTCATGTTATGTTACGTTGGACAGTGCCCCTTTATCAAGCTATGTTACGTTGGACAGTGCCCCTTTATCAAGCTATGTTACGTTGGACACTGCCCCTTTATCAAGCTATGTTATGCTGGACAGTGCCCCTTTATCAAGCTATGTTACGTTGGACACTGCCCCTTTATCAAGCTATGTTATGCTGGACAGTGCCTCTATATCAAGCCATGTTAACGTTGGACACTGCCCATTTATCAAGTTATGTTACGTTTGACACTGCCCATTTATCAAGCTATGTTACGTTGGACACTGCCCCTTTATCATGCTATGTTACGTTGGACACTGCCCCTTTATCATGCTATGTTACGTTGGACACTGCCCCTTTATCATGCTATGTTACGTTGGACACTGCCCCTTTATCATGCTATGTTACGTTGGACACTGCCCCTTTATCATGCTATGTTACGTTGGACACTGCCCCTTTATCAAGCTATGTTACGTTGGACACTGCCCCTTTATCATGCTATGATACGTTAGGCAGTGCCCCTTTCTCAAGCTATGTTACGTTGGACACTGCCCCTTTATCATGCTATGCTACGTTAGGCAGTGCCCCTTTATCAAGCTATGTTACGTTGGATACTGCCCCTCCCTTTATCAAGCTACGCTACAACACATAGTGCACCTTTCTAATGACTATTACGTTGCACAGCGTCCCTTCCTCAGTGATGCTATGTTACATAAGATAATTTCCCTGGTTCAATCTATGTTACGTCGTGGGAAGAGAGAGAGAGAGAGAGAGAGAGAGAGAGAGAGAGAGAGAGAGAGAGAGAGAGAGAGAGAGAGAGAGAGAGAGAGAGAGAGAGAGAGAGAGAGAGAGAGAGAGAGAGAGAGAGAGAGGGGGGAGAGATAATACGAATACGAATGTTTTTAATGCGGGTAAACAGATAAGCTTTCGCTTCTTTACACCATGCCCTCAAGGAGGAAAAAAACCCATGACTATCAAATAACAAGAAAACAAGAAACAATGCAAATAAGCAAAAATGGGGAAAAACACATTAAGTTTTCAAGATCAAGCAAAAATACAAACATCATTTAACAAAATTCAAATATCATAGACCACACACACACACACACACACACACACACACACACACACACACACACACACACACACACACAGAGAAAAGAAAATACATCACAGAGTTACTTAATCCGCGGCGTACAGGAAGCAAAAACATTGTAGCAAGTATGCTCATAATTAATGCATACATGTACTAATTACTTGTTGTAATTGTTATGAGCACGAATATTTTAGTAAGTCGTTGTTTTGCAACACCAATAGATATGGAAGTGAAATAAATATGATCATTTAGAGCTTGTCTTAAGAGGTGTTTATGGTATGTTCTGTTAAAAGATGAGACACTTGCTATATTTGTATTGATATTTTCCATATCATTCCACAGTTTGCTACCAGAGTAGGTAAGGGAGGTCATAAACAGGTTTGTTCTGGGGCGCGGAATATATACTTTACTTTTGTTTCGAATGTTAGTAATAGGAAATCTTTTGCATAAGTAGGTTGGTGTCAGTTTATACATAATTTTGTACATGAAAACAGCTTTATTACGGTTCAACTTAGAATCTATTGGAAGAAAGCCTAGTTCCTTATAATCATTATTTTGTAGGGAAGAAGACTTAAGGAGAACAATTTTAAGAGCGGGCTTGTAGAGTCTTTTTAACGGCTTTAAGCAGTTAGAGAGAGAGAGAGAGAGAGAGAGAGAGAGAGAGAGAGAGAGAGAGAGAGAGAGAGAGAGAGAGAGAGAGAGAGAGAGAGAGAGAGAGAGAGGCTCATTTATAGAGGGTAAGAACCTACATGCATTTGTTGCATCCATCCCTCTTAAAAAAAGAAAAGAAAAAAGGAACAAACAAAGCAAAATAAAAAGCATACAAAACAAAGTGATGCATATCAACATAAGAACATTGAACCTAATCTTACATGCACACATTTGTTGAAGCAAACGGACATTTTTATAAGGATGATAGTCAACAAACATAAAATAGCAAAGAATAGTTATAAACAAGCATGTCCTAAGTAGTCATTTAATAGCGCATACAATTATGGTTCGTATTGTAATGATAGAGCTAGCAGCATTGGAATTAGTCTGACACAATAAATTGTGAACGTCATGTAGCCTACAAACACAGAGGGAGAGAGAGGGGAAAGAGAGAAAGAGAACTCGGAACTCGGAACTCGGAAATATTTTAATGATTTAGGCCAACAGCCCCTATCATGACAAGAAAACACAAAAC
>CM065694.1:32491879-32494379 GCA_017654935.2 Phymorhynchus buccinoides
GCCATCTTTCAGAGGCCCAGTTTTGAAAATCGGTCGAAGCTTAAGATTTGACATTTCATTTGGATATTTGCACTTTGATATTGTTGTACGAGGGAGCAGGGCAAAATGGCAGTTAAGCACCCCCACCCATTTTCTCACTGAAAAATGAATCACCAAGAAGCAGCATTGTGGAATTATCACATACGGGTACTATCACTACAGCAGGGCAACTCTCTGTTGACCTACTTCAACTTTTACTTGTAAAGTTAGGCTGCCGATCTTTGTGTCAGTTATTATAACTTTTGTGTGTTTTTACAGCAAAACTCGATTATAAGAAAATCGAAGGAAGATATTTTTTTGTTTTCTTATATCCGAAGCTCGGATATAAGAAAACATTTAGAATTTTTTTCTTATAACCGAGTTGAGTGGGGAAAAGGGGAAAAAATAAAAGAGAAAAAGAGAAAAATGGAAACTAAAAACAAACAAAAACATAAAACGAAGAGAAAATCCTTTTACCTAATTTGGTGCATGAAAAAAAGGAAAAACGGCAAAAGAAAGGAGAAAAAAAAAGAAAGAACAGAACAAAAAATTTAAAACAAAAAGAAGGCAGAAGTGGTGGTGAGTTGCATGATGAGCGAGCAAAAATAGCGGAGAGCAGATGAATGATTGGGTGTGGTGTGAGAGTAAAATATTTGTTTAAATGTAAATTTCTGTTTCATGTTTTTAATGAATATTTTAATTTGGATGTATTTAACTTATTTTGCACGGTGGAAGACAATTTTCCATTTGCGTTTGTACAATGCCAATGGACAATAAAGAAATGTATGACTTATGACTTATGTTTTACATAATTAAATCAAAATACAGCAAAACTCGGTTATAAGAAAATCAAAAGGACATGATTTTTTTGCTTCTTATATCCGAGTTTTCTTATATCCGAAAATCAGATATAAGAAAACATTTTGAAGCTTTTTTCCTTATAACCATGTTGAATGGGGAAAAAGGGGGGAAAAAAAGAAAGAAAAAAAGCACCGAAGAGAAAATCCTTTTTCCTAATTTGGTGCATGTCCTACATCATAAAATCAAAATAGTCTACTAAGAAGAAGATTTAAAGGTGCCTACAACCACTCAACTAACATTAAGTAACAAGCTTTTTTTCTTATTTTTACTGTTATCAAATGCGTACCTCTTCACCTTTCGTGTACTGAACTATTACCATTTACTGTCCACCCATGCAGCTTTTCGTTTTTGCTTTTGTTTATGTGGATTTTTGTCCACATATTCAGTTATTTGTATTTTTCTTCTTAAAGAAATGGATTGTCTTTTCCTCTCTGCCATTGCTGCTGAAAATAAAAGGATGGACTGTCTCCCTACCACCAACACAAAAGTACAGGCATTCATATTTGTTCTTCTGCTCAACATTTAGTTTGCACAGAATACTGAAGGAAAGCATGAAATAAAGGAACAAAAACAACTCAATTAGTCTTGTAATCAAGTGCCTGTATACCCTACTGGTTAGACTGTCTGTGACGCTACTGGTCGATGTAAACTTTCCCTTTTTGGAACAGCTTCAATTTTCTCAGAACAACCTTTCAGTTCAGGTCCAACTCACTTTTAAGAAAATGTTGTCAATGGCAATTCGCTTATAAGAAAATAGAACTCGCTTATAAGAAAATGAACTGCAAACCAACTCTCTTGTATGACATAATTTTCTTGTATCCAAGTTTCCATCGCGGATGGGAGATGGAATTTGCTTGATCATAAACGAGGTTTCTTATAAGCGAGTTTCCTATAACAGAGTTTTGATAATACATAAGAAAGAAGGAGTTTTGCAGGGAACTTTGTTTTGCTTGATAATAAGCGAGTTTTCTTATAAGCGAGTTTCTTATAAGCGGATTCGGCTGTATTAACAATTTCGATATGTCAAAGGGGGTGGTGATGGTGGTTAATCACAAATGTACATGTTGCCTAATGCTGGGGCTGTTTGTCACGTGCGTCAAGACACTTTTTGGAAGCGGTTGGCTCAAACTTGCAGAATTATAGGCAATCATGTAACACCCCCCACCACCCCTTCAACATATCGAAATTGTTAATAAAAACAGAAAAAGAAACACTAATAACTTACCCGAAGATCAGCAACCTAACTTTAAAAGTAAGGCCTCGTACACAGTTCATGCGGAAATCCCATGCGCAATCCGTAAATAGGCCTAAGTAAAAGAAAGAAGAGTAAAAATGTACGGATTAGGGGAAATATGGACACTTTCCTAGTTACTTATTTACGGTTTCCGCACGGGACCTCCACATGTATGTCAGTGTACGTACCCTAAAGGTTGAAGCAGGTCAACAGACAGTTGCTCTTCTGTAAGTAAGAATGGAATTTTCTGCCATCTCTCTGACACCCTAACTCAGCATCCTCATTGGCAACCTCTCTCAACTGCTCTCTCTCTCTCTCTCTCTCTCTCTCTCTCTCTCTCTCTCTCTCTCTCTCTCTCTCTCTCTCTCTCTCTCTCTCTCTCTCTCT
>CM065694.1:32501879-32504379 GCA_017654935.2 Phymorhynchus buccinoides
CAAGATTCAAAATGTGACATATACACATGGATCAAAGGTAAACCTACCTTTGAGAATCATAATCCTTTTTGCTGCAGTACTACTAAGGACCAGTGGAAATGCCTCTGATTTTTGATTCAATATCATTTACAGAAGATTAACAATTTACCATGATTTGCCATCTCAATATTCAAAATGTGACATAGGACACGGATCAAAGGTAAACCCACCTTTGAGAACAATGAATAAACCGGTGAAACCGGGCTGAACCATGTAGGCCCTCAGCTCTAATGAGCGCTTTCAATTTAAATCACATGAATTTACCTTAGCAACTCAGAAGTTTGGATTTTGTGTGTGTCGTCTGTACTTTTTCATCTTCAAGGGTGTGGAAGTGGTGGGGTGGTGTAGGCAGAAGATACGGAAAGGGGACAGTATTTAATAGGTCTCGTACTTGTACATTTAAGAACGGCCATAATTTCAGTATCAGAATTTTAAAGACATCGATGTAAATTATTGCCTTTGAATCCTCTCTCTCTGTCTCTGTCTCTCTGTGTGTCTCTGTCTCTGTGTCTCTCTGTCTCTGTCTCTGTCTCTGTCTCTGTCTCTCTCTCTCTCTCTCTCTCTCTCTCTCTCTCTCTCTCTCTCTCTCTCTCTCTCTCTCTCTCTCTCTCTCTCCGTGTAAAAGCACGTGTTAGATGTGGGGCTAAACTGACACAGTCTATTGTTTGTTCTTCGGGGGTTAAGCAGGGGATGCGTGCAGTCCGATTTTATTTTCAATGTTTATTAATGAATTAGCTCTTGATGTAATTATAAATGGTAGGCATGGAGTTACGTTCCCACTGGATGCGTTTGAGTTGTTTATCCTATTATTAGCCGATGATGTTTTACTTTCAGAAACGGTTATTGGATTACAAAATCAATTGAACAGCTTACAAAGATCAGCTGCAGCATTGGATTTAACAGTAAATTTAGACAAAAGTAATATCGTAGTTTTTCGAAAAGGGGGTTATCTTGGGGCAAGGGAAAGATGGGTTTTTGATGGACAAGTTATGCCTGTAGTCAATTGTTATAAATACCTAGGTATATATATTTTACTACAAAACTGAGTTTTGCTACTGCATGTCCAGATTTAGCAAGTAAAGCCAAGAAGGCGCTTTTATGTATCTTACAACGATTACGCCTGTTTAACTGTGATTCTCTGCATGTGCTATTAACATTGTTTGATCGACAAGTTCTTCCTATTATGCAGTATGGGTGTAATATATGGGCGTTTGATAAATCTGATCAGTATTGTGAAAAAGTGCATCTATACGCATTGAAGAAATATTTAGGTGTAAGCAGTGGCGTAGGAACGTTTCAAGCCAGAGGGGGCAGGATTGCCAACAAACCAGGGGGGCGCAAGGGCATGGACAAGACGAATGGATGGATAGGTTAAATTACATGACTTAGTAAATCCTACAAAAATACTTTATTATTGTTATTTTTAAACGTCTGCCCCCCCCCCCCTCCTCAAAGCCGGGGGGGGGGGGGGGGGGCAGCTGCCTCCCCTGCCCCCCCCCCCCCAGTTCCTACGCCAGTGGTAAGTCTATGTACTCCAAATGATTTTGTATACAATTAGTTAAATAGGTATCCGATCACTGTTAATTTAGTTGGTTTAGAATAACTCAGATGACAAATGAAAGATTACCTTAGAAAGCTTACACTATGCTTAGTGACCTTGATGCCCGAGGAAAAACCACCTGGGTTACACATGTAAGATTATGTCTGTTTAAATTTAGTTTTGGTTTTGTATGGATGGAACAAGGTGTAGGAGACGTTAATGGATTTTTGAAAGTGTTTAAGCAGAGAATGGTTGATTGTAAATGGCAAGAATGGGGTGAGCACGTCAATGAGAGTGACAGGTTTTCCATGTATAGAACATTTTGTAATCCGTTTAATTCTTTGCCTGAATATCTCTGTATTGAACTTGATAAACATTTGAAGTATGTTATAACCAAAATAAGATTTGGTATTTCGGATCTGGCTGCTCATTACTATAGGTATAGGTACCACAGACATCAAGACTTAGTTTTTAAACTTTGCAATGCTGACGTAGAATTAATCTTTAATTTAATGTCTTTTCACATAGATCGTGATTTTAGACAGCGTGCAAACAAAACAACAACAAACAAACAAAAAAAGAAGGTAAAATAACATGCATAAGAACGACATATTAAAAAAAAAGTAAAGAAAACCTCTACAGTAGTCTTCCAATAGTTGAGGACAGCATTGCTTTTGCAATTACAGTAATGTCAATTTCTGCGTCATTTAAAATATCCTTGGTATTATCATACTTACGAAAAAAGTCCATATTGATCATTCGATATTTAGAGAGCAATACTGGGCATTCTAATAGTAAGTGATGAATTGATAATTTATCACTACAAAGACAGTTAGTTTCCAAGTATTTAGTTTTCCATGAATTGAGTCGTATCTTGTACACTAAACTAACTATCGATCTACTGTGCATAAAAATGTTAGA
>CM065694.1:32509379-32524379 GCA_017654935.2 Phymorhynchus buccinoides
TGTGTGTGTGTGTGTGTGTGTGTGTGTGTGTGTGTGTGTGTGTGTGTGTGTGTGTGTGAGAGAGTGAGTGAGTGAGTGTGTGTGTGTGCGCGTGCGAGAGATAACTCGGAACTCAGAAAGTTTAATTGTACAGAGAGAGAGAGAGAGAGAGAGAGAGAGAGAGAGAGAGAGAGAGAGAGAGAGAGAGAGAGAGAGAGAGAGAGAGAGAGAGAGAGAGAGAGAGAGAGAGAGAGAGAGAGAGAGAGAGAGAGAGAGAGGAGAGAGAGAGAGAGAGAGAGAGAGAGAGAGAGAGAGAGAGAGAGAGAGAGAGAGAGAGAGAGAGAGAGAGAGAGAGAGAGAGAGAGAGAGAGAGAGAGAGAGAGAGAGAGAGAGAGAGAAAAGGCTTGTATTGTGGACATTTCGTGCAAACGAGTTGGTTTAAACTCAGGCGGCCATTAGAAAAGAGATGCACATGCCTTCTCTTTCACTGAAAGAATTTGACTTCCATCACCTCCGCCAGGGAGGAATCGCCGATTTGACCGTTTTATTTCTAGGAAACCAGAGCAAAGTGAGTGTTGCGATCTCTGTAAAGGGTATTTTCCTGGTGATCTCGACGTATTTCCTGCAAAAACTCATCCATCATGGTGCCCCTTTAAGATAGTGCTGAGACAACGCTGATGGAATTTGTCGAGGCGTTTCAGATGGTGACGATAGGTGACCCAGGACTGTGAGCCGGAGAGTGGTAAGAACGACTGCTTTGCACACACAGACTTTGGTGCCTGTCCTCAGGTGCTTGTTGTTCCATACTCTCTTGCATAGTCTGCCCAAAGCACTGCTCACCTTTGCCAGCCTGTTGTCAATGTCTGTATCTATCCTGGCATCTGAGGTGATAGTGCAGCCCAAGTAGCTGAACTGATGAACTGATGAACTGCTTTCAGTTCAGTCCCTCTGATGTTAATGTGAGGGGGTGGTACTCTTCTCTGGAGGCAGGCTGGTGAAGGACCTCTGATGTTAATGTGAGGGGGTGGTACTCTTCTCTGGGGGCAGGCTGGTGAAGGACCTCTGATGTTAATGTGAGGGGGTGGTACTCTTCTCTGGGGGCAGACTGGTGAAGGACCTCTGATGTTAATGTGAGGGGGTGGTACTCTTCTCTGGAGGCAGGCTGGTGAAGGACCTCTGATGTTAATGTGAGGGGGTGGTACTCTTCTCTGGGGGCAGGCTGGTGAAGGACCTCTGATGTTAATGTGAGGGGGTGGTACTCTTCTCTGGGGGCAGGCTGGTGAAGGACCTCTGTTTTCGTTAGGCTGACTTCGAGTCGAAAGAGCCGGGCAGCCTCTGCTAAGCAGGATGTGATATGCTGCAGGGCTCTCTCTGAGTGGGCGACAAGAGCTGCGTCGTCAGCAAAGAGGTCACGGGTGATTTGTTCCTTGGTCCTTGAATGGGTCTGAAAACGTCTGAGGTTGAATAAACAACCATCAAATCGATATCTGATGTACACTCCATCTTCGTCATCCAGGTCTTCAACAGTCGTTCAACATCATGCTGAATTATAGGGTGAAGAGGGTCGGTGTTAGGACACAGCCCTGCTTCACTCCGGTGATGATTGGGAAGGGCTCTGAGAGATCACCGTTCATCGTGTGTGTGTTACAACATATATAAAACACTGTACAATAAACGTTTCTCAAAGTGAATTACATACTAGTTTGAACGTTATAAATGCCTTTTAGGTAATTCTAGCCGAACACCTGTTGCAGAGTACATTGAAAAGAGTTTGCACTTATAATACCCCAGGCTTTCCAACGTTCTAGGCCTACATGTCTCATATAACTGTCATGATCGAACCAGTAGGCCGCAGCCTAACAGTCGATGAGTTTTTGCCATATGAAAGCTCTGTTTATGCAATGGCCTTTTCACAATCAATATCCAAACTGTACAATGAAACAATATTTGTCCCAAAAAAAACAACCCCAAGACGTCAACTATGCAATGGAGGGCAAAGATACCGAGTTCCAAAAGAAACGCCCAAAAAATTCAGACACAGTTTCAATCACTGACACAACAATTCATAAACTGTGTAAGTATTGTAATGTTTTACCACGAGGCGGGATCTCTCACCAATGCAATGGCAGCAATAACGGGATGCCCAGAGATCGTGTAATACAATACATGAAATATTCAAAACGGGATGCACCTGCACACCAATCCGACAAGTTGTAAAGGGATATCAGAGTTCAGCCATGACTTGTGAAAAACCACTGTACCCTAACATGTCTTCCTACCACTGCCAGTGGCGCGAAAAAGAAATCCAAAGACTAAGCCTAAATGAGCGAAATCTGGCCGTCCGCCATTTTGGTGCTGGTAATGACGTAAGAGAAGCCGACATTGCAATGAAAGATAACGTTTTCGCCGTACTTGATCTCCAGTAAAGTGTAAGGCTAACCGAGATTGGACTTGAAGCACCAGAATCAGTTAAGCCTCGTGGCATCAAAACGGAGCAAACCCCTTACATTGGGCAGTCACGTGATTCCTAACAGACTTATTTGTGCTCATACAGATCTCTGAAGGCATGTCATAACAACAACACTTAGGGTCTCTCCTGGTATTACAGTACCTTTCCTGGTATTGCAGTATCTTTCCTGGTATTGCAGTACCTTTCCTGGTATTGCAGTACCTTTCCTGGTATTGCAGTATCTTTCCTGGTATTGCAGTACCTTTCCTGGTATTACAGTACCTTTTCCTGGTATTGCAGTACCTTTCCTGGTATTGCAGTACCTTTCCTGGCATTGCAGTACCTTTCCTGATATTGCAGTACCTTTCCTGATATTGCAGTACCTTTCCTGATATTGCAGTACCTTTCCTGATATTGCAGTACCTTTCCTGGTATGGCAGTACCTTTCCTGGTATGGCAGTACCTTTCCTGTTATGGCAGTACCTTTCCTGTTATGGCAGTACCTTTCCTGGTATGGCAGTACCTTTCCTGGTATGGCAGTACCTTTCCTGGTATGGCAGTACCTTTCCTGTTATGGCAGTACCTTTCCTGTTATGGCAGTACCTTTCCTGGTATGGCAGTACCTTTCCTGGTATGGCAGTACCTTTCCTGGTATGGCAGTACCTTTCCTGTTATGGCAGTACCTTTCCTGTTATGGCAGTACCTTTCCTGGTATGGCAGTACCTTTCCTGGTATCGCAGTACCTTTCCTGGTATGGCAGTACCTTTCCTGGTATCGCAGTACCTTTCCTGGTATCGCAGTACCTTTCCTGGTATCGCAGTACCTTTCCTGGTATGGCAGTACCTTTCCTGGTATCGCAGTACCTTTCCTGGTATGGCAGTACCTTTCCTGGTATCGCAGTACCTTCAGGATCGACCCACTATCTACACATACTTAAATACCCGTATGTAACGTGCTACGCGTGAGTAATAAAACTTCTGTTGAGAGGAAGTGTTAACAATTCTTCATGAAAAAACTTGTGCTTGTCGGATGACGTTAAACACACTTTCTTCTTCTCTGAAGACCCACTAAAACATTATAATACATGTCGGGTCTTTCTTGGTATTGCGGTACCTCCAGGATCGACCACTATCTATACATATACGTGTGATTGGCATCGATATCACGTGATCGAATCGTATTGTACAGTCGTGCGATTTTAGTGGACGTGTGGCTGGCCCTAGAGAGAGAGAAAGAAAGAAAGAAAGAAAGAGAGAGAGAGACAGAGAGAGAGAGAGAGAGAGAGAGAGAGAGAGAGAGAGAGAGAGAGAGAGAGAGAGAGAGAGAGAGAGAGAGAGAGAGAGAGAGAGAGAGAGAGAGAGAGAGAGACAGAGACAGAGAGATTGAGGGAGGCAGACAGATACAGAGAGAGAGACAGAAACAATAAGAACGAACGAACGAAGGTACGAACGAACAAACGAACGAACGAACGAACGAACGAACGAATGAATGTTTTTTCATCACTAGGTGGAAAATCAATTAGAAGTAAATCTCAATGTAATCAAACAAATTATAGATAAAGAAGCCAGACAGACAGACGGAGAGAGGAAAAAGATGGAAGGACAGACAAACGGACAGACAGACGGACAGTCAGACAGGCACATAAACAAACATAGACAGAAAGAACCATGAAGTATATAAAACATCAACCAAGCTAGTAATACCAAATACATAGGCATGCAGCACACATTAACGTTATGATTTAGCATATTCGTTCATAAGCAAATGATGATATTTTCTTTAAAAATTTCTCAAACAAATATGAACATTCAATTGGGACGAAATTTAATTCCAGAGGAGACCTCCAGAACAATGCAGACTGTACTGGAAAATGTCCAATCTTGGAAGAGGTAGCATTAGTTTGTGTGTTTTTGTATTGAATTGAAATGTTTCAGTAAGAGATTGGGGGGCGCATCCTGACATGATTTTAAACATAAAAACGGCTTTATTAAAGTTTAATTTAAGCTTAAGTGGGAGAATATCTAGTAATATGTAGTCAGAATTAGATAGAGTTGACGATTTTAGTAGAACCAATTTGAGCGCACGTCTATAAAGACTATGTAGTGGCTTAAGGACGTGTTCACTAGCTGAATCCCAGAGGGAAGATGAATAATTTATATGAGATGCAATGCAAGCATGGACCAATACTTTACGGGAGTCCATATTTAGGAAATGTTTGATCTTAGACAGAAGAAATATCTTTTTAGAAACCATCTTATAAACACTTTGCACTTGGGGAGACCATGATAATTTTTGTCAATAACTACCCCTAGCACTTTGTGTGAATCTACTTCTTCAGTGTTGTTACCATTAATATAATAATGAAGGATAACTATGGATATTTTGTCGTTTCTGTCTGGTGGTTACAAGCATAAATTTAGTTTTATTTGGGTTTAAACTCATGTGATTTAGCTCTGACCATGTGGTTAATTGACTTATACTTTTTGTGTAAAACTTGAACTATGTTTTCTACTTTTGAATGGCTTGAATTGAGAGTTGTGTCATCTGCAAACATATCACAGAGAGATTGTATATATAGGGGTAAGTCATTTACATATATTGAAAAAATAATTGGGCCAAGGAGTGACCCTTGGGGAACACCATACTTAAGCGGGAGGAGAGAAGATGTTTTATTATTATTCAAAACAAGTTGATATCTGTTATCTAAGAAAGAGGATATAAAATCTAGAGAGCTACTAGAAAGACCATACAATTTGAGTTTTTTAATAATAGCAAATGATCAATCACATCAAATGCTTTGGCAAAATCTATAAAGAGTAAACCAGTGATAACGTTAATATTTATATTGGAAAGCCATTTATCGATTAGATTTGTGACGGCAGAGTGGCAAGAATGATGTTTTCTAAATCCAGACTGATTAGGATGAAATAAATTTGATTGTTCGAAATGACTGACAGAGAGGAGCAGTGTGTGTGTGTATGTGTGACAGAGAAAGAGAGAGAGAGAGAGAGAGAGAGAGAGAGAGAGAGAGAGAGAGAGAGAGAGAGAGAGAGAGAGAGAGAGAGAGAGACAGACAGACAGACAGACAGACAGACAGACAGACAGACAGACAGACAGACAGACAGACAGACAGAGACAGAGAGATACAGAAACAATAAGAGAGAGACTGAGGCAGTGCAAGAGAGAGAGAGAGGGGGGGGGGAGAGAGAGAGGGAGAGAGAGAGAGAGAAAAAAAGAGAGACAGAGACAGAGAGACAGAGAGAGTCAGACAGATACAGAGAGAGACATAGGTTTAAACAATAAGAGAGAAGTGCGAGAGAGAGAAAGAGAAAGAGAGAGAGAGAGAGAGAGAGAGAGAGAGAGAGAGAGAGAGAGAGAGAGAGAGAGAGAGAGAGAGAGATGCGGGAGAGTAAGAGAGAGAGGGAGGCATGAGAGAGAGAGAGAGAGAGAGAGAGAGAGAGAGAGAGAGAGAGAGAGAGAGAGAGAGAGAGAGAGAGAGAGAGAGAGAGAGAGAGAGAGAGAGAAAGAGAGACAGAAATAGAGACAGATAGAGACAGTCAGACAAACACACAGAGATATATAAACAATAATAGAGAGAAGCAGTGCGAGAGAGAAACAGTGAGAGAGAGAGATAGAGAGAGAGATAGATAGATAGATAGAGAGAGAGATAGAGAGAGAGAGAGAGAGAGAGAGAGAGAGAGAGAGAGAGAGAGAGAGAGAGAGAGAGAGAGAGAGAGAGAGAGAGAGAGAGAGAGAGAGAGAGAGAGATTATTGATTTTGTAATTGCGCTTCACCGCTTGACCAGGGACACACGTGTGACTGCTCTTTCCCCAATCATTTCAATTTCAATGGTTTCACATTCAGTGAACATAATTCGTTATTTAATGTTTTCCTTTTAACAGTCTGCATCTGTAGACACGTCTACCTCTTTCGCATTTCCTTTGGAAATGCGTGTATACAAATTTTGATCGATAGCCCAATGACGGCTGCGTGACAACCGCGAGAGAGAGAGAGAGAGAGAGAGAGAGAGAGAGAGAGAGAGAGAGAGAGAGAGAGAGAGAGAGAGAGAGAGAGAGAGAGAGAGAGAGAGAGAGAGAACGAGAGAGAGAGAGAGAGAGAGAGAGAGACAGAAATAGAGAGAGAGAGAGAGAGAGAGAGAGAGAGAGAGAGAGAGAGAGAGAGAGAGAGAGAGAGAGAGAGAGAGAGAGAGAGAGAGAGAGAGAGAGAGAGAGAGAAGAACGAGAGAGAGAGAGAGAGAGAGAGAGAGAGAGAGAGAGAGAGAGAGAGAGAGAGAGAACGAAATCTATATTTATTTATAGGGTATGTGTGTGTGTGTGTGGGGGTGGGTGGGTGGGGGTGGGGGTGGGGGGGGGTATGTGGATGGGGTGATCGTGTCCACCTAAGTCACTGACTAGGCATTGAAGCTAAAGAGTCAAAGTGAACACACTAACGATGGCTGTTTTATTAAAACCAAAGAAGTGTGTGTGCACGGCGGTGATTGTTGTTACCGCGAGTGCATTTTGCTGGCTTTACTTTATGGACAAATCAAGTAAGTGTAGGCCTAACAAGTGTGAGTGTATGCAGGTATTGGCATTTAGAGTACGTACACACACATGCGGAGATTCCGTGCGGAAACCCGTGCGCAATCCATAAATAAGTAAAAGAAAGAAGGGAAAAGATTTGCGCACCTGTCCGAATTTCCCCTAATCCGTAATTTTTTACCCTTCTTTCTTTCACTTATTTACGGATTGCGCATGGGATTTCCGCATGAACTGTTTACGTGCATGTAATCCACCCCCTCTGTCTCTCTGTCTGTCTCTCGGTCTATCTTATATTGCTACTAGTGTTTTCACAAAGGATTTGAACTGCACAAGTACGTGTATCTTTGTGTTTGCGATTTCACAATGTGTGTGTGTGTGTGCGTGCGTGCGTGTGTGTGTGTGTGTGTGTGTGTGTGTGTGTGTGTGTGTGTGTGTGTGTGTGTGTGTGTGTGTGTGTGTGTGTGTGTGTGTGTGTGTGTGTGTGTGTGTGTGTGTATTATGTGTGTATGTGCGTGTGCGTATGTGTTAGGTATTACAGTCGACGAACTCTTTCTTTCTTATGTATTATCAAAACTCGGAATAAAACCGCTTATAAGAAAACCCGGTTATAAGGAAGCAAATTCGTTTTCCCAGAGGAAAATTTACGTCAGAGCAGCTACGTCACAGACACTCTAACCTTAATATAGAAATATACAGCCGAAACCGCTTATAAGAAACTCGCTTATAAGAAAACTTGCTTATAATGAAACAAAACAATTTCCCTGCCGAACTTCTTCTTTCTTATCTATGATCAAAACTCAGATATAAGAAACTCGCTTATAAGAAAACTCCTTCTCCCATCTGCAATGGAAACTTGGACATAAGAAAAGTATGTCATACAAGAGAGTTGGTTTGCATTGCTCATTGATACATCTGTATTAATATAAACAAATCGGGACTTTACTGGTTTCGTACTGCCTCCGGGAATTGCCTCCAGTATTGTTCCCACCATATTTGTATTTACAAATGTCCCATATGTGTCTGATTCAGACCAAGAGGACGTAAAACACCATTTTCGTCGTCGAGTTGGTTTGCAGTTCATTTTTTTTATAAGCAAGCTCTATTTTGTTATAAGCAAATTACCATTGAAAACATTTTCTTAAAGACCCACCAGATCATGTGTCAAAATCACGGGTTCCACATGTTTTCCCTCTTATAGCTGGTACGAAATCTTGTTTTGACCAGGTTTGACTCCCATACAAATGCCCCCAAATTGAAAACGAAACATTTAAAGAGCAGCCTCAATTTGAAGTTGGGGGAATTTGTATGTGGGTCACAGCTACCCAGAAAAAACAAGAGACTTAATCGTGTTGGGTCAGTGTGTCTTTAAAAGTGAGTTGGACCTGAACTGAAAGGATGTTCCCAGAAAATTGAAGTCATTCCAAAAAGGGAAAGTTTACCTCATACCAGTTGCGTCACAGACAGTCTAAACAGTACAGGCACTTGATTGCAAGACTAATTGAGTATTCAGTATTCTGTGCAAAATAAATGTTGAGCAGAAGAAAATAATAAAATATGAGTGCCTGTACTTTTGTGTTGGTGGTAGAGAGACTGTCCAGCCTTTTATTTTCAGCAGCAATGGCAGAGAGGAACAGGCAATCCATTTCTTTAAGAAGATAAATACAAATAACTGAATATGTGGATTAAAATCCACATAAACAAAAGCAAACGATTGATAAAAAGCTGCATGGGTGGACAGTAAATGGTAATAGTTCAGTACAAGATAGGTGAATGGGTACGTATTTGATAACAGTAAAAAGAAAAAGAAAAAGCTTGTTAGTTTGAGTGGTTGTAGGCACCTTTAAATCTTCTTCTTAGTAGATGATTTTGATTTTATGATGTAAGAAATGCATCAAATTAGGAAAAAGGATTTTCTCTTCATTTTGTTTTTCTGTCTTTTTCTTTTCTTTTTTCCCTTTTCCCCATTCAATTTGGTTATCAGGAAAAAAACTTCAAAATGTTTTCTTATGTCCGAGTTTCGGATATAAGAAAACTTGGATATGGTAATAAGCAAAAAAAATGATCTCCCTTCGATTTTCTTATAACCGAGTTTTGCTGTATTTTGATTTTATGATGTAAGACATGAGTCATAGGTCGCAAATTTCTTTATTGTCCATTGGCATTGTACAAACGCAAATACAAAATTGTCTTCCACTGTGTAAAATGAGTTATACAACCAAATTAGAATATTGATTAAAAACAAG
Organism: Phymorhynchus buccinoides; assembly: GCA_017654935.2. Lineage (NCBI taxonomy): Eukaryota > Metazoa > Mollusca > Gastropoda > Neogastropoda > Raphitomidae > Phymorhynchus > Phymorhynchus buccinoides. Next base: position 32,518,592 of record CM065694.1, read on the forward strand.
AAACAGAAATTTACATTTAAACAAATATGTTACTCCTACACCACACCCACTCATTCATCTGCTCTCCGCTATCTTGCTCGCTCATCATGCAACTCACACCACGTCTGCCTTCATTTTTGTTTTTAATTTTCTGCTCTGTTCTTTCTTTTTTTCCTCCTTTGTTTTGCATTTTTTCCTTTTATTCATGCACCAAATTAGGTAAAAGCATTTTCTCTTTGTTTTACGTTTCTGTTTGTCTTTTATTTTATTTTTTCTCCTTTTTCTCTTTTTCTTTTTTTTCTTTTTTTTCCATTCAAATCGGTTATAAGAAAATAAATTCAAAAAGTTTTCTTATATCCGATTATCGGATATAAGAAAACCCGGATATAAGAAAGCAAAAAAGTATCTCCCTTCGATTTTCTTATAACCGGGTTCCACTGTAGGGTTGCTCCCACCTGGAGAGCGCGTTGCAGCCGGAGGCGAACCACCCAGTTTGTTTTGCATACCATTTTTGTGTGACTGATGGGTACGGAAAGGGGGGGGGGGTAAATTGTGATCAAACGACAACTTTTTGGTTGCCACTGGGATTAACGTGTGCTAAGTGCAAGGGCACACGGGACCTCGGTTTATCGTCTAATCCGAAATACTCCACGTTCAGACCGTAAGGCGTAGTGTAAAGTGAGATGGAAAATCCCTTGTACGCAGGTTCGAACTCGGGTTTACTTGACACAAGTGTGTGTGTGTGTGTGTGTGTGTGTGTGTGTGTGTGTGTGTGTGTGTGTGTGCGTGTGCGTGTGCGTGTGCGTGTGCGTGCGTGCGTGCGTGTGCGTGTGCGTGTGCGCGTGCGTGTGCGTGCGTGTGTGTGTGTGTGTGTGTCAAGTCAAGTCAAAATTATCTTTATTGACGATAAAGGAATAAGCTAAGCAAAGTTTTTTTCATCCTTTCGTGATAAATAAATGGGAAACACAACTGAAGCAAACAAGATGAAAAACAAAAACTGTATAAAAAAAACAATTTGCAATGAAAAATATAGAAAAAATACACATAATATGTTCCGCAAGCACAATACGATAATCATGCACAAAATACTGACAAAAGTAATCATAGTAGTAAGGGAGAGGAGAAGAAGAAGTTGGAGAAAACCCCCAATGACTGAGACACAATGACTATGGTGATAGTGCCTGTGGTCCTGATGAGCTGCCCGGGGTGGTGCTGAAGCACTGTCATATCTCCCTGGCCACTGTGTTCAGGACCCTCTTCCAGCAGTCCCTTGACTCCGGACTGGTCCCCCCAGTCTGGAAATCCTCCACCATCATCCCTGTCCCCAAGAAACCCTCCCCCACCACACTCAACGACTACCGCCTTGTGGCCCTGACCTCTGTCTCCTTCAAATGCCTGGAGCGGATGGTGCTTCGCAGGCTGCTGGGGGCCACACGCCAGTTCCAGGACCCCCTGCAGTTTGCCTACAGCCCCAACAGACGATGCCATCCTCACCGTGCTCCACTCTGTGCTGACCCACCTGGAGCGGCCGGGGACCTACGCCAGGCTTCTGTTCCTGGACTTCTCCTCGGCCTTCAACACCATCCAGCCTCATCTGATGGTGCCAAGCTGATGGCGATGGATGTCAACCCCCTGATCATCCGATGGCTCTGCAGCTTCCTTACAGACAGGCCTCAACACGTGATGATCAGGACGTCCACTTCATCTGTCGCCTCAGCCCAGGTCCGCACCAACACCGGAGCTCCACAGGGGTGTGTCCTGTCCCCAGCCCTGTTTACGCTGTACTCTGCTGACTGCCGCTGCACCGCTGCACCGCCAAGGGCACCCACCAGGTGAAGTTCTCTGACGACACTTCCCTGACCGGCCTCATCACAACCAGCGAGACCTCCTATAGGGGCGCTGTGGAGGCGCTTGTTGGCTGGTGTGACGCCAACCATCTTCTTCTGAACGTGGCCAAGACCAAGGAGATGGTTGTCGACTTCCGGCGAAAGTCGCCCAAGCCAGCTCCACTGGTCATCAATAGGGAGGAGGTGGAGTTGGTGGACCAGTACAAGTACCTGGGATCCATTATCGACAGCAAGCAATTATTTGTCAATGGCATGGGTTCCTGTAAATATGTTGCATCTGTGAAGACTTTTCACGATCTATTTTTGTATGCATTTGAGGGATTGACTGTAGCCGCAAGTGAGCAAGTGATGTTTTCTTATTGTTATAGCTCTGAATGCCTGTCACTTAAAAGTTAGTAGAAAATAATAGATATCTGTCTTGCCTGTTGGAAGGCGATTGTCAACTAAGATTTTTGTTTGTTTTGATTGTCAGTTTGTCTGTATTTATTATTTTAATTTTCATATTTTTTTACACACTTTTAAAATGGTTGGCTGGATAGCTATTTTCAAATATTAACAGTATTAGAAATGGATAACAACTTAACAATTCTTTCAGTTAATTGTCAAGGCCTCAATGATTTCAAAAAGAGGAGGGATGTTTTCCATTATTTAAAAAGTAAACAATGTTCAATCTTTTTCTTACAAGACATACATTTTGAAAATCAAATGGAGAAGCGTGGTTTAGCGGAATGGGGATACCAGGGCTATTTCTCAAGTTATACATCAAATGCTAGAGGGGTAGGAATTTTGTTCAATAACAATTTTGAATTTAAAGTCAAACAAGTAGTTAAGGACGTCTCTGGAAATTACATTATTATACTTATCGAAATTTATAAACAACAATTTCTTTTGGTGAACGTGTATGGACCAAATCGGGACAACCCTGAGTTTTACGTCAACTTGAAGCAAAGGATTAGTAGCTTCGGTATTGATAACATAATAATGGGGGGTGACTTCAATTTAGTTTTAGATACAGTAAAAGACTATCATAATTATAAACACATCAACAATCCGAAAGCTAGAGAAGAAGTTGAGAAAATGATAGAGGACTTAGAGTTAAATGATGTGTGGCGAGAACTGAACCCTGAATGCTTGCGCTATACGTGGCGAAGGGTAAATCCTTTCCAACAAGCAAGGTTAGATTTCTTTCTGGTGTCAGATCATGTTGTTACGTATGCTGACAACGCAGACATCGATTGTAGCTATCGAAGTGATCATTCCAGTATTTTGTTGAAATTAAAATTTTGTGAAACTGAAAAACGTAAAACTTTCTGGAAATTCAATTCTTCACTTCTTAAAGACAAATTGTACGTTGATGAGATTAATACTGAAATAAATAATGTTGTAGAAGAATATGCATTAAATGAGAACCCTAATAATGTAGCATATGATAACTTAACATTCAGTGTGGAAAACGATATTTTTCTTGATTTTTTACTAATGAAACTAAGATCTAAAACGATATCTTATGCAACAATGAAAAAGAAAAATATGGAAGAAGAAGAAAAACTGATAATATTTGACATTAAGAGATTAGAAACCAAAGCAAACATTAGTGAAGATGATGTCAAGATAATAGAAACGAAAAAAGAAAGGTTAAGAGAAATTAGAGACAAACGAATGCAAGGTGTCCTGCTTAGGTCTCGTGCTAGATGGGTTGCAGATGGGGAGAAAGTCAGTAATTATTTTTGTAACCTCGAAAAACGTCACTTTATTAGTAAAAATATGCCTAGGCTAGTAGATAAACATGACAATGAGTTAGTGACCCAAAACAACATTATCAAAGAAGTGCAGAACTTTTATAGCGAACTTTACAGAGAACATGAAGTAGAACAGTGTGAAATAGAAGATCTAGTGCATAATATACCATGTTTAACTGAAGTAGAAGCCCTAAATTTAGAAGGTGAAATCACTTTAGAAGAAGCTACTGACGTATTAAAGAAAATGAAGAATAATAAAAGTCCAGGCACTGATGGGTTTTCGGCTGAATTTTTCAAAATGTTTTGGAAGAAAATTGGAATATTTGTTGTCAGAGCATTAAATACTAGTTTTAGAAAAGGAGAGTTATGCACTCAGAGAGAAGGTATAATTGTCTGCATCCCGAAGGGAGACAAACCAAGACAGTATGTTAAAAATTGGAGACCTATTTCACTCCTAAATGTCATATATAAAATAGGATCATCATGTATTGCAGACCGAATAAAAAATGTCCTCCCCAATATCATAAATGAAGATCAAACTGGTTTTATTAGAAACAGATACATTGGGGACAATATTAGACTGATATATGACACAATAGCATACTTAGATCAACACCATCTCCCAGGAATGTTATTAAATGTAGATTTTGAAAAAGCTTTTGACTCGATTGATTGGGGATTTATGTATAAAGTATTAAAAGCATTTGGTTTTAAGGAAAACATATGTAACTGGATACGTACATTCTACAAAAATATAAAGTCTTGTATGATAGTTAATGGGCAGGTATCTAAATGGTTTAAAATTAAACGGGGATGTCGTCAAGGGGATCCCATCTCTCCTTATTTATTCATATTATGTGTTGGAATACTAGGAATTATGATCAGAGAAAATCCAGATATCAAAGGCATTGTAATTGGTCATGATGAGCATAAATTGTCGCAATATGCGGATGACACAGAATTGCTTCTCGCGGGTGATAAAAAATCATTTGAAACATGTATAGAGGTGCTTGTAAAATATGGATCTGTATCAGGTCTACACCTAAATCTTGGGAAAAGTAATGTATCATGGTTAGGAAGCAAGAAAAATTCCCAAATTAAATACATGGAACATTTAGACTTTGAATGGAACCCCTCAAGATTTAAAGTTCTAGGAATATGGTTCACTAATGATTTAAAAGAATGTGTTCGTATTAATTACTCTGACAAATTGGCAGATATAAAACATCTATTTAAAATATGGGTTAAACGTCAACTAACTCCTCTTGGCAGAATAGCAATTCTGAAATCTCTAATATTATCAAAATTAACACATCTCTGGCTACTTCTACCTAACCCCCCAGACATATTTTTTGAAACTCTACAAAAACTTTGTTACAAATTTGTTTGGAATAAAAAACCTGATAAGATAAGCAGAAAAACCGCACACAGAAGTATACAAAACGGTGGTATAGGACTGCCAGAGATAAAAACCTTTGTCACTTCGTTAAAACTAACCTGGATCCGTAAAACTGAAAACGTGAATCATAAATGGAAGCAGATTTTACAAACCAACTTTCCGTTATGGCATCTCGTTCATAAACATGGCCCTGAACTTACTAACAAGTTTGTCAAGTACAATCAGTTTTGGTCAGACGTTGTAGATGCCTACAAATCGTTTTATTATAAATGCGTACCAGAGAAAAGTGCAGAAATACTGGCTGAGACTATTTGTTTTAATAAACGAATTCAAATGGGAAATACATATATAACCTCAAAAAATCTCATGACTAAAAATGTAAATTATATTGCAGATTTTTTGGATGACAGTGGGCACTTTCTCTCGTATTTAGAATTCAAACGGAAATACAATATTAGTATTGATTTTCTAACTTTTGCTGGTTACAAAGCTAGCATTTCAGAATACTTTGCGAGATGCAATATTACTGTAATAAACAATAAACATATTAACGTAACATTTTGTGCCAAAAAGATCTTTTCAATTTATAAAGGATGTAAATTGTACTATGACATTTTTATTGAAAATAGAATACCTCCAAAATGCTGTGAAAAATGGGATTCAAAACTATCAACAAGCCATGATTGGAAATCATGTTTTTTATATGCACATAAGATAAACGATGTTAAGTTAAAATGGTTTCAGTTGAAAATAATGCACAGATGTCTTGGCACAAACATAATTTTAAAAGAAATCGGTGTACATAATAATGATAAATGTTCTTT
>CM065694.1:32529379-32536879 GCA_017654935.2 Phymorhynchus buccinoides
GCTGTACTCAGCGTTACCAGTACTTGGCGTTACCGTTACTAGGCGTTGCCGTTACTAGGGAGAGCGCGTCACTCTCAGAGCAGCGCCAACGGGAAACGGGGCCTTATAACTCCGCCGTTTCTTAACCGAATCGCTTCAAATTTTATGTACTCAGCGTTACCAGTACTTGGTGTTACCGTTACTAGGCGTTACCGGTACTCGGCGTTGCGCAAGTATGTATAATTATGCTTGTATAATATATGAATATGTTCACGCGCACACGTGCGAATGTGAACATGCATGCACATGTGTTTATGTGCTTATACTGTCTATGTAATTTAGAGCATGCGTGTAGAGAAGTTGTTTCAATTACTCCCCGTTTTGATAGGGAACATTATAAATATAAGGTGTAGCAACAGAAACATGCGTCCAAAAGTCGCATTTTTAAAGATAAACGTCTAAACTTGTCACAGGATCTTAAATATCTGTAGCTACGACATCGATTTTGGAGAAAAAAAACCTTTCTTGCAATTGTTTTCATGTCTGGGTATTTTAATAAAAGAATGTTCAATACAAAGCGGTTCAGCCTCACTGTTTCTGTGTTCACACACAGGACCTGACAAACTTCCTCGTGGACCAGCCGGACCATCTGCTGCACTGCTTCATTCCCAAGGTGGCCAGCAGTACCATGAAACGCGTGTTCAGCATCCTGGAGAAGAGGGTCCAGGGGCAGACCCTCTTCAACATCTCCGGCAGAGGAATCCACCGCATCAAGAACGCGTTCAGCGTGTTGGGAGGCAAACAAGCTGGGAAGGATCAGAGTTTCTTGAGGAAACGTCTTTTGCTGGATGCTTTCACCAAAGTCCTGTTCGTGCGAGACCCGTATGAGCGCCTCTTCTCCGCCTTCTTGGATCGGTAAGTCAGTAATAATAATAATAATAATAATAATAATAATAATAAATAATAATAATAATAATAGTGAATCATTTATATAGCGCACTCCTCCACCAAATGTGGAGCTCTATGCGCTTAACAACAACAAAATTAAAAGCAAGAAATTCAACAACAAAACAAATAATCGCTCACACACATGCTAATAGGCATACACATACACACACCACCCCCACCCACGCAGACACGCACGTACGCACATACATATACATACACACACACTCACTCGCGCACGCACACACGCACAACAGTAAGTAAGTATTCCAGTCAGTCGGTTTTGACCATGACTGCTAGATAGCAGAGGGGGCATATGCTATTACGGCAGGCTGGGCTAAAGTGTGTTTATAGTGGAGATGCCTTGCCCATGGTTCATTCCCACTCTTTCGGTCAAAGGGATATGAGGACAGTTGGCGTTGGGGGAGGTGCCCAAAGGCCAACCCATCCCTTTAGCTGCAGCACTAGAGCCGGTGCAAAGGCCGCCTCGTTTGAGAGTTCTTGTCTTCCACAAAATACTAAACTGTACCGTGACCTTCCATTCCTGTAGAAAATGTTCGATTATACAGCTCTCATGTTACTGTTGGCCCCTACTGCAGTCTAATATCAACCAAATCATAACAGTCATTTGCGGAAAAGGGCATCAGTAAGTACGTAAGTAAGTAAGTAAAGTAAGTAAGAAAGTAAGTACACTTGACTTAGCCAGGTTAGCCTTTTGTGGAAGACAATGACTGTCAGAGTACAGGGCATTTGCACTGTCTTTAAGTGCAACAACCAAAGGGATAAGTTGACTATTGGGACCTTCACCAAAGAGGAAATAAAGAAATTTGCGACCTATGACTCATGTTTTACATCATAAAATCAAAATACAGCAAAACTCGGTCATAAGAAATTCGAAGGGAGATCATTTTTTGTGCTTATTACCATATCCAAGTTTTCTTATATCTGAAACTCGGACATAAGAAAACATTTTGAAGTTTTTTTCCTGATAACCAAATTGAATGGGGAAAAGGGAAAAGAGAAAAGAAAAAGAAAAGAAAAGAAGGACAGAAAAACAAAACGAAGAGAAAATCCTTTTTCCTAATTTGATGCATTTCTTACATCATAAAATAAAAATCATCTACTAAGAAGAAGATTTAAAGGTGCCTACAACCACTCAAACTAACAAGCTTTTTTTTCTTCTTTTCACTGTTATCAAATACGTACCCCTTCACCTATCTTGTACTGAACTATTACCATTTACTGTCCACCCATGCAGATTTTTATCAATCGTTTGCTTTTGTTTATGTGGATTTTAATCCACATATTCAGTTATTTGTATTTATCTTCTTAAAGAAATGGATTGCCTTTTCCTCTCTGCCATTGCTGCTGAAAATAAAAGGCTGGACAGTCTCTCTACCACCAACACAAAAGTACAGGCACTCATTTTTTTTTCTTCTTCTGCTCAACATTTATTTTTCACAGAATACTGAAGGAAAGTATGGAATAAAGGAACAAAAACAACTCAATTAGTCTTGCAATCAAGTGCCTGTACTGTTTAGACTGTCTGTGACGCAACTGGTATGAGGTAAACTTTTCCTTTTTGGAATGACTTCAATTTTCTCGGAACATCCTTTCAATTCAGGTTCAACTCACTTTTAAAGACACACTGACCCAACACGATTAAGTCTCTTGTTTTTTCTGGGTAGCTGTGACCCACATACAAATTCCCCCAACTTCAAATTGAGGCTGCTCTTTAAATGTTTCGTTTTCAATTTGGGGGTATTTGTATGGGAGTCAAACCTGGTCAAAACAAGATTTCGTACCAGCTATAAGAGGGAAAACATGTGGAACCCGTGATTTTGACACATGATCTGGTGGGTCTTTAAGAAAAAATGTTTTCAATGGTAATTCGCTTATAAGAAAATAGAGCTCGCTTATAAAAAAAAAATGAACTGCAAACCAACTCTCTTGTATGACATACTTTTCTTATGTCCAAGTTTCCTTTGCAGATGGGAGAAGGAATTTGCTTGCTAAATAATCGAGTTTTCTTATAAGCGAGTTTCTTATCAGTTTTGATCATAGATAAGAAAGAAGTTCAGCAGGGAAATATTTTTGCTTCATTATAAGCAAGTTTTCTTATAAGCGAATTTCTTATATCTTTCTTGTCGCTATAGTTGATGCTGTTTCTTCTTTCTTGTTGTTATAGTTGATGCTGTTTCTTCTTTCTTGTCGTTAGAGTTGATGCTGTTTCTTATTTCTTGTTGTTATAGTTAATGCTGTTTCTTCTTTCTTGTCGTTATAGTTGATGCTGTTTCTTCTTTCTTGTTGTTATAGTTGATGCTGTTTCTTCTTTCTTGTTGTTATAGTTGATGCTGTTTCTTCTTTCTTGTCGCTATAGTTGATGCTGTTTCTTCTTTCTTGTCGTTATAGTTGATGCTGTTTCTTCTTTCTTGTCGCTATAGTTGATGCTGTTTCTTCTTTCTTGTCGTTATAGTTGATGCTGTTTCTTCTTTCTTGTCGTTATAGTTGATGCTGTTTCTTCTTTCTTGTCGCTATAGTTGATGCTGTTTCTTCTTTCTTGTTGTTATAGTTGATGCTGTTTCTTCTTTCTTGTTGTTATAGTTGATGCTGTTTCTTCTTTCTTGTCGCTATAGTTGATGCTGTTTCTTCTTTCTTGTTGTTATAGTTGATGCTGTTTCTTCTTTCTTGTCGTTATAGTTGATGCTGTTTCTTCTTTCTTGTTGTTATAGTTGATGCTGTTTCTTCTTTCTTGTCGTTATAGTTGATGCTGTTTCTTCTTTCTTGTCGTTATAGTTGATGCTGTTTCTTCTTTCTTGTCGCTATAGTTGATGCTGTTTCTTCTTTCTTGTTCTAGTTGGCGTCGCTGTTTCTTCTTCCCTTCAGGTTGTTCGCCATTGGTGACACGCTATCCATCGTGGATCTTCTTCCCTTCAGGTTGTTCGCCATTGGTGACACGCTATCCATCGTGGATCTTCTTCCCTTCAGGTTGTTCGCCATTGGTGACACGCTATCCATCGTGGATCTTGTTTCCTTCAGGTTGTTCGCCATTGGTGACACGCTATTCATCGTGGATCTTCTTCCCTTCAGGTTGTTCGCCATTGGTGACTCGCTATTCATCGTGGATCTTCTTCCCTTCAGGTTGTTCGCCATTGGTGACACACTATCCATCGTGGATCTTGTTTCCTTCAGGTTGTTCGCCATTGGTGACACGCTATTCATCGTGGATCTTCTTCCCTTCAGGTTGTTCGCCATTGGTGACACGCTATTCATCGTGGATCTTCTTCCCTTCAGGTTGTTCGCCATTGGTGACACGCTATCCATCGTGGATCTTCTTCCCTTCAGGTTGTTCGCCATTGGTGACACGCTATTCATCGTGGATCTTCTTCCCTTCAGGTTGTTCGCCATTGGTGACACGCTATCCATCGTGGATCTTGTTTCCTTCAGGTTGTTCGCCATTGGTGACACGCTATTCATCGTGGATCTTCTTCCCTTCAGGTTGTTCGCCATTGGTGACACGCTATTCATCGTGGATCTTCTTCCCTTCAGGTTGTTCGCCATTGGTGACACGCTATTCATCGTGGATCTTGTTTCCTTCAGGTTGTTCGCCATTGGTGACACGCTATTCATCGTGGATCTTGTTTCCTTCAGGTTGTTCGCCATTGGTGACACGCTATTCATCGTGGATCTTCTTCCCTTCAGGTTGTTCGCCATTGGTGACACGCTATTCATCGTGGATCTTGTTTCCTTCAGGTTGTTCGCCATTGGTGACACGCTATTCATCGCGGATCTTCTTCCCTTCAGGTTGTTCGCCATTGGTGACACGCTATTCATCGTGGATCTTCTTCCCTTCAGGTTGTTCGCCATTGGTGACACGCTATTCATCGTGGATCTTCTGCCCTTCAGGTTGTTCGCCATTGGTGACACGCTATTCATCGTGGATCGGTGGGCGGAGCTACGGTATGAGAACACGGATGGTTGCGCACGCGCCAGAATAACATTCACTCACGTGGTTGATCACGTCACGAGAACGCCACTCAAACGACTGAATCAGCATTTTTGCCCCTACTACCAGTAAGTTAAGTTGGTGTGTATGCGAGCGCGCGCGCGTTTGTGTGCGTGCAAGTATGCGCGCGCACGTGTGTGTGTGCGTGTTTCTGTGTACTTCATTACCGTTTATTGGGAACATGCAGTGAAAATAACCCTCATCATATTCAAAGTTATTGCATAAACAATGTTACAACATTGTACTGATTCAATAACTGTCGCCAATTATGTGTACGTTGAATGCATTTCAAATGTCCATGACTTGGCAAAACGATATACTTTTTTTTTCTCAGATACAACAAAATTGGGATGCCCGAGAGAAGCAGATTGAGATGCATGTCAAAACTACACATCCGGTCATGATCTGTGTTCATTTTCGTGCCACACTAAGCTCTCATTTTCCACATAATTTAACACCACTTCAACATGCCCCAATATAGAAAATAGAGCGAACCGTACAGATGGTCCCTTAACTTGATGGCATCTCTATTGGACTCAGTTTTCTTTCGGCTTGCAGCATCTTCAACATGTATGATGACACGATAAACCGAGGTCCCGTGTGCCCATGCACTTAGCATACGCTAAACCCAGTGGCAACGAAAAAGTTGTCATTTGGTCAAAATCCCCCCCCCCCCCCCCCCCCCCGCCCCCCTCTCCTTCCTCATCAGTCACACAAAAATCACATGCAATTTTTGCGTGGCGCGCCTCTGGCTGCGACGCCCTCTCCAGGTGGGAGCAACCCGATTTTCACAGAGACGCCTCTGCGATTATAAAGTACCTAATACCTAGTACATAATGCTTAATACCTAATACCTAGTACATACCTAATAGCTAATAGCTAATACCTAATATGATTATGTTCTTTTTAGTTCCCGAGCGAAGCTACGGGAAGTATTGTTTTTGTTTCATCCGTCCGTCCGTCCGTCCGTCCGTCCGTCCGACCGTCCGTGCGCGTTTCCTTGAAAACCGTTCTGTCTATTTCAAACACTTTAAGTGTACAAGTATTAGAGGATATTAGCTATCGATTGATTGCTTTAGTTTTATTTCAAGTTCAAGATCATGCTGATTAATGAGTTAAAACCCGCGAACACTTAATCGCTAATGTCTCGCGAAGTTTTGGACATAATTATTTCAATGCGTTTTTTCCCAAACGTTTTCTGATAAAAGGGCTATGACATTATAATCATGAATATGTCTGTGTGTTCATGTGCGCGTGCGCGCGTGCGTGCGAATCACGGGGTTCGAACCCCAAAGCTGTATCTCAAGAACTGTTGCATGGAATCGCTTCACATTTTACTGTGGTTGTGCATCACAGTGCAAGAAGGGCCCCATACAAAAATTATAACCATGCTGACCTTGACATTGACGTTTGACCTTGAAAATGTAAATGTCTTCTTGCGGCCATATATTTCACATCGTTAGACTTACAAAGTTCAAATGTGGTGTGCAGATGCACTGGCATATGTCGAATATGTAGTACAAGAAAGGTCAACGGTCATAGTATGACGATAGGACCATCTGTAACCGGTCATTTACAACCACACATTTTTGAGACTTTCGATTTGGCATTTGCTCAGTTTCTTGTCACTGGAGCGCATATGCGTCATGCTGCTGCTATGTGCCCAAGTTCAGCCGCTCGGGAACTTATCTGCCCATTCACTTGTTGTCTTTGTTTTTTTCCTCTCACAGGATTTGCTTGCCTTGTCACATATCCTACGATTACGTCGGCAAGCTGGAAACGTTTCAATCTGATGTCAAAAACGTTCTGACGTCATTAGGGGTGGACATGCAAGAAGTGACCGGGCTAACGGACGAAGAGTTTGACGTCACGAACGAATTGAACATCGTGCGCGACGTTTCGGCCAGACCTTTTGAACTGATGAACATAAAGAATTTAAGGTGTTTCACCAAACTGGACATGTTCAGGAGAGTCTGGGTGGGGTTTCAGGTGAGGTTCGTGTGAACATGTCAAAGAAAAAATATCAACATAATTATTGAACAACAACAACAGCAAACAAACAGAGAACAAAAACAAAGACTACAACAAAGAAACCCAAACAAAACAAATGAAAAACAGGAACATCTTGAGCTTAAGATGAAAACAACAACCAAACAACAAGGCTCTTTGGGTTTGGTGAATGAATGTTGAACGTTTCTGTTATTAAAGTTTGCTTGTTTATTATGTACAGAATGTTTCAATAGAATTAAGAAAACGGGCAAGCTTATGTAATGTTAAAATATGATGCAAAAATACTTTGGTATTTGAACAGTCTCTTGTTTCCGTACGCGCGCGCGCGTGCGCGCATGCGTGCGTGTGTGTGTGTGCATACATATGTGCGTGTATGTGTGTTTGCGCGTGCGTGTACCTGCATGTGTGCGCGTGTGTACGCGGCATCTGTGCATTTCAGGTAAGAGGCTACCTGTCCATCAACGATCCCTTCCCCTTGGAATCCCAGGAGGAAGCCAGGAAGCTGACCCGCGAGGAGTTCCAGCGAATGACCCGGGAGGCGTACCTCAGAGTGCAGGACC
>CM065694.1:32541879-32549379 GCA_017654935.2 Phymorhynchus buccinoides
ATGCATTTTGATGCGCGCGCGCGCGCGCGTGTGTGCGTGTGCGTGTGTGTGCGCGCGCGTGCATGCATGTGTGCGCGCGTGTGCGCGCTCAACGTGTATGTGCAATTGTTGCAACGCACCTGTGCCTGTGGTACGTGCTAAGCTGAACAAAATGGTTGCACCGATGCAAGAAATCGGAGTGGAAAAGGGCCGATAGCAATCCCCCGATAACGGTTCAACCTGACGCCTGTTGGCACCACGTCTGGCATCACATTGTAGCCCCCCACCCGCCCTCCACCCCCATCACATATCGGTGCCAGAGATATTGTACTTTTGGAAAACATGCTGTGAAATGTCATATATCAAATGTAGGCTCCATCAAATTCTACAATAAATAATATGTGGCATTTCATATGCATAATTACTTATAATGGTCGCATGATATTACTCGCGTGATTTGGTTCCTCCCAAAAAAGATGATCTGTGCTCATGCATGCTGAATATCATTGTCTCTGGTTTGACTGGTACCCGGATGCGCTTTCTCCCTGAGAGTTAATAAAGTTATTTTGATTTGATTTGATACTACTGATCAGAAATCACCGTCAGTGTCACAAGTTGTTGCGTTGATACTCTATTCCTGACCGGACCTTAAATGGAATCTCAAAATCGGCAGTCGAGGGGGCTGGGGCGGGGTGTGTGTTCTGTGCAACCCGGAGACTTCATATTAGCCGCCCCTGCAAGGTCATCATAATACGTAATACGAAATACGTATGAAAATAAATACGTATGAAACTGATAGGTAGTTAGTTACAGATGATATGGGTGGAGAATGTTCTTACCAACACTGTTAGGAAATTATTATGCAATACGCAAATGTAATGGTAAGTCATATGTTTTGCCTACGCGCACTTCCCCGATGGGTCTGCACTTTCTGCACTTTCTGCTTATACGCGTTTTGTGCTTCTTAATATACAAGGGTAGGGGTGGTGGTGGGTGGATGATTTAGCAGATAAGGTAAATGTGTTAATGTTGCCAGTTCCAACGGTGCTTAATTAATAAGCATCGCTAAAATAAATGTCTTAGATGGTTCACGTTTGGGAGAGGGGTGTCGGGGAGAAAAGAGTGTCTTCATTTATTCCATACACACTGCTAGTTTAAATGTAAGTTATGTTCCACACACCTGTGAGCAGTGCATCGTGAGGCAAGCTAAATAGGCCTATATATTGGGATAGAAATGTCGAACTAGGTGCAATTTGCAAGTGCACCGACATTTGTTTGAAAACAAAAATCACATGTTTTGTCTCCTCTGTATTTCAGCTGTCCGTTAGTACACTGTAACAGTCTCTTTCGCCAAATAAGTTTCCGTCTAAAGAGAAGGTATGATACAGGCACGCCTTGGTATATACACAGCTCTGCCAATCTCCAACCAATCTCTGCACCGACGTTTCTCTGACAAAAGCAGACCGTTGATCTGCTACAGAGGAGGGGTGGTGGTGCCTTTTAGTACTGCCCCACATGGCCGAAAGGCCAAAGAGGGCGTAAAACATTATTTCCTACAGAGGAGATGCCTTTGAGTGTCAGCATGGAGCACGGCTCGCGTCACACGCCTCAAGACACGTGTCTGCAGGCCAGGCTCATGCTTCCGACCATGACTGCCAGATAGCACAGGGATAAAGCTACGGCTGCTGCTTCCGACCATGACTGCCAGATAGCACAGGGATAAAGCTACGGCTGCTGCTTCCGACCATGACTGCCAGATAGCACAGGGATAAAGCTACGGCTGCTGCTTCCGACCATGACTGCCAGATAGCACAGGGATAAAGCTACGGCTGTGACCATGACTGCCAGATAGCACAGGGATAAAGCTACGGATGTGACCATGACTGCCAGATAGCACAGGGATAAAGCTACGGCTGTGACCATGACTGCCAGATAGCACAGGGATAAAGCTACGGCTGTGACCATGACTGCCAGATAGCACAGGGATAAAGCTACGGCTGTGACCATGACTGCCAGATAGCACAGGGATAAAGCTACGGCTGTGACCATGACTGCCAGATAGCACAGGGATAAAGCTACGGCTGTGACCATGACTGCCAGATAGCACAGGGATAAAGCTACGGCTGTGACCATGACTGCCAGATAGCACAGGGATAAAGCTACGGCTGTGACCATGACTGCCAGATAGCACAGGGATAAAGCTACGGCTGTGACCATGACTGCCAGATAGCACAGGGATAAAGCTACGGCTGTGACCATGACTGCCAGATAGCACAGGGATAAAGCTACGGCTGTGACCATGACTGCCAGATAGCACAGGGATAAAGCTACGGCTGTGACCATGACTGCCAGATAGCACAGGGATAAAGCTACGGCTGTGACCATGACTGCCAGATAGCACAGGGATAAAGCTACGGCTGTGACCATGACTGGATAGCAGATAGCACAGGGATAAAGCTACGGCTGTGACCATGACTGCCAGATAGCACAGGGATAAAGCTACGGCTGTGACCATGACTGCCAGATAGCACAGGGATAAAGCTACGGCTGTGACCATGACTGCCAGATAGCACAGGGATAAAGCTACGGCTGTGACCATGACTGCCAGATAGCACAGGGATAAAGCTACGGCTGTGACCATGACTGCCAGATAGCACAGGGATAAAGCTACGGCTGTGACCATGACTGCCAGATAGCACAGGGATAAAGCTACGGCTGTGACCATGACTGCCAGATAGCACAGGGATAAAGCTACGGCTGTGACCATGACTGCCAGATAGCACAGGGATAAAGCTACGGCTGTGACCATGACTGCCAGATAGCACAGGGATAAAGCTACGGCTGTGACCATGACTGCCAGATAGCACAGGGATAAAGCTACGGCTGTGACCATGACTGCCAGATAGCACAGGGATAAAGCTACGGCTGTGACCATGTTACTGCCAGATAGCACAGGGATAAAGCTACGGCTGTGACCATGACTGCCAGATAGCACAGGGATAAAGCTACGGCTGTGACCATGACTGCCAGATAGCACAGGGATAAAGCTACGGCTGTGACCATGACTGCCAGATAGCACAGGGATAAAGCTACGGCTGTGACCATGACTGCCAGATAGCACAGGGATAAAGCTACGGCTGTGACCATGACTGCCAGATAGCACAGGGATAAAGCTACGGCTGTGACCATGACTGCCAGATAGCACAGGGATAAAGCTACGGCTGTGACCATGACTGCCAGATAGCACAGGGATAAAGCTACGGCTGTGACCATGACTGCCAGATAGCACAGGGATAAAGCTACGGCTGTGACCATGACTGCCAGATAGCACAGGGATAAAGCTACGGCTGTGACCATGACTGCCAGATAGCACAGGGATAAAGCTACGGCTGTGACCATGACTGTCAGATAGTACAGGGATAAAGCTACGGCTGTGACCATGACTGCCAGATAGCACAGGGATAAAGCTACGGCTGTGACCATGACTGCCAGATAGCACAGGGATAAAGCTACGGCTGTGACCATGACTGCCAGATAGCACAGGGATAAAGCTACGGCTGTGACCATGACTGCCAGATAGCACAGGGATAAAGCTACGGCTGTGACCATGACTGCCAGATAGCACAGGGATAAAGCTACGGCTGTGACCATGACTGCCAGATAGCACAGGGATAAAGCTACGGCTGTGACCATGACTGCCAGATAGCACAGGGATAAAGCTACGGCTGTGACCATGACTGCCAGATAGCACAGGGATAAAGCTACGGCTGTGACCATGACTGCCAGATAGCACAGGGATAAAGCTACGGCTGTGACCATGACTGCCAGATAGCACAGGGATAAAGCTACGGCTGTGACCATGACTGCCAGATAGCACAGGGATAAAGCTACGGCTGTGACCATGACTGCCAGATAGCACAGGGATAAAGCTACGGCTGTGACCATGACTGCCAGATAGCACAGGGATAAAGCTACGGCTGCTGCTTCCGACCATGACTGCCAGATAGCACAGGGATAAAGCTACGGCTGTGACCATGACTGCCAGATAGCACAGGGATAAAGCTACGGCTGTGACCATGACTGTCAGATAGTACAGGGATAAAGCTACGGCTGTGACCATGACTGCCAGATAGCACAGGGATAAAGCTACGGCTGTGACCATGACTGCCAGATAGCACAGGGATAAAGCTACGGCTGTGACCATGACTGCCAGATAGCACAGGGATAAAGCTACGGCTGTGACCATGACTGCCAGATAGCACAGGGATAAAGCTACGGCTGTGACCATGACTGCCAGATAGCACAGGGATAAAGCTACGGCTGTGACCATGACTGCCAGATAGCACAGGGATAAAGCTACGGCTGTGACCATGACTGCCAGATAGCACAGGGATAAAGCTACGGCTGTGACCATGACTGCCAGATAGCACAGGGATAAAGCTACGGCTGTGACCATGACTGCCAGATAGCACAGGGATAAAGCTACGGCTGTGACCATGACTGCCAGATAGCACAGGGATAAAGCTACGGCTGTGACCATGACTGCCAGATAGCACAGGGATAAAGCTACGGCTGTGACCATGACTGCCAGATAGCACAGGGATAAAGCTACGGCTGTGACCATGACTGCCAGATAGCACAGGGATAAAGCTACGGCTGTGACCATGACTGCCAGATAGCACAGGGATAAAGCTACGGCTGTGACCATGACTGCCAGATAGCACAGGGATAAAGCTACGGCTGTGACCATGACTGCCAGATAGCACAGGGATAAAGCTACGGCTGTGACCATGACTGCCAGATAGCACAGGGATAAAGCTACGGCTGTGACCATGACTGCAGATAGCACAGGGATAAAGCACGGCTGTGACCATGACTGGATAGTACAGCTACGGCTGTGACCATGACTGCCAGATAGCACAGGGATAAAGCTACGGCTGTGACCATGACTGCCAGATAGCACAGGGATAAAGCTACGGCTGTGACCATGACTGCCAGATAGCACAGGGATAAAGCTACGGCTGTGACCATGACTGCCAGATAGCACAGGGATAAAGCTACGGCTGTGACCATGACTGCCAGATAGCACAGGGATAAAGCTACGGCTGTGACCATGACTGCCAGATAGCACAGGGATAAAGCTACGGCTGTGACCATGACTGCCAGATAGCACAGGGATAAAGCTACGGCTGTGACCATGACTGCCAGATAGCACAGGGATAAAGCTACGGCTGTGACCATGACTGCCAGATAGCACAGGGATAAAGCTACGGCTGTGACCATGACTGCCAGATAGCACAGGGATAAAGCTACGGCTGTGACCATGACTGCCAGATAGCACAGGGATAAAGCTACGGCTGTGACCATGACTGCCAGATAGCACAGGGATAAAGCTACGGCTGTGACCATGACTGCCAGATAGCACAGGGATAAAGCTACGGCTGTGACCATGACTGCCAGATAGCACAGGGATAAAGCTACGGCTGTGACCATGACTGCCAGATAGCACAGGGATAAAGCTACGGCTGTGACCATGACTGCCAGATAGCACAGGGATAAAGCTACGGCTGTGACCATGACTGCCAGATAGCACAGGGATAAAGCTACGGCTGTGACCATGACTGCCAGATAGCACAGGGATAAAGCTACGGCTGTGACCATGACTGCCAGATAGCACAGGGATAAAGCTACGGCTGTGACCATGACTGCCAGATAGCACAGGGATAAAGCTACGGCTGTGACCATGACTGCCAGATAGCACAGGGATAAAGCTACGGCTGTGACCATGACTGCCAGACAGCACAGGGATAAAGCTACGGCTGTGACCATGACTGCCAGATAGCACAGGGATAAAGCTACGGCTGTGACCATGACTGCCAGATAGCACAGGGATAAAGCTACGGCTGTGACCATGACTGCCAGATAGCACAGGGATAAAGCTACGGCTGTGACCATGACTGACAGATAGCACAGGGATAAAGCTACGGCTGTGACCATGACTGCCAGATAGCACAGGGATAAAGCTACGGCTGTGACCATGACTGCCAGATAGCACAGGGATAAAGCTACGGCTGTGACCATGACTGCCAGATAGCACAGGGATAAAGCTACGGCTGTGACCATGACTGCCAGATAGCACAGGGATAAAGCTACGGCTGTGACCATGACTGCCAGATAGCACAGGGATAAAGCTACGGCTGTGACCATGACTGCCAGACAGCACAGGGATAAAGCTACGGCTGTGACCATGACTGCCAGATAGCACAGGGATAAAGCTACGGCTGTGACCATGACTGCCAGATAGCACAGGGATAAAGCTACGGCTGTGACCATGACTGCCAGATAGCACAGGGATAAAGCTACGGCTGTGACCATGACTGCCAGATAGCACAGGGATAAAGCTACGGCTGTGACCATGACTGCCAGATAGCACAGGGATAAAGCTACGGCTGTGACCATGACTGCCAGATAGCACAGGGATAAAGCTACGGCTGTGACCATGACTGCCAGATAGCACAGGGATAAAGCTACGGCTGTGACCATGACTGCCAGACAGCACAGGGATAAAGCTACGGCTGTGACCATGACTGCCAGACAGCACAGGGATAAAGCTATGGCTGTTTTTTCTGGACGTACTGGGCAAGAATGTGTTTGTAGTGGAGATGCCTTGACAGGGGTACATCCCCACTGTGTCGGCTCAGAAAGTATTCGAGGTCAGTTGATGTTGAGACCAGCCAATCCCTTTGGCTGCGGCACTAAAACGCCAGTAAGCCAGAAGCATGATTGTTGCACAATATACGTGAAAGGCTTAGAACATCACTCACCAGCAGACTGTACTAAGCTGGATCGATTCGACATCAACAATCCCCTTCCAGCGTAAGTTATTTTAAAGCGCCGTTGTCCATCATAATACTATTATTATCAACAGTCATATGAAAGGAAGTTAAAATGGACACGAAATGAAAATAAAACATTCGCGAAGAAAAATGTGGGAGATCCCCTTGGCTGCAGCACGAATATCCAGAGATAAATGGTACCTAGTTTGAGGTTCATGGTCATTCACAACAGACTAAACTGTACGCTAATTTTCCATTACTGGATCTTCTTTTTCGTCTGCGATCCCTGGCAATGCCTAAATCACCAATCCAGTTCTGAGGGTGAAGTCTGTCGCCATCTTCAGCGCCTCTGTGGGTCCCCACAATTTCTGTCGGAGCTCCATCCCTTCCGGCCAGGTTTGACGTCTGATGTCGTGGTATGTGGGGCACTCTTGGGGGATGCGCTCTGGGGACTGGATGCCAGTGCCGTAATAGGGCCACTCACTGGTGTGAGACAGATTAATCATGTGGTGATGTGACAGGAGTCGGCAGTGTTCCTGTTCTTCTAAGGCTAAACAATATCGCCAGTTGGTGACGACTGAGACCTTGGAGATCATTATTGAATGTCCAGCCAGACCATTATTGAATAAGACCCTTCAATGTACACCTTCCAGTTGACTTTATCCCCAACTTCAGGTTAATCTCA
>CM065694.1:32554379-32564379 GCA_017654935.2 Phymorhynchus buccinoides
AGTACTCACTAATCTAATCGAACAGTGGCATTCCAATATTAACAATGACCTTCTCACCGGTGCCATTCTCGTCGACTTTGCTAAGGCCTTTGATGTTATTGATCATGGCCTTCTATTGAAAAAACTATCATTGTATGGTTTAACTCAAGATTCTATCGCCCTCGTTTCGTCCTTTCTATCTGACAGACGACAAACCGTCTCCAAAGATACTATTACATCTTCATTTCAATCAGTCAATTATGGAGTTCCCCAAGGCTCTGTCTTAGGACCTATACTCTTCACCGTTTATATAAATGACCTCCCCCTTAATCTTACTTCATCGTGTGAGCTTTTTGCAGACGACAGCACAGTGCATAAAAATGGCAAAAATGCTGATTCAATCTGTTCTGGATTGCAGAGTGACATTAATAATCTAGTTGACTGGGCAGAGCAAAATCATATGGCCTTACACCCAAAAAGTCTAAATTCATGTTAATCACAAGACAAAAGAGGCAAAACTTTAAAAATCAATTAAGAACACCGACTATCTATGAAAAGCCTCTAGAAGAAGTTACTTCACACAAATTACTCGGCGCATACATTGACAACAACTTATCCTGGTCAAAACACATGGACATTCTGTCCAAGAATATTTCAAAAAAAAGTATTTCAGCTCAATAGAATTAAACACATTTTAGATGAACATACTCGTAGACTTTTTTTCCATCCAACCTGATATTGATTATGCATCAACATGTTGGGATTCAGCTAGTAAAAACACACTCAAACATGTTGAAAGACTATATAAACGCTCTCTTAAACTCATACTCCTTAAATCGTCATCCCTAGAAATCAATGACTATAAAGAACTTAGCATTCTATCATTTGATTTGAAATGCCTACTAAATAAAGGTACCCTTATGTACAAGATCATAAATAAGCTAGCACCAAAATATCTTATTACTAAATTTAAAGTCCATACAATTCGAAGCAAAACCAAATTAACAATGCCCCGCCCCAGAACAGATCTATATAAATCATCCCTTACATTCTCTGGTGGTAAACTGTGGAACGACCTCCCTGATTATCTAAAAAAAATAGATCTAGCGTATTTTCCTTTCGAAAATCTTATCACAAGCTCCTAATAGAAAATCTTGTTTATTAGTAATGCTAATTAATGAGTTTTACTTCAAACGTTACTAATGCCATCAGCTTATGCCTAGATTCTTATAAATATCTCTCTCTCTCTCTCTCTCTCTCTCTCTCTCTCTCTCTCTCTCTCTCTCTCTCTCTCTCTCTCTCTCTCTCTCTCTCTCTCTCTCTCTCTGTCCATCTCTCATATTCCCATGTTATCATATAATGTTTTTTGTTTGTTTTGTTCTTCCTTAAAATTGGGTTTATTCTGAAAAATTGTCATTGTCTCAAAATGGTTTCCCTTTTTTCGTACTCAATTTAAACTACCAATTCAAGTTCACCATTGTTAAATTACACCGCTCGGTAGAGTGGCGATTCTTAAATCTCTCATCCTATCTAAACTTACACACCTGTGGATTTTACTGCCTAACCCTCCAGACTATATATATGTAGGGAGATTCAAAATATGGTGTTCACATTTGTGTGGAATAAGAACAAAGACAAAATCAATAGAAAAACATCAATCAAAAACATTTTACTTGGAGGCATGGGCATAACTGATATTAAAAAACAATTGACGGCACTAAAATTAACATGGATTCGTAAAGTGTACTCCAGTAAACATAAATGGAAAGAATTGTTATGCCTTCAGTGCCCAAAACTTAGTAATATTGAAAAAATAGGATCTGATATTTATAACATAGAGCATGCCAACGATTTTTGGAAAGATGTATTTAAATCATATAAAGTTTTGGGAGAAGCGCTTCATGCTAAAACTGTTCATGAATTTTGTTCAGAACCTTTGTTTTGCAACCAACATATTAAGATAGGTGGAAAAAGTGTTTTCTATCAAAGCTGGGTTGAGAATGATGTGGTTCTTGTTGGAAATTTATTAGACGAAAATAGCAATTTTTTTTATCGTTTCCTTCCTTT
Source organism: Phymorhynchus buccinoides (assembly GCA_017654935.2). Classification (NCBI taxonomy): domain Eukaryota; kingdom Metazoa; phylum Mollusca; class Gastropoda; order Neogastropoda; family Raphitomidae; genus Phymorhynchus; species Phymorhynchus buccinoides. The sequence continues at coordinate 32,556,426 of CM065694.1, forward strand.
ATGGAGAAATATGGTTTGTTATGTGATTTTGTTTCTTACCATGGACTTACAAGTGCTGTCAGAATGTATGCAAGAAAGCTTGGAATTGTTATTTCACATAAAGCTGATAATTATGTTAATATGTTGAAAAAGGTTATTTGCTCATCTCCGAAAGGAGCCAAGTATTACTATGATATTCTTGTTCAAGATGCACAAGAACCTAAATGTTGTAATAAATGGAGAGAAAGACTCAGAGTGGAAGTGCGCTGGAAACTAGTATTCAAAAAGATAAAAACCATAACAGATGTTAAATTAAAATGGTTCCAAATGCGATTAGTTCACAGAATTTTGGGCACTAATGTGATTTAGCAAAACATGAACATTACTGATTCAGATAAATGTACTTTTCGTCATAATGAAAAAGGAAACATTCAACATATTTGTTGGGCCTGCACACATGTAAAGAATTTTTGGAAAGCATTTGAAAACATGGTGAATTTGAAATGTGAATATGTAAACTTATTTCTAACAGAAAGCATAGTGTTATTTGGATGCGGTGATCGCTTCAAATCTGATAGTACGTTTGGCCTTATTTTGCTGTTTGCAATTTTTTTTATATATAAATGCAGATGTGAAGGAAAACACCCACAGTGTGAACAATTTATCCCATATTTAGAAAAGAGATATGAAATTGAAAAATGTATTTTTGGTTTTGAAATGTCACAAGAAGTTTTTTTCTCACGATGGCATCCATATTTATCTCTTTTGCGTTAATTTGAATGTACGACTATACTCTTTGGTTGAAAGTGATGTAAGGTTTGAATTGTTGTTGATATGACCACAGGTATAAGAATGTGTGTGTGTGTGTGTGTGTGTGTGTGTGTGTGTGTGTGTGTGTGTGTGTGTGTGTGTGTGTGTGTGTGTGTGTGTGTGTGTGTGTAAGTATGTGTGCGAGAGTTAATGTGTTTTGTTACGTGTTGTGACTATTTGATTTGCAAAATGCAAAAAAAAAGGAATAAAAAAAGAAAAAAAGTTCACCATTGTTAAGTATTATCCATGTTTGCTTTAAATCCCATTTTTGATTTCTTTTTCAATTATTTCATGTGCCAATTTTTGTTCCATTTTCTTGACTTGATTGTTTTATGTCAAATTTTCTTTGCTTGATGCATGGTATGAATGTGTGAGTGAGAGGGCAAGGTGTAAAGAAGCTATTGTAGCTTATCATTTTTACCCTCAATAAAACATTCGTATTTCGTATTTCGTATTCGTATTTCTCTCAATCTCTCTCCCTCCCTCTCCCCCTCTCTCTCTCTCAATGTCTCCCCCATCTCTCTCTCTCTCTCTCTCTCTCTCTCTCTCTCTCTCTCTCTCTCTCTCTCTCTCTCTCTCTCTCTCTCTCTCTCTCTCTCTCTCTCTCGCACACATACATTGCCTCTATCATTCTCTTTTGCTGTCTTTGTCTTTTTCTCACGGTCTCTCTCTCTTTTTCTCCACCACTCTCTGTCTCCCTCTCACTCTATCTCTCTGTCTTACTGTCTCTCTCATTTCTCTCCCTCACTGTTTCTCTCTCTCTGTTCCCCTATCTCATAGTCTCTCTGTGCCTTTGTTATTTTTTCTGTCTCACTCACTGTCTATTTCATTGTTGCTGTCTCTCTCATTGTCTCTGTCTCTACCTCTCTGGTTTTTGTTTTTGTTATCTATCTGTGTGTGTCTCCATCTGTCTCTATCTGCCTCTCAATGTTTCTCTGTCGCTGTCTCTTTCTCTCACTGTCTCATTGTGATTTTACTGAAGTCTCTGTCTCTCTCTCTCCCATTGTTTCTCTCATTGTTTCTCTCCTTCTCACTATCTCTATTCCCATATTTGTGAAATGTAATTGTTCTGGGTTGATCAAATGCCTGACAAAACGCTGCAAATGTTTAAGCAAAGACTGTCTGCAATTCGAGGCGCCATGGGAGCCACTCATGTAAAATTAAATAAGCTTGCACAATGAACAATGAATTGTACCCCTGTATTATTTTAATGGAAATCAGTTGGGAGGTGGGGTGTTGTTTAAAATACAGGTAGTTGGAGAGAGAGAGAGAGAGAGAGAGAGAGAGAGAGAGAGAGAGAGAGAGAGAGAGAGAGAGAGAGAGAGAGAGAGAGAGAGAGAGAGAGAGAGAGAGAGAGAGAGAGAGAGAGAGAGAGAGAGACCGAGAGAGAGAGAGAGAGAGAGAAGAGAGAGAGAGAGAGAGAGAGAGAGAGAGAGAGAGAGAGAGAGAGAGAGAGAGAGAGAGAGAGAGAGAGAGAGAGAGAGAGAGAGACAGACAGACAGAGAGACAGATAGATAGGCAGACAGACAGGCAGGCAGACAGACAGACAGACAGACAGACAGATACACAGACCAAAAAAACCCAGACAAGGATGAGAGGGGAAGAGGGACGAATAGACAGAGACAGACACAGACAGACAGACAGAGAGAGACTGAGTCAAAGATAAACATGTTTTATAATTTAATGCTTAGACCTCTATGTTTTTAAGAAATACATCCTTCGGTTTTGACAGGACATAAATAGATTGATTGAGGCGGAGAGACAGAGCAGAGACAAGTTCTCGCATGCTTCTTGTTCATTATGAATCGAAGAGGACAAATACATGGGTTTCTTCTCAAACCATGAATAACTCGATTCTGTCGAAATGGTGATGTTTCTGCTTTACAGCTTCCCTGTCCTATACTTCTCTCTCCGTTTTCTTCACACACACACACACACACACACACACACACACACACACACACACACACACACACACACACACACACACACACACACACACACACACACACACACACACACACACACACACTAATTCAGTACATGTTCTAATTTCTTGGCTTACATAGCAACTGATCGTCTCAAATGGTTATTTCAGTAAATTTGCAAATTTCCTGGACCTCCAAATCAGGAACTTTGCAAATTTCCTGAACATTTTAGGAAATTTGCAAAATCTCTGAGTGAAACAGGAAATTTGCAAATTCCCTGAAAAGATTAGGCACTGCATTGCTAGTCAACTCTGGTCAATTAAAAGGGAGTCAATTAAAAGAGAGTTATCTACCTTCGTTCAATTTCATTATTTCCTCTCTTAAGGGCCAGCCACACGTCAGCTAAAATCGTACGACTGTACGATACGATTCGATCACGTGATTTCGAAGCGCGAATCACATTTGTTCTTGGAGACCACGTGATCGAATCGTATCGTACAGTCGTACGATTGTAGTGGACGTGTGGCTGGCCCTTTAGCATCACCTCACTATTTCAATCGTTAATCATCTCAATTTCCAACATCAAAAAGAGAGACAGAGAGACAGAGGGACAAAGACAACAGACAGACACACAATAGACAGACAGACAACATACAGACACACAATAGACAGACACACACAATAGACAGACAGACAGACACACACAGACAGACAGACAGACAGACAGACAGACACACAATAGACAGACAGACAGACACACAATAGACAGACAGACAGACAGACACACAACAGACAGACAGACAACAGACAGACACACAATAGACAGACAGACACACAATAGACAGACAGACAGACACACACACACACACACAACAGACAGACAGACAACAGACAGACAGACAACAGACAGACAGACAACATACAGACACACAATAGACAGACAGACAGACAGACAGACACAGACAGACACACAATAGACAGACAGACAGACAGACATACAACAGACAGATAGACAGACAACAGACACACAATAGACAGAGAGACAGACAGACAGACACACAATAGACAGACAGACAGACACACAATAGACAGACAGACAAACAGACAGACAACAGACAAATAGACACACAATAGACAGACAGACAGACAGACAACAGACAGATAGACAGACAACAGACAGACAGACAACAGACAGACAGACAGACAACAGACAAATAGACAGACAACAGACAGATAGACAGACAACAGACAGACGGACAGACACACAGACAGACAGACAGACAACAGACAGACAGACAGACAGACAACAGACAGACAGACAACAGACAGACAAATAGACAGACACACAATAGACAGACAGACAAACAGACACACAATAGACAGACAGACAACAGACAGACACAGACAGACAGACAACAGACAGACAGACAGACAGACAGACAGACAGACAGACAGACAGACAGACAGACAACAGACAGACAGACAGACAGACAGACAGACAACAGACAGATAGACAGACAACAGACAGACAGACACACAACAGACAGACAGACAACAGACAGACAGACAGACAGACAGACAGACAACAGACAGACAGACAGACAACAGACAGACAAATAGACAGACAGACACACAATAGACAGACAGACAAACAGACACACAATAGACAGACAGACAACAGACAGACACACAATAGACAGACAGACAGACAGACAGACAGACAGACAACATACAGACACACAATAGACAGACAGACAGACAGACACAGACAGACACACAATAGACAGACAGACAGACAGACATACAAACAGACAGATAGACAGACAACAGACACACAATAGACAGAGAGACAGACAGACAGACAACAGACACACACAATAGACAGACAGACAGACAGACACACAATAGACAGACAGACAGACAACAGACAAATAGACACACAATAGACAGACAGACAGACAGACAACAGACAGATAGACAGACAACAGACAGACAGACAACAGACAGACAGACAGACAGACAACAGACAAATAGACAGACAACAGACAGATAGACAGACAACAGACAGACAGACAGACACACAATAGGCAGACAGACAACAGACAGACAGACAGACAACAGACAGACATACAACAGACAGACAAATAGACAGACACACCATAGACAGACAGACAAACAGACACACAATAGACAGACAGACAACAGACAGACACAGACAGACAGACAGACAGACAGACAGACAGACAGACAGACAGACAGACAGACAGACAGACAGACAACAGACAAATAGACAGACAGACAGACAGACATACAACAGACAGATAGACAGACAGACAGACAGACAAACAGACAGACACACAATAGACAGACAGACAGACACACAATAGACAGACAGACAGACAGACAGACAACAGACAACAGACAGACACACAGACAGACAGACAGATAGACAGACAACAGAATAGACAGACAGACAGACAGACAGACAGACAACAGACAAATAGACACACAATAGACAGACAGACAGACAAACAGACAGACACAGACAGACAGACAGACAGACAACAGACAGACAGACAGACAGACAGACAAACAGACAAACAGACAGACAGACAGACAGACAGACAGACAGACAGACAGACAGACAGACAGACAGACAGACAGACAGACACAGACAGACAGACAGACAGACAGACAACAGATAGACAGACACACAGACAGACAGACAGACAGACAAACAGACACACAGACAATAGACAGACAGAGAACAGACAGACAGACAGACAGACAGACAGACAGACAGACAGACAGACAGACAGACAGACAACAGACAAATAGACAGACAACAGACAGACAACAGACAGAGAGACAGACAACAGACAACAGACAGACAGACACACAATAGACAGACAGACAACAGACAGACAGACAGACAGACAACAGACAGACACAATAGACAGACAGACAACAGACAGACAGACAGACAACAAACAGACACACAATAGACAGACAGACAACAGACAGACACACAATAGACAGACAGACGACAGACAGACAGACAGACAGACAGACAGACAGACAGACAACAGACAGACAGACAACAGACAGACACACAATAGACAGACAGACAAACAAACAGACACACAATAGACAGACAGACAACAGACAGACAGACAGACAACAGACACACAACAGACAGACAGACAACAGACACACAACAGACAGACAGACAACAGACACACAATAGACAGACAACAGACAGACACACAGCTCCAACTTAAAAATTAAAAAAAGCATCGCAGGATTTTTGACGCTTACAAGAGATATTTTTGTCCAAAGTATATATTACGCAAGCGCCGCTTGTAAATAATATGGCTGGGTTAGTGAACATACATTGAAGAATTGTACATCATGGATCCTAGGCGGGAGAGGAAAAAGTGCAGATAAAAGGAGCATGCGCGTAAAAAAATTAAATTTAGGGTCCTAGTCTACAAATGCAACTAAAAAAAAAATCACTTCTCTTTACTTTCACCCAAAAATCGGAATACAGAACAATGTGAGTGATGACACGCGGAAACCAGTCATGTCTCTACTCCAGCTTCACTTCCCCCTCCTCTTTTTCTGTTAAGCACACACTCTTCTCCGGTGCGCCCCGGTTCGCATATTGCCGTTTCGCATACTGCCGATTCGCATAAAGCCGATTCACATATTGCCGCTTCGCATACAAAGATTTGTGGACATGGCATTTCGCATAAAACTCAGAAAGTTAGGGATAGGTTAGGGATAAGGTTAGGGATAAGGTTAGGGATAGGGTTAGGGATAGGGTTAGGGATAGGGTTAGGGATAGGGTTAGGGATAGGGTTAGGGATAGGTTAGGGATAGGGTTAGGGATAGGGTTAGGGATAGTAAGAAAGTAACAGAAAGTCACGTAGAGTGCATTAGAACCTGCAAGAGTGCATAATATGCAAAATGGCAAACCTGTTTATGCGAACTGCCAGTTTTTTTTTTTGAAGAGACACTCGACTTGCGCCCGCGGCTCTGATCAAAGGATTATGCGAAACGCATTATGCGAACCGGTGGGCACCCCTCTTCTCAGTTTGTTCTCGGTAAATAAGGTCTCCATAATCTATACCGTACAGCCTACTCTGTAGCTGAGGTCTAATGGGTAAATCGAGTTCCCCCCTCAAGTGGACCCTGCGCCCAGCGGCAAAAAACAACAACTAGTAGTGCACAGCAATCATGGAACTGGTTTTTATTTTCGACACAATAAATTAAATAGAGCAAAATCCCCCCCCCCCCCCCCACACATACACCCTCCAACAGAAGAGCAAAATCAAACAAGCAACTAAACCAACACACAGACCGATAAGATAAAAACCCTCTCTCTCTATGTCTCTATCTGACCCCCCCCTCCCTCCCTTCCTCTCTCTCTCCTCTTCCTGTCTCTTTCTTATCATCATATTGTTGTTGTTCTCTCTCTCTCTCTCTCTCTCTCTCTCTCTCTCTCTCTCTCTCTCTCTCTCTCTTTTGAGATGCCATCGTTTTCAGGTTCGGTGCTAATTCACACTCACCTGTTTGAAAATAACAGTCAGGCGGAAAATTGCGAGATTATTAAAATATAATACGAAGAAAGATAACATCTCAAAACAAACAAACGCCTTTGGCATTTCTCGAAGCGATCCTAACCGCGAAGAAAACAGCCCGTTGCTTGTTTTTCAAACGGCACGCACCACAGCCCAAACAAGGGGAAGTAATGACATATCTGGCACCTAAGGGGGGATAGATGCAGTTCAAGTTTTATAGCTCTCTTGGGCAGAGGCGGATCAGGGGAGGGGGTTACATGGGTTGCGGAATCGCCCCCAAGTTAAAACAAAAAGGGGGGTGGGGTGGGGTGCGAAATCCGTGACTAACTTGCCGATACCTTTAATTTCATGTAGGCCTACCTCATAATAGACCTATTATAATTCAATGCCGCAGTTTTAGCAAAAGAAGAACAAGAGTCGTGAATTCACATCTTATTTTCCCATGAGAGGCCTCCAAAATTAGTTATTTGGGCATTGTAGTATACATGACTTTTGGGCTTTCGAGAAGCGTGTTATTTAGCTCACGAGAGCTTTAGCTCGAGTGAGCTACTCAGGCTATTGCAGCATCGTGTTTGCCCCCCCTCGGTATGTACGAAGGGGCCCAATTAAGGATTAATCCACTATTGTTTTTGAAAACATTTTGGCAGTTTGAGT
>CM065694.1:32569379-32576879 GCA_017654935.2 Phymorhynchus buccinoides
AGGAGAGTGACTCAATAGAGGGTTTGATCACACTTGTTAGCGATGTAACTGATATTGATATCACAGAAGAACTTCCTGGTGCTCCAGTGTTGTCTGATGAGGAGAGTGACTCAATAGAGGGTTTGATCACACTTGTTAGCGATGTAACTGATATTGATATCACAGAAGAACTTCCTGGTGCTCCAGTGTTGTCTGATGAGGAGAGTGACTCAATAGAGGGTTTGATCACACTTGTTAGCGATGTAACTGATATTGATATCACAGAAGAACTTCCTGGTGCTCCAGTGTTGTCTGATGAGGAGAGTGACTCAATAGAGGGTTTGATCACACTTGTTAGCGATGTAACTGATATGGATATCACAGAAGAACTTCCTGGTGCTCCAGTGTTGTCTGATGAGGAGAGTGACTCAATAGAGGGTTTGATCGGGTTTGATCACACTTGTTAGCGATGTAACTGATATGGATATCACAGAAGAACTTCCTGGTGCTCCAGTGTTGTCTGATGAGGAGAGTGACTCAATAGAGGGTTTGATCACACTTGTTAGCGATGTAACTGATATTGATATCACAGAAGAACTTCCTGGTGCTCCAGTGTTGTCTGATGAGGAGAGTGACTCAATAGAGGGTTTGATCACACTTGTTAGCGATGTAACTGATATTGATATCACAGAAGAACTTCCTGGTGCTCCAGTGTTGTCTGATGAGGAGAGTGACTCAATAGAGGGTTTGATCACACTTGTTAGCGATGTGACTGATATGGATATCACAGAAGAACTTCCTGGTGCTCCATTGTTGTCTGATGAGGAGAGTGACTCAATAGAGGGTTTGATCACACTTGTTAGCGATGTGACTGATATTGATATCACAGAAGAACTTCCTGGTGCTCCAGTGTTGTCTGATGAGGAGAGTGACTCAATAGAGGGTTTGATCACACTTGTTAGCGATGTAACTGATATGGATATCTCAGAAGAACTTCCTGGTGCTCCAGTGTTGTCTGATGAGGAGAGTGACTCAATAGAGGGTTTGACCACACTTGAAGAAGCTGCCACTGCTTTGAAGAACATGAAAAATTTCAAAAGCCCTGGGCCCGATGGGTTTACTGTAGAATTTTTAAAGTTTTTCTTTGTTGATATTGGGGTTTTCCTTGTGCGCTCGGTCAATGAGGGGTTTGCTAAAGGTCAGTTATCTATTACCCAGCGACAAGGAACCATAATATGTATTCCTAAAGATGGTAAACCCAAAAGATTAATTAAAAACTGGCGGCCCATCTCTCTATTGAACACCACATATAAAGTTGCATCTGCTTGCATAGCTAACCGCCTTAAGAGTGTGCTTCCAAACATTATACATGAAAGTCAAAGAGGTTTTTTAAAGGGTAGATATATAGGGGAAAATATTAGATTAATGTATGATGTGCTACTGTATACTGAAAAGGAAAATACTCCAGGAATGTTCTTACTAATAGATTTTGAGAAGGCGTTTGATAGTGTCTCTTGGTCATTCCTACATAAATGTCTTAAATTTTTCAAGTTTGGACCAGACATCATTAAATGGATTAAAACATTTTATTTTCAAATTTCTACTTGTATATCAGTAAACGGTCAGTACTCCCTGTGACGAGGTAATGGGTTAAAAGGCTAAGCCTCTAGGGAAGACTTTTAGTGTGTTAAATTTGCAAGTAGAAAATTTGCCTTTAACCCACTTCTCTAGGGTATGGGAGATGAACAACTTTCCCGGCCCCTTTTCATCTAATAAATTTATATTTGTGCCCGGGTTCTGGCTCGTATGGTTGTAAGAAATACAAGTGGTTGAATTGCTCTAAATGGCAGACAGAGAGAAGTAGGGTTTTACATGAAATTACAAGACTCCCACTCTCATCAGTCTGACCAAAGGGTTCAGGATTATTTGACACTTGTATTTTATTCACTCACAAAATCTGCATCAGATTATGCAACAATAATAATAAAGCAGCTCAATGGCGCCAAAACAAAATGTGAATGACAAAAAACAATGGAATCCGAAAGGATTTACAAGACTTTTGTCTTTCTAGAAGGTTAGCCCCAAGCGAGAAGGGTCACTAATCTTCATTGTCCGGAGGAAAGTTCAAATGATTGGCGCGGTCCGGTGGACTTAGCTGTTGTCAAGTTCCTCCGTAGTGATCGGCGAGTGCTGGGTTGGCTGGGCTTGCTCGTCAGGTGAGAGTAGCTCCCAGTCGTTCCGGTTACGGCTTCGCGGGATGGCACGGTTCAGGCGTGGTCTCCTCGCGGATTCTGGGTGTGGGTCGTCTTGGCGGCGTTCCCGTCTTGGTGCTTGTGAGTCAGGGATGATCGTCCGGCCCACGATGCCCTGCTGATAATCACAGGAGAAGGTGGATGTAGGTCTCTATGGCTTAGAGACAAGGGGCTTCAGTCGGCAGGGAATTAGTGAATCCCAACCGGCTAGAAGGCTTCCCTTGTACAATAGCACTAAGAAAACATAATCTGAATTTCAGTTAACAAACTGAGATCAGTAAAACATAAAAGGTGATCAAGCCAACATCACTCTCCATCCAACACCTGGAAAGGAATGGTATCATAAAGTGCAAGATTGCGACCCATAGGTTTCCTACTAAAAATAGACAAAAGGGTTAGTAGGCATAAAATCCGGTTCTGGTACCAAAAGTGTTAAAGTCAAAAAACACACACACACACAAATAATCAGTGCACACAAATAGAACAGAATGTTTACTACTTCTTTTCAATAACATATCTATCTACTCCTTATTCATCATTGAACATAGGATCTAGATCAAAACTAGGATCAAACAAACCAGATCTCAATCACCAGCCATCAATAATACTTACTAGTGGGCTTATTATGACTGGCTGGGAGTGTTGCTCTAGCTACGTTTCAGCGTCTTGTGTGAAAACTTTGGAAGTTCAGTTTAACGTCGCGTATCGTCTTTCGCCATGTACGACAGGCTGAACAAACCAACCAGGATATAAACAAAAATTTATATTCCTGAATCACTGTCTTAGCCAAAAGGCAGAGAAGCGATCAGAATATTCGTGTGAAAACTTTTTCTCACTACTCCAATTATAGCCTTCACTTTCAAACAATGAAAGCCTGTCATTGGTTTATAGCAGTCGACACGTCACAAGATGAGGTCCTAGTCTTATGCATAGGGATACAGAACAATCACGCGCCGGTTACATCCTTATCACATGTTGACATTCCTATCCTGCTCGTGATAGAAAGGACGAGTTGTCTTCAAAGGGAGCCGACTGTTGATATCACTATCTCGTGATGGGGAACGATGTGGAATTAGATACATGAGAGATACAAATTTTGTCCGGGACCCTGGCACTTTCAAAATTCTGGGCATCAATTTTTCTACTGACACCAATATCTTGTACGGATCAATTATGAAGATAAACTTTTTGCAATAAGAAGGATTCTAGCTTTTTGGAAAAAAATAAACATCACTCCGTTAGGTAAAATTACAGTCATTAAAACTTTGGCGTTTAGTAAAATTGTTCATCTATTGATTAATTTGCCGGATCCCCCAGAAGATTTTATTGTTGCGTTAGAAAAAGAATTATATACTTTTTTATGGAACAGCAAGCGAAGTAAAATACAAAAATCTGTTGTTCAAAAGCAGTATTGTGAAGGGGGACTAAAAATGTTGAATATTAGAAATGTTATCTCTGCCATGAAAATAAGTAGGTTGAGAAGGTTAATGTGTGAGTCTGAATGGAGGGAGTTTACTGTTAATGTGTACCCTAAGCTGGATATTATAAATAACCTTGGAGCTGAATTTTCAATGTTATTATGAATGATGTCAATAACCCATTCTGGAAAGATGTTATGAAACATTATAAGAAACTGTGTTCAAAATGCTGTCCCACCTCTGTACATGATTTTATGGCAGAATGCATACATTATAATATTAATATTTTGAGGGATAGAAGGGTGATCTTTGTGCAGGAATGGTGTGATCATGATTCTTCATTAAGCATTTAATAAATGAAAATGGCAATTGGATGACATACCATGAATTCTTGCATAAACATGAAGGTATAAAAACAAATTTTCTCTTACACGAAGGCATTCTAAATGCAATTCGTAACTATTGTAAAAAACTCAATGTAGTTTTAACTCCCAGGTTTAAGCTCCTAGACCCAAAAGCCTGGTTTTGTATTAACAAAGTAACAAATATGTGCAAAACACCTTAAATGAAAATAATGCCTTCCCCACAGCCATCAATAAATGGAACAATCTTTTTGAAAACCTTAATTGGAAACCTATTTTCTCTCACTGTTTTAAATCTTCTTCAGATGTACAGCTTAGGTGGTTCCAGTGCAGACTTTTACATAGATTGCTCCCAACACAGAGATATTTATTTCAATGTAAAATTGTTGCTTCTCCTATCTGTAACTTTTGTGAACATGAAGAGCAGACTATTCAACATATGCTCTTTGACTGTGTCATTGTACAGAGGTTTTGGAGAAATCTCCAAAGCTTACTAAAAGATAAATGTCAGCACTGTAACAATTTGAATATTGACAAGGAGTTGGTTTTATTTGGGGTAAGACAACATGTAAAAACTGACACAGTTATGGATTTTATTCTGCTTTTTGCCAAGTTTTATGTTTACAGATGTAAATTACAAAATGCCCTTCCTGACCTACATGTTGTTCTTACAGTATTAAGATACAGATTTAACTTAGAAAAATATTTGACCTTTCTTAATTATGGTTTGAGACGGTTTGAAGAAAACTGGTTTCCTTACTCCCCTATTATACCTTAGCTTCCTTTTTGTGATGTGTAATGTGTGTGCACTACATGTAACACTTAGTCTCTGGCTTGTTTCTCTCTCTCTCTCTCTCTCTCTCTCTCTCTCTCTCTCTCTCTCTCTCTCTCTCTCTCTCTCTCTCTCTCTCTCTCTCTCTCTCTCTCTCTCTCTCTCTCTCTCTCTCTCTCTCTCTCTCTCTCTCTCTCTCTCTCTCTCTCTCACCCTATTGCTATTAGGATAGTTTGAGACTCGAGTGTTTTATAGTTTGAGACTAGAATGCTTTCTAATCTAATCAATTATCCCTTTCTTGTTGCCAAGACCCGTTTCAAGTGTTAGTATTACTTCTTCCCTACCACCCCTAGGTATTGTCTGTTTATCATATGATGTTGTGTATGTGTATGTGTGTGTGTGTGTGTGTGTGCGTGCGCACGCGCACCTCATTATAAATCTTATTGTTAATATTAGTAGTCACAAAGGAAATGCTATAATTACTATAGTATATATTATCAAATTGTTGCTTGTTATTGTCAATGTTATGAAGACGATGGGGATGACGATGTGGCTGATACTACTTTTGCTATTTTTGCGACTACCATTCTTCTCTTGTTATTGTTGATATCATAATGTTGCCTTTGCTTGTAGTTGCTGCTGTAGTTGTCGTCGCCCTTATCCTCACTGTAACTTCTATTACATGTGCGTGTGTGCGTGTGTGTTTCTTCAAGAAAATGTGTAAAATTATGAAAAAAGTGTTCAATAAAAAAAGAAGAAGATTAAAACCCTAAATATAATTCATACACACAGCACCCTCCTTCACTCTTCACAGGCAAAGAGAGAGAGAGACAGAGTGAGAGACATAGACAGAGTAAGCAAATCGCGCACAGAGACACTTGACACTTGAAAACTTTATTACGCAAGAATTGATATTTTAGACCAGGCCTAGTCTTACAATCTGTCCTTGAGACAGAAACAAGACTAAAAATACAAAACGATAAGGCAAACAGATAATTATATGAACATGCATGATGATACAAGACATCAAAGTAAACAAAATTAGAGCAAAATAATATAAATAAATAAATAACAAGTAGGGGGGAGGGGCAAGAAAAGAGAGAGAGAGAGAGAGAGAGAGAGAGAGAGGGGGAGAGGGAGAGAGAGAGAGAGAGAGAGAGAGAGGGAGAGAGAGCATTACAGTCAAGCAAAAAGGCAAAAAAATATTGGCATACATAATGATGAAGGCATCAAAATTAAAGTTTTATGGGGCAAAAACCCTAACAAGACGTTACATAATTGGGAAGATGATTAATCATAATAATTATGAAGTGATTATTATAAAATAGACAAATCAGTACACAGATGGACACATCAAAGGAAAGGTTCAAACTTTAAATAAAACAGAATAAAATAAACACAAGAAGTCGAACAAATAACAATAGGACTATAGTGCTGTAATAAGACAGCTCATTAGAAATGTCACTATTATTTTATGCCTATGCCAAAATCGATGGCACAAATAGCATAGTTATAGTATATAAACTTACTGTGATGACGTATGGTCCTCAAAACGAAATGTCCATACATGTAGCTTAAACGTTTGTAATGATTGGCAGGCTTTGATAGACATGGGAAGACAATTCCATATAGTTGGTCCATAATACGCAAAGCTTGACTTGAATAGGTCGATACGGACACGAGGTAGTATGTATTTATCTGAATTGCAACGTTGCGTTGCTGTATGGATGAAGTTAAAAAGGTATCGGGGTGCAATATATTTAAACATAAAAGACATTCTATTGCAGACCAGGTGTTTGTCTAGGGGTAAAATTTGTAACTCGTTAAGACAGAGTGAGAGAGAGAGAAAGAGAAACAGCGAGACAGATAGACCGAGAGACCGAGATACATGTACTTGAGAATGTGCATATCAGAAGAGAGAGAGAGAGAGAGAGAGAGAGAGAGAGAGAGAGAGAGAGAGAGAGAGAGAGAGAGAGAGAGAGAGAGAGAGAGAGAGAGAGAGAGAGAGATGGGCCCTCAAGGAGGTCCGGGCTCTCAGCCCAGACCTGTACTGGTCAAGTTCACGAGCTACAAACACAGGCTGGCACTGATGAAGGCGCGAGCTGGCCTGCGCGATGTTGACGGGCGCAAGCTGTTTCCTTCCCTCCTATGGCCGACCCCGTCCTCTGGACCCCAACCCTCCCAGTCCCCACGCGGTCCGCCTTCCTTCAAGATATTCCTCAACGAAGATCTCACCAGAACTCGCGCAAACATCGCCAAGCGAGCCAGGCAGTTGAAGAAAGCCAACCGGATCACTGACACCTGGACCCGAGACGGCATCGTCTTCATCAAGAAAGGTACCAGTGTCCTCAAAATGACCACGTCACGTGAAATCCAGGTGCTTGAGTGAAATGGTTAAAAAAAAAGGAAAGAAAGCTATTTAAGTTATTTCTTGTTTATCTTTTTAAATCGTTAAACGTCAATTGTCACTGCTTATTCTTGCTCTAATGATGGGTGAAACTGTAGCTGATAACCCAGCACTTGGTTAATCTTTTTTACCTATTAAAATCATTAATCGTTAATCGTCTCTTAATCTTTAATCGTTTCTACTTACTCTTGCTCTTATGATGGGAGAAACTGCAGCTGAAACTCACGAAGAACAAACTGACAACTCAAGGCTCTTGAATAGTTTTCTAGATATTGCAATGTGTAGGCAATGTGTAGGACTGTGATCTGTG
>CM065694.1:32581879-32584379 GCA_017654935.2 Phymorhynchus buccinoides
CTGATAAGCTTATGACATCAGCTAAGCAATGCATGCCAACAAAAGTTATCACTGTACATCCAGCTGACGTACCCTGGATGACTGATGACATAAGGCTGCTAATAAAAGAGCGTAAATGCATACATGCTAAAGCTAAATTAACCAATGACCCTCAAGACTGGCATAACTTCAGACAATTTAGGAATTTTGTTACCGATAAAGAAAGGGAACGAGAAGCTGAATTTTATACAGAATTAGACAAAAAAGCATCAGATCCTCAAACTTTTGGCCAGAAAGACTGGTGGAAGTTAGTACGTTCCTTTTTCAACAAAAAAGGCATCAGTGATGAAATTCCTCCTCTTAAGTCAAATGACATTGTATATTATTCCAATAAAGATAAAGCAGATTTATTAAACACCTTCTTTGTTGAACAATCCACTTTAGACAATGACGACGACGACCTATCCCAGGTACCTTTTGCTAACTATGAAACTAACGAGATTATATTAACTGAAGATGTTGTGAAATCAGTTGTGAAGGGTCTTGACAAAACTAAAGCCTCTGGCCCAGACCTTGTACATAATAAACTTCTAATACATGCACTTGACGTGCTTGCTTGTCCTCTTACTAAACTGTTTAATAGGTGCTTAGATGAGGGAAGATTCCCATCCACGTGGAAGATAGCCCATGTTACTCCTATTCATAAGAAAGGGCCAAAAGAACTGTGCACAAACTATCGTCCGATATCACTTCTTAGCTGCGTCGGAAAAGTCAGTTCTTGAGAAGTGTGTCCACAAGCATGTGTACACATTCTTTAAGACACACAATGTGCTTACACCACTTCAATCTGGTTTTACACCAGGTGATTCCACCGTATATCAGCTTCTTGCCACATATAATGATCTATGTTCGTCTTTTGACCATGGGATAACAACTCAAACAATTTATTTGGACATATCGAAGGCATTCGATCGTGTCTGGCACAAGGGACTTCTGTTGAAGCTGGAGGCTGCAGGTATAAAGGGGAAATTACTTAACTTTTTCCGTGACTATCTAAATAACAGACATCAATTAGTAGTCATTAAAGGAGAAAAGTCTGAATCGAAAATGATCCCTGCTGGTGTTCCTCAGGGATCAGTCCTTGGCCCGTTGTTATTTTTGTTATACATAAATGATATTGTTACTGACATTGAAGCTACAATTAAACTTTTTGCTGATGACACTAGCTTGTCACATGCCTTAAACAATCCCTTAACTAGAGCAGCCATTCTCAATGCAGATCTGGAAAGAATCTCCCAATGGTCCAAACACTGGAAAACCACATTTAACGAAACTAAGACAGAACTACTCAATTCAACACGTGATCATACTCATATTGCACCCCTAACATTTGGAACACACATTTTAGAACCATCAAAATCACATAAACATTTAGGTGTAATTCTACAGGATAATTGTAGATGGGATGAACATATACAGTTCATAGCCAATAAAGTGAATATGTTAATAGCATGCCTCAGACATTACAAATACAGATTATCCCGCAAGTCCCTAGAAACAATGTACAAATCCTTCATTCTGCCTCATTTTGATTATGTAGATATCGTTTGGGACAATTGTACAGACAAGCAATCAAACATTCTTGAAACACTGCATTTAGAAGCCATTCGTATTATTATTGGAGGTGTGAAGGGAACCAGTCACCAGAAATTATATGAAGAATCAGGCCTTTGTCCATTAAAGGAAAGACGTAAAAGACACAAATTAATCCAGTTTCACAAAATGGTAAATAATGCATGTCCTAATTATTTATCCGATCTCCTTCCACCACTAACGTCTGATCAAAATCCGTACCATAGACGCCGGCCTCTAGACAGAGTAGTTCCAAGATCAAGAACTGAACTACATAGACACTCATTTCTTCCAAGCACAACCCATTTGTGGAATGACCTCCCAGATGACATTAAAGTAACTGACTCAATCAGCCAATTTAAACGATTTATTTCTCTGTCTGATGTTAGTGTGCCTTCTTACTACTACACTGGTTCCAGACAAGACCAAGTTAACCACTGCAGATTACGTCTAGGAATAAGCAATATTAATCATGATCTGTACACAAGGCATCTACTAGCTGACCCAAAATGCATGTGCGGTTACTCCATAGAAAATGCAGAACACTATTTGTTACACTGTACAAACTTTCATCACGTGAGAATAAACACAATACTAACTCTAAATGTTAACAAAATTAATACCCATACGCTTCTATTTGGAGACCACAGTCTAACAAATGCACAAAATGTAGCTATTTTTAAATCTGTTCAGCAATTTATTGCTACCAGCAACAGATTATAAGTTAATAAGATAATTTAGATTGTAATATAATAAATAAAAAACATGTGCAATATATAAGCTTGTGCGATGTGTATACTTATATGCATGTATATCAACGGCACAGGGCTGGGACTTGTGAATGGCAAAATTTGGGTCGGTCTCTCTCACTCTTCCCCCCCCCCCCCTC
>CM065694.1:32609379-32611879 GCA_017654935.2 Phymorhynchus buccinoides
TCTCTATGTCCTCCCGTCTCCATGTGTTCACATCTCTATGTCCTCCCGTCTCCATGTGTTCACATCTCTATGTCCTCCCGTCTCCATGTGTTCACATCTCTATGTCCTCCCGTCTCCATGTGTTCACATCTCTATGTCCTCCCGTCTCCATGTGTTCACATCTCTATGTCCTCCCGTCTCCATGTGTTCACATCTCTATGTCCTCCCGTCTCCATGTGTTCACATCTCTATGTCCTCCCGTCTCCTATGTCCTCCCGTTCACATCTCTATGTCCTCCCGTCTCCATGTGTTCACATCTCTATGTCCTCCCGTCTCCATGTGTTCACATCTCTATGTCCTCCCGTCTCCATGTGTTCACATCTCTATGTCCTCCCGTCTCCATGTGTTCACATCTCTATGTCCTCCCGTCTCCATGTGTTCACATCTCTATGTCCTCCCGTCTCCATGTGTTCACATCTCTATGTCCTCCCGTCTCCATGTGTTCACATCTCTATGTCCTCCCGTCTCCATGTGTTCACATCTCTATGTCCTCCCGTCTCCATGTGTTCACATCTCTATGTCCTCCCGTCTCCATGTGTTCACATCTCTATGTCCTCCCGTCTCCATGTGTTCACATCTCTATGTCCTCCCGTCTCCATGTGTTCACATCTCTATGTCCTCCCGTCTCCATGTGTTCACATCTCTATGTCCTCCCGTCTCCATGTGTTCACATCTCTATGTCCTCCCGTCTTTATGTCTCTCTATCTATGTCCTCCCGTCTCCATGTGTTCACATCTCTATGTCCTCCCGTCTCCATGTGTTCACATCTCTATGTCCTTCCGTCTCCATGTGTTCACATCTCTATGTCCTCCCGTCTCCATGTGTTCACATCTCTATGTCCTCCCGTCTCTATGTGTTCACATCTCTATGTCCTCCCGTCTCCATGTGTTCACATCTCTATGTCCTCCCTCCGTGTGTTCTCTCTATGTCCTTCCGTCTCACACATCTCTATGTCCTCCCGTCTCCATGTGTTCACATCTCTATGTCCTTCCGTCTCACACATCTCTATGTCCTCCCGTCTCCATGTGTTCACATCTCTATGTCCTCCCGTCTCCATGTGTTCACATCTCTATGTCCTCCCGTCTCCATGTGTTCACATCTCTATGTCCTCCCGTCTCCATGTGTTCACATCTCTATGTCCTCCCGTCTCCGTGTGTTCACATCTCTATGTCCTTCCGTCTCCATGTGTTCACATCTCTATGTCCTCCCGTCTCCATGTGTTCACATCTCTATGTCCTCCCGTCTCCATGTGTTCACATCTCTATGTCCTCCCGTCTCCATGTGTTCACATCTCTATGTCCTCCCGTCTCCATGTGTTCTCTCTATGTGTTCACATCTCTATGTCCTCCCGTCTCTATGTGTTCACATCTCTATGTCCTCCCGTCTCCATGTGTTCACATCTTATGTCTATGTCCCTCCCGTCTCCATGTGTTCACATCTCTATGTCCTCCCGTCTCCATGTGTTCACATCTCTATGTCCTCCCGTCTCCATGTGTTCACATCTCTATGTCCTCCCTCCATGTCTCCATGTCCTTCCGTTCACACATCTCTATGTCCTCCCGTCTCCATGTGTTCACATCTCTATGTCCTCCCGTCTCCATGTGTTCACATCTCTATGTCCTCCCGTCTCCATGTGTTCACATCTCTATGTCCTCCCGTCTCCATGTGTTCACATCTCTATGTCCTTCCGTCTCCATGTGTTCACATCTCTATGTCCTTCCGTCTCCATGTGTTCACATCTCTATGTCCTCCCGTCTCCATGTGTCTCCTATGTGTTCACATCTCTATGTCCTCCCGTCTCTATGTGTTCACATCTCTATGTCCTCCCGTCTCCATGTGTTCACATCTCTATGTCCTCCTCGTCTCTCTATGTGTTCACATCTCTATGTCCTCCCGTCTCCATGTGTTCACATCTCTATGTCCTCCCGTCTCCATGTGTTCACATCTCTATGTCCTCCCGTCTCCATGTGTTCACATCTCTATGTCCTCCCGTCTCCATGTGTTCACATCTCTATGTCCTCCCGTCTCCATGTGTTCACATCTCTATGTCCTCCCGTCTCCATGTGTTCACATCTCTATGTCCTCCCGTCTCCATGTGTTCACATCTCTATGTCCTCCCGTCTCCATGTGTTCACATCTCTATGTCCTCCCGTCTCCATGTGTTCACATCTCTATGTCCTCCCGTCTCCATGTGTTCACATCTCTATGTCCTCCCGTCTCCATGTGTTCACATCTCTATGTCCTCCCGTCTCCATGTGTTCACATCTCTATGTCCTCCCGTCTCCATGTGTTCACATCTCTATGTCCTCCCGTCTCGTGTTCACATCCTATGTCCTCCCGTCTCCATGTGTTCACATCTCTATGTCCTCCCGTCTCCATGTGTTCACATCTCTATGTCCTCCCGTCTCCATGTGTTCACATCTCTATGTCCTCCCGTCTCCATGTGTTCACATCTCTATGT
>CM065694.1:32629258-32659258 GCA_017654935.2 Phymorhynchus buccinoides
ACTCATAACATCAACACCAACAACGTAAAACAACTACTAACAACAACAATCCAAGCTGCTTTGATGTTTTGTAAAATATGAGATGTCATTTGGTCATAGAACTTCCTCTTTTAAATAATAATTCATTTAATGTACGATTTGCTGTCGTCAATAAGCAGAAATGCCAAACAAAAGTGCAGTGACCAGTGGCAGAATAATTAGTTATGTTCCAATAACCCTTACAATTGTCTAATGTCACAATTGAAATGGAAAGACTTGAAATAAATGATTCATTCGTGCGTTTGTTTTTAATCTCAAGTCACTTATTAAAGAAGAATATAAATGACCTTTGCTATCCACGTTCACTTTTTTTCTTTGTTGCTCAATTTTCGAATGCACGCACAGAAAGCATTATTTGATTAAAACAAATGTTTTACAGCAAAAACAATACATTAGGTTAGGTTAAATATGCTTCTTAGTGCCTCCTTACGTTTGTAGGAGGTAGCCTATGATTATGTTTATAAGGGTTCTTCAGCTTTCTCAGAATGTCTATCAACTTGCAATAAAGTTGCCACCAAGTGCCATGACTCAGTACACCACACCTATGTTCAGAAACCTGCAGCTGGGGAATACTGTATCTATCTAGCCAGCCAAGGACGGTAACAATCGATGAGGCTTGCGTCCCTTGGTCGCATCATTTCGGGGAAAACGTTTCCACAAGGGAGGTAACTGGGAACAGCCAGACAATGGCTATTAGGGATCCCTCTAGGACGCCTGTTCTCGCCTTCCCATGAATAATTGCCGCCCCCTGTATGTAACAGAGAGAGAGAGAGAGAGAGAGAGATAGAGAGAGAGAGAGAGAGAGAGAGAGAGAGAGAGAGAGAGAGAGAGAGAGAGAGAGAGAGAGAGAGAGAGAGAGAGAGAGAGAGAGAGAGAGAGAGAGAGAGAGAGAGAGAGAGAGAGAGACTATGTATGTATTACTGTGTGTCATTGTTAGCTCTATCTTCTGTAGGTCTGTTTACGCGTATACCTTTCTCATCCCCCAACGCATACATACATACATAATAATTATAATACAAACGGTCTGGCGAACAGACACATGCAAGCTAGCGGATATGACAAATGAGCAGGCGCAGCAGGAAGTGACATCACCAATGTTTCCTGGTGCCAGCCCTTCCTCTACATACACAATGTTCTCTCCATCTCCTCCTCACACACGCGCACAATTGCCCATCTCATTCTTTTCAACTTTGCCACAATCGCACTTTTGTTATATACTATACAAGACTTTTGGCAATGCGTCCCAACGTTACGTCGTGTGTTTGGCAGCTTTGGCTTCGTGATCTTGAGTTTAGAATTATTGCTAAACGGGTTGTTTGTGTGTGATGCGTTAAGTGGATCGGTGGTCTTGTTTCTCCCCAAAGGGAACATAGTCGACGTGTTTGGCAACAAATGGATATAGACATTCAAAGAATATTATGATGGCGTTGTCTTCTTGCATCAAAATACATCGATTACAGGGCGTGAAATGGCATAGGTCTGTGTGCACGTGAATGCATCATTCAAAGAATGATGATGTTTTCTTTTTGCAGTAAAATACATCGATTACAGAACATAACAACGAGAGTCTCTGTATTCTTCAATGCATATGTTTTTAAATACGAAATGCCTGACATCTTGACCGATGGAATAAAATAACAGGCCTACTGAAACGCTTGCTGCATTTATCGACGAATATTCGTTAGTCAATATAATTAATTCCAAATTGCCTTACAAAATACATTATATTGTATATTTTTTTTTTGTTTATGGCTCAAGCCAAACACCTATAACTCACTTTGTCGGTCTGTCTGTCTGTCGGTCGGTCTGTCGGTCCAAACTTGTCGCACAGATTGACAAAATTGTCGCACATATTGACAAAATTGTCGCACATATTGTAAAAGAGAAAAAAATACTTGGGCATAAAGTAACATTTCAGTTGTCATATCTACAGTCCTTAGGTATGGAAAGAATTGTATACTGACAGAGCACATGAATCTTCATTTTAAAGCGTACAAAATAATAAACATACGTAATACAGACACTGCAACAGACACGACGAGTATGCGGTGCTTCTTTCGATGAGTATAAGTAGGATAAATAGTTTTAAATGTTTTCCAAAAGATATAAAAAGTTACGAAATGGTGCAGAGATAACATTCTGGTTTACAGATTAAAATTATTGAAAAGCCAGGGGAGGCGACTCAGTTTATGTAATGATTGGAGTGGTAAAAATAGACCGCTGCCACAAACGATTGCGAATGCGCGCTTGTTAAATTAAAAGATTGTGTTAAAAGATTATTTAAAACAAACTGGATACAAAAACGCTGCTTATTGTTGCTGCATGTTATCACAATTTTCAGAAAGTTTCATCGACACCCATGCATTGTAATTAAAAGAAAAGTGCCATACAAAATATAATGCTGCTGATTTTGCACGGGCAGATTTGACGATTAATCTGTTTTATTCTTATATTCCTCAAATATTACTTACGGACGCAGTGAAAAATATAGCTATAACGTGTTTGAGTCAATGAAGGACTTCTTTAGCAACCTCAACTCAACTCAACTTTTATTTTATCCTCATAAAAACAAGGATAATTTTCCTGCGGACACGTCAAATATACACACAAGAAACCAAACAATTTATAAAAGAACAAAATAATTTGTAATTACATGCTTTAAAAGTTTCTTTCACATTTCACACGCCTCGCTCACTTTAAAAACTGCACACCCGCTTGCGCGCTCACTTTCATACCACCCTCCACCCTTCCCACCAACATCAAATCTCATCACAGGACTTTGGCAATAAAACATTATAGACCCTATTTGAACAATCAAACCAAAACATCTCTCTCTCCCTCTCTCTCTCTATGACTCTCTCTCTCCCTCTCTCCCTTATCCTGTCCGTCCCTCCTCCCTCCCCTCTCCTCTTCTCTCTCCATCCCCTCCCCCCGTCTCTCCCTCACCCTCTCCCACCATCTACCATCTCGAAACCCACCCTTCTCTTCCGCAATAATACAATGAGCTAAAATGAATAAAATTATACGTACACATGCATAAAAAAAGATAATTAGACTAAAAGCAATCACAGTCATCAATACATTTATCAGCATAAAAGCTAAATACAAACCCAATTAAATACAAAAATATAAGAACAAAATGTATAAAATCATTAACCACTTTCCCCCCTGCACAGTAAAGTCATACACCCCCACCCTACCCCCTTCACACACACACACACACACACACACACACACACACACACACACACACACACACACACACACACACACACACACACACACAGAGAGAGATTAAAATTGAGCATAATATTATGACTAATATAAGATGAAAATGATTTTAAAATAAATAAGTAAAATACAAAAGCATATCCACACAGATCAATATATAAGTGTATAAATAAGAAATATTTTAAACTTAATCAATTGTTTTTTAATTGTCAACTAGGCCTACCCTACCACAGTACATGGGTAGGTCAAGTGAGCACATGTAGGCTACATAAATACACATCATGCACCTAAACTTACAACACCCCCCCACACGACACACCCCAGCACACACACACATACACACATGTACCCTCAGGTGCTCGCGTGCTCTCTCTCTCTCTCTCTCTCTCTCTCTCTCTCTCTCTCTCTCTCTCTCTCTCTCTCTCTCTCTCTCTCTCTCTCTCTCTCTCTCTCCTATTTTATGGCAAGTAATCATTTGACAATGCGAAGTAATGGTTTATTTAGCTGACTTACTGTACCTGTGCAAACATTGTATGGTTATAGTGTGAAATCACAGTTTAGAAAATACAAACAAAATTACGCAAAGAAACAAACACAAGAAGCCATAGACCCATAACCCTTGAAACAAAATCATCATTAAGTAAGTTGAAAACAATTGTAAATGATTGTGTCATGTTCACCAGATCAAATTAAAAGTTTTAAATCGTAGACAATGTAAAAGCTAACATGCATAATGGCTTTCTAAAAATAAAAAAGAGGGGGGGGGGGGGGCTCAACATATCCGGGCATTTTTGCATCAATATAAGAAAAAAACCCAGATAACGTAGACATGAAGATGATAATCATTTTAATTTTATTTGATTATACCCTCCTCCTTTTTTTCTGAAACGTTGCAAGCTCGTCTTCCCATCGTTCGTGCCGGGATTCTGCTTTATGATTATTACCAAACAATGTAGCCTGCTCATCGTGCTTGTTATCACCCGCGGAGTTTACGGAGCGAAGGTGATATTGTTTTTGTTGTGTAAGTGGCCGTGTGTGTATGTATGTGGGTTTGTGAACAGCGTATCACCATGAAGGAATAAAGATAGGAAGATGAAACTTGACGTATGACCTTGAAAACTGAACATCTATTTTTAGCCATACCTCGGGCACCAGTCGACATAATTATGATGTTGAAACTTGGTATGAAGGTGGTTTGGCTTATGCTCCTTCCGAATATTGTTGACCAATCAAGGTCAAGGTCAAGGTCAAGGAGATCGCTGGACCCTGAAAATCGGGGGGTGGGAAAAATGGAGTTCCCAAGATAACAGCATATCACCATGAAGGAATAAGGATAGGAAGATGAAACTTGATGTGCATGTAGGCTAGGTACTGTAGATGTGCCTTTTGGTGTCAAGGTCAAGGTCAAGGCCTTGACGTATGACCTTGAAAACTGAAAAACAAATTTAGCCATATCTCAGCTACCAGTCGACATAGGATGTTGAAACTTGGTATGAAGGTGGTTTGGCTTATGCTCCTTCCGAATATTGTTGACCAATCAAGGTCAAGGTCAAGGTCAAGGTCACGGTCAAGGAGATCGCTGGACCCTGAAAATCGGGGGGTCGGAAAAATGGAGTTCCCAAGATGAAATCAGGGGGGAATGTTGGCTGGGTATTGTAAATGTGCCTTTGGGGGTCAAGGTCAAGGTCAATGTCGTGACCTTGAAAACTAGCAACACGGGTGATTCTCGGATGCTTTTATGGGAAATCTACTCAGCAAGATAGGGACAGTCAGCAGCAGAAACAGTAAGATAGTGACAGTATGCAGCAGCAGCAAGATAATCAGTCATCTTCCGAAGTCGGGGTGTGGCTGCGTAACTCCGTGGGTGATTCTCGAATGCTACATTCGATAACTTTTCAATCTAGTATTAAATATCATTATGTTGCTTTTTGACAGTTGTTATGCTTTTAACTATGTGGCCCGGATAAGGTTTTATACTAAGAGTTTAACAGTTTTAAGCATTAAACAATAAATATATACTATTTGTAGCCAACCTAAAGCCCCCACCCTCCCCCTTTTATGCAATCTCTATTATAAAATCTTTAAAAAAAAGTATCGCTAGTCCCCAGATACGCGAAAGCGTGGTAGGGACTATAAACTCCCAGAAGAAGAAGCAGTCTGCTCAAAATTTGAGTTATCTTAAAGGAGGACGTCCGCACTGCTTGCTTCCAAATTGCAAATAAAAATTATAACCCCATCTCCTTCATATACTCTCTCTCTCTCTCTCTCTCTCTCTCTCTCTCTCTCTCTCTCTCTCTCTCTCTCTCTCTCTCTCTCTCTCTCTCTCTCTCTCTCTCTCTCTCTCTCTCTCTCTCTCTGTGGACGGGTGTAATGCAATATCGACATCGATATGACACGTACAGATCTTTCAAACTTGTTTTTGAAAAAGAAAAGTATATTTATAGTCTAGATAATTATTGCTCACGTTTTGCTAACTCTCAGTTGAGATTATAATGTCCTACCTGTAAACAATAATGTCCACCGATATAGTGAAAATGGTAACGATAGAATGTGCTCTTTTTGTAAAAAAAAGATTGTGAAGACGATGACAATTTTTTGTTTAAATACCCTATGTATAGCGATTTACGATTGAAATGTTTGAAAAATAGTGCAGTCATACCTTATTTGCAATTGCTTAAAGTGAGTGTAAAAAGTAACAAGAACATGTATAATGTCTCTCGATTTGTTTTCCATGCTGCAAATAGGCGGAAGAAAATGACAATAAGTGTGAAATATAATGTTGGTATGTTAGTATTGCAAAATGTGTAAATTATATCTCGTATGCTGGTTGGTCAGAGGTATACACACTCTGACCAAGTGAAAACGTGAGATGTGCGCCCGCCAGATTGGCCAGTTCGCGCCAGGATTCCAGAGGTGCCAGACGCAACCAGGAGTGCTCCGTAGAATATAAGTTTTGTGTTTTAGTCATTGTCCCATCCTAAGTTGTTTAAACTTGTAAAAATTGTCTAAATTCTATGTGTGTGTGTTTGTGACGTTCTACTCGTCGGAAATCAGGTCAGTACTGTTTCATTTCACATTTCAAGAGAGTGCTTTATTCATTACTATCGTTCGACTCGCGCTGGGAATCTAAATTGGCCGGTCTGCTCTCTCAGAAGCCTACTGAACTAATAACCGGTCGACCCTATTCAGCGGTCAATTTCGTGGCTCTACCAGAAGCCATGGCTTCTCCGAGTTCGCGGGAGGGCATTTCCGAACCCATAACCCAGAAATCCGAGGATATTATGAAAATGGTGCAACAATTGGATGCAAACTGGACAAAGAAATTCGAGGCTCTCTGCAGCCTTGTTCAGCGCGTTATCTCGGACGCGCACGTGGGCCCAAGTGACCCAAAAAAAGCGCAGTTGTCTCGCTCATCCGAACTGGACAACACCATTGTTGTCAATGATGAAGAATCGAATCTTGACGATTTAGAAGAGAACCTGGTGAAAACATACAGCACTCAAGAACCGGACCATCTGCAAGAAGTCGATCACGACATAGAATTACTGGAAAAGATCGCGGCAGAGATTGATTCGGAAGAAGAGAAACTTGGAGAAAAAGTGCTACCAGGACTGGCGAAAATAATTGACGGTCGCTTCAAGGAGAAACTCAAAGCTGCAGACGAAAAGAAGAAATTTGAAATCTACAGCAGACCAGAAAACTGCACACGCCTCGTTGTGCCAATTGTCAACCCTGGAATTTGGAACAAACTTCCAGACAGGCTGTGAAAACAGATTTGAAGTATCAGCACATTCAGCGCGCGATCATCAAAGCTGCCACTGCCACTGAGCGTGTGACGTCATTCTCTCTACAGACTCGAAACTGAGTGAGAAAATGAGGTGCGGTACAGAACTATTGCTCTCTGCGCACATGCGTCTAGCGAGATTTACTTCCGCCGTCGCCATGCTCTTCGACCGTATCTCAGCAAACCAAAACTTTGTGACGAATCGGTCCCCATCACGTCACAGCTCTTTGTGGATGATCTAGGCAATTCGTTCAAAGAGATCAAAGAAGCTGAACAGATAGCAGTGAGCTGTACCCAGCCAATGAAGCCATACCGATCCCAAGGTGGAAATCAAGCCCACGGCTCCGCGCAAAACGAAAGTGGTTCCAGCCGGTGTGGCGGTTTTTTAGGGAAAAGTCGGGGGTTTCCCCACTACAAACGGCAGCAGCAGTGGGGGCACAACAAACGGCGAGGCCACTACAGGGGCCACAACTCCCGCTGGTCTCCCTATCACTAGCTGAAAAGGTGAGAAGAGTGATACGATCATTTGAGGCTGATGTGGATAGTTTTGTGGCAGGAAGGCTGATGTTCTTTCATCATGAATGGGCACAGATTTCTTCTGATTCTGAGATTTTGCAAATGATTCAAGGAGCAAAGATAGAGATAAATTGTCCTGTAGGAACTCTTAGTAACTTGTCTTCTAACAAAACGCCAGCTGTCAGTCCTAGTGAATGCCAGATCATTGACTCAGAAGTCCAAAAACTTATTTCAAAGCGTGTCATCTCCCAGTGTAGTCACACTGAAGGCGAAGTACTCTCCCCTGTGTTTACTAGAAGAAAGAAAGATGGAACACATTGTATGATTCTGAATCTAAGTAGACTCAACTCAGAAGTTTGTTACCACCATTTTAAAATGGAAACATTCAATACAGCTCTGACTCTTATCCATAAGAACTGTTTCATGGCATCAATAGATCTTAAAGATGCCTACTATTCAGTGCCCATTCATGAGGAACACAAAACATTCCTGAGGTTTGTGTGGAAAGACCAACGTTTTGAATACAATGTATTACCAAACGGACTAGCTCCGGGACCTCGGTGGTTCACCAAACTGTTGAAACCAGTGTTCGCTTTGCTCAGAAAAGAGGGCCACATATCAACATCTTTTTTAGATGATTCATTGCTGGTAGGGGCTACAAGAGAAGCCTGCATGCAGAATGTCATTGACACTGCTACTCTTTTTCAAAAGCTGGGGTTCATTGTGCATCCAACAAAATCAGTATTTGAACCAAGTACAAAAATTCAGTATCTAGGTGTAATAATTGCCTCAGTGGATATGAAGGTGAGACTCACTGAGGAACGGAAGACAAGCTTGCAGAATGATAGCGAGAAGCTTCTAAGGAGAAATAAATGCAAGACCAGAGAACTGGCCCGAGTCATTGGGAAAATGGTGGCCAGCTTTCCGGCAGTCAAACTTGGACCACTTCACTACCGCCAGCTAGAAAAAGAAAAAAACTGCAGCTTTGAAAAAAGAGTGAAGGAGATTTTGATCAGTTCATGCTCTTATCACCAGATAGCCTTTCAGAGCTACAATGGTGGACCGGGAACATTGGAACGGCAGAAAATGACATTTGCAAAGGTGAACCCGACATTGTGGTCACAACAGATGCTAGTCTTACAGGATGGGGCTGTCACTGCGAAGGCGTATCTTCAGGTGGAGAGTGGTTGGTCGGTGAAACAGACTTTCACATAAATTACTTAGAACTGAAAGCTGTGTTGTTTGCCTTGAAATGTTTTCAGAGCACTGTGAGCAATAAGCATGTCAGACTCATGATTGACAACACCACCGCAGTGAGCTGTATAAACAAAATGGGTACAAGCCATTCTGATGCTTGCAATGACATTACAGGAGCCATTTGGGCATGGTGTGTGAGGCATAATGTGTGGTTGAGTGCTGCTCATATTCCGGGTGTTTTGAACACTGAAGCTGACAAAGAATCCAGACGCACCAGCCTGGACGCAGAATGGAAATTGGATGAGGCAGCCTTACAGGATGCTTGCCAACGCTTGCAGGTCTCACCAGAAATTGATCTATTTGCATCCAGGACTAACCATCAGATGAAGAGATTTGTTTCTTACAGACCAGATCCCGAAACAGAAGCCATTGATGCATTTTCACTCTCTTGGAAAGACTTAAATTTCTATGCTTTCCCACCTTTCAGCATCATCAGTCGGGTGGCACAGAAAATTCAATGGGACAAAAACCACGGGGATCCTGGTAGTTCCAGATTGGCCAACACAACCCTGGTATCCCGTGATACAACGCCTCATGTGCAACCGTCCTGTGAAACTTGCGGGTCGTCACAGGCTTCTTCATCTTCCAAGCCACCCCACAATGATCCACCCACTTCTTCAGAAACGCCGACTGGATCTGCTGGTCTGCAAAGTCTCAGGCCAGTGCTCATGAAAGCAGGATTGACCACAGAATGCACCAATCTAGTCTTAAACTCATGGAGGCCTAATACTCAAAAGTCGTACAACACATACATTAATAAATGGCTAGACTTTGTAAGAGAAAATTAATTCACAAACCCTAACTATGTGCATGTCTCTAATTTCCTCACTAAACTGTACTCAGACGGTGCTAGCTATAGTATGGTTAATCTTGCTAGAAGTGCTATCGCTGCGTTTCTAAACCCCAAAGACTCAGACTCTATTGGCAACCATCCTGTTGTTTGTAGAGTGGTAAAAGGTTTGTTTCAAAATAGACCAGCACTACCAAAATACAGTGAAACATGGGATGTAGATATTGTTCTAAACACGCTTGAGCAGTGGCCATATGCAGAACAATTGACTTTGCAAAGACTCACTTACAGAACAGTCATGCTCCTTGCGTTGTTGTCAGGTCAGAGAGGGCAGACAATCCACCAACTGACCATAGACGATGTAAACATGTACAATACTGAATGTGTGGTTGTATATAGCTCACTACTTAAACAATCCAGACCAGGTGTCCATGTCAGGCCACTGGAAATAGAAGCTTTTGAGAACGAAAAGCTATGCATTGTTCATCATCTGAAACTGTACATAGACATAGTTAAGGGTTGGAAAACAACTTTTTATCATTTGTGTGAGACCATACAGGGCTGTGTCCAAAGAAACCATTTATAGATTAAAACCGTTGCTGGTGTGGACACAGCAAAATTCATTCCTCATTCAACTAGAAGCGCAAGTACCACAGCAATGATAAGCAGAGGTGTATCAATGGACTGTGTTCTCAAGGCCGCTGGCTGGTCCAATGCAAGCACTTTCAGTAGATTCTACCGCAAAACTGTGCAAAGCAGCAGAGAGGAGAGTGCAAAAGAACAAAGAAGGTCCTTGAGTCAATTAGTCTTGGACAGCTTTGTTGGCAAAACCACTTCAAAATAAGTTAGCATAGCAAGGTGAGCTATAACAAAAAGTGTGAGCACGTATATGTTTGCATAATACATGTGGTCCCCGACTCTGAAGTCTCACGTTTTCACTTGGTCAGAGTGTGCATACCTCTGACCAATCAGCATACGAGATATAATTATAAAGTTAAACGAGGCTTACCTGAAGTCGAAGTTTAACTGGAATTATATTGAGTGTGCTGATGGGAAGAGAACACATACCCACCCTTCAGATATTTAAATCCCCACCCTTAGATATTTATCAGGGACCACATGTGGCTAAAGTCTGGCTAATCTGGCGGGTGCGCATCTCACGTTTTCACTTGGTCAGAGTGTGTATACCTCTTCCCATCAGCACACTCAATATAATTCCAGTTAAACTTCGACTTCAGGTAAGCCTCGTTTAACTTTATAATTAAACCTTATCATAAAACATAGTTAAGTCATAACTGTCGGAATTGATTTATATGGACATACATTAGTGATCTATTCAGGCTTACTTTGAATGAACAATGTATTGTACTAACATTTTTTTTTACATATTTATTTACATTTAGAATGTTAAATGCATTATCAGCATTTATTGGGATGACGCATACAATACGCATTGATTTTTCTTTTCTTTTACTATGTGAAAATTCCCTCTGAGCCTTTGTCTCTTGTCTTCAGAAGAAGGGGGGGGGGGGGGGTAATAAACAGAACAGAAAGTCCCAGAAAGATCTCATCAGTGCAGTAATCCCCCAAGCTGTTGGGACAGATTGGGTTGGGGGAGGGATAACGCACTGAACTCCACTGCAGACCTTCACCGCGTCCCATTACAGTTTTACGACTATCCATTTGTGACTATGTCTCTAATGCATTGCTCTGTTGAAATTCTACTACATTACTTCACTATTATTCACGTAGACCCCAATACACAACTCTGATGTTTTACAAATCTGATGCAGAAATACACACATTTCGTCAGATTCATGTATTCGTGACTACAGATATAGTGAGCGAAACGTGTAGGGATTCGTCAGATTCATTTAGACAGTAATAGGCTACTTCATGAGAATCATGCGTCATATGCACACTACATCACAGTTGTATAGCCGTACGACTGTGGCCGTGTTGGCCGTGCGGATCTCCCCATCGTGTAGTGGGAGGCAGATCGGACTCAGAAGTGACTGGCGCACTACACTACTTTGGCCCAGAAATAGCATCGACTATGATTGTGACTTATGGCCCTTTATGCCTAATTGAGCAATTGCCTCCCCTTGCTTGTGTCGGTTCGATGGCCGCGTGGGGGCGGTACTGTGCCGTTGCACAGAGTGACCTTTCCTTGATTGACCCTCCAACTAAAAACAACAACTGACTGATTAGTCACCTTTTGGAGTAGGAGGTTTTAGTATAAGAGGGCCACACCCATCCCCTGTCGTTATTACCCAATTGAAAGTAGTGATGGTTGGTTGATGGTTCGTTCCATATAATGTGCTCTTTGTAGCCGAGCGGACGTTAAACCCAACTTTCACTCATGTTCGCTTGTGTTTCTGTCTTTATCTATGTGACCCCGTCTCTATAATGTTCCCGTCTGTATGTACCCTTGTCTCAACGCGTCCCTCTCACTATGTGTCCCCGTGTCTATGTGTCCCCGTCTCTATGATGTCCCCGTCTGTATGTACCCTTGTCTCAACGCGTCCCTCTCTCTATGTGTCCCCGTGTCTATGTGTCCCCGTGTCTATGTGTCCCCGTGTCTATGTGTTCCCGTGTCTATGTACCCTTGTCTCAACGTGTCCCTCTATCCAAGTGTCCCCGTGTCTATGTACCCCTGTCTCTATAATGTCCCGTATCTATAATGTGTACTCTTGTCTCAACGTGTCCCTCTATGTGTCCCCGTGTCTATGTGTCCCCGTCTCTATAATGTTCCGTATCTATGTACCCTTGTCTCAACGTGTCCCTCTCTCTATGTGTCCCCGTGTCTATGTACCCCGTCTCCATAATGTTCCGTATCTATGTACCCTTGTCCCTATGACTCCTAGAATACTCCTATAACATTACAGGAGGTTAACATGGATGAACATGTGTGGCACAAACGACGTTTGTATAAAATTAAAAAAATATTGGTGTCAGTGGTAATATGTACAACTATATTCAATATTTTCTTCATTGTAGGCATATTCAAACAAGAATAGAAAATACATACTGGAACCCAAGACCTTTACAAATGGGCTTACCTCAAGGATCGGTAATTTCGCCAATATTGTTTAACATATTGATTTCTGATCTGCCCAAAGGTCTTTCTAAAGATACAGAGTTAGATCAATTTGCTGACGATATATGTCTATGGATGAAAGTTACAATGAATCGAAACACTCCATCAAGATCTCTGAATTGTATTAAAATTAAATACCAACACGAACGTAATAAAATCAATATTATTTTACATGAAACGGGCTCTCTCTTTCGCCAGAAAAGACAAATATTATGCTTTTTAACTCTGGTTATGATCCAGAAAAACTTCCAATTTTCATCTTGGATGGCATTGTTTTAAACTATGTTAAAAGTGTCAAATTCTTGGGTGTCATCTTAAGTAGTAAGCTAACATGGAATACTTATATTGAATATATTTCAAATAAAGCAAGAAAAATCTTAAACTTTCTTAAGATAGTTAGTAAACAATATTGGGGGCAAGATACCAAAACGTTAGCAATTTTAGCAACTGCCCTTATACGCTCTAGACTATCATATGCTCAAGAAGTATTTTTTTAACGCACCTCAATACCTTTTAAATAAACTCCAGAGTACTGATTGCAAAGCTTATAAAATTGCCATTGAAGTTCCCACACATACATCTAACTTAGGGACATATAGCGAAGTGGGAGTTTTACCTCTCACAGAACTCCGAAAAGCTTCTGCTTCAAAGTTTGTTTTGAAAAGTTTATCACAAAACAAGTTTTGCTCAGAAGAAATAGAAAATAATAATATTGCTAAAAAAAACCCACATTTTCTCCTATTCCGAAGTGGGAGCAATCTAAAGCTATCTTTGATATTGATCACACTCATTTATCTAAGCAGGATTCTCCCAATATTTTAAGAACGTCGGTGTACACGCATTTAGAAAATAATTACAATCATCATTTAAAAATGTTCACAGATGGTTCAGTGTTAGCCGATAATAACACGGGCGCAGCTTTCGTTATTCTCAGCTTAAAAGTAGAAATGTTATTCTATCTTGGTAAAAAGTTGTCTATAATTATCGCTGAATTACTTGCTATACTTCAATCTTTGGATTTCATTCTAAGCTTTCCTATAAATAACAGTCAAATCTTAATATGTGCTGATTCTAAAGCAGCAATGTATGCTATTAAGTCTCCCAATTCATGTATACGACTTGACATGGTAATCGAAATTAATCATACAATACACCTTCTTTCTTTGAAAGGCATTACTGTTACTTTTTGTTGGGTGCATTCTCACTGTGGAATATCAGCAAATGAACGGGTAGACCAAGCTGCAAAAAAGGCAGCTCAAAATATTAACGACGCATTACTAATTAATGTTCTCTTAGATCTGACAATATTTCTCAATTATAAACAAAGCATCTCAACAAAATGTTAAAACTTTATTGATGAACTCAGAACTCAGAAGTTCAATAATATTCAATAACTGTATTAAATGTAATGACAGATGCAACGGGAAAACATTACACAAACGTGTTACTTTCTCGTCCAGGGAGATTGAAAGTCTAATCCATAGACTTCGGTTGAATTCATTCAAAACAAAATATTGCAATAACGTTAAATGTATGTGTGGTGAATCCTTGAGTGTCAGTCATTTACTGATTCATTGTCCAAAAGCAAGAGAACTTTTTCAGAATTCGGGTATTGACGGTTTTACTGATGGATCGACACCATTGTCTCTACCCAGTATTCTAAACAATTATTCTATTCTTGATTCAGTTTGTAAATGTTTATTAAGTAGTTCACTTAATATTTATCTTTAACATTGTTCATTGTTCGGTTATATTCTTTAAGTGTACGTTTAACATTTTAATGAGGTGGGGGGGGGGGGAGTTATGATTAAGCCTGCATAGCTATCCTGTTACTTACTTTAATGCATACACACACTCACAGGCACATCCACACACACTCACCACACCAACATCACAACA
The DNA here is from genome assembly GCA_017654935.2 of Phymorhynchus buccinoides. Classification (NCBI taxonomy): domain Eukaryota; kingdom Metazoa; phylum Mollusca; class Gastropoda; order Neogastropoda; family Raphitomidae; genus Phymorhynchus; species Phymorhynchus buccinoides. Next base: position 32,643,875 of record CM065694.1, read on the forward strand.
CAATATAATTTTGTGTGAATCACTTTTAGTGGAAGGACGTTAAATTGAGTAACACACACACACACACACACACACACACACACACACACACACACACACACACACACACACACACACACACACATGCGCGCTCGGTCTGTGTGTTACCTAATTTTGTTCATAATTTGTACGCAATGTGGGAGGGGGAGGATTGAAGGGGATGGGGAAGAATGGTTGGGGATGAAGAAGGGGATGGGAAAGGGGGTGGGTGGGGGGCGGTTCACTTGTTGAGTATAAAGAAGGTTTTTGTTTATTTTTAAGATGAACTTTGCTTTCATTATTTCCTTGTGTACCTTGATTTTTGTTTTATTTTCCTTTTGTTTAGTTCAAAAGGATGATCCTTGGAGTCTTTAAGCCAGGGTAAGAAAACAAACAACATTATATTTAGGACATGTAGAAAGAAAGATAATTTCAGTCTCAAGACATGTACAACAAAAAGGACAATAATCTTTAATTTTGTCTAAACGTGCCTTATATTGTAATACATTACAGTTAATTGCCCATTCGAAACCCAGCAATGTCCTTGCGAACAAAGAAAAATATTAAAGTGTGTAAAATACGGCTTCGTTGAAACTTTTGGATTAAGAATACAATACCATTGAAAGAAATCATGACTTTGCCAGGCAGATGACCAATCCTGTTTAAAACAGCCCACAAGCCTTTGGTTGAATTATTTCATAAACAATCCCCGCCCTTTGTGCTTCCCATACCACTCCAAAACCATACTGATACATTACATTCCGAACACGGCAAGCCCATGTGACATTGTTTTGTCTTTGCAGATGTAATAACATATTATAGGCATTCCTTGAAAACATGGTAAGGAGTCGCAGCCAAAATTGGATGCACCTGCTCACAATTTGCTAAGGATATTATCTTAACATACAAAATTACGATAGCTAAACATAAAGCCATTACCTCTTTTTTTTCCAATTTAATAAACATGTCTTCACATTCTGATAGAAAACATTGTCTGAGAATGATTTTATTGGCTTACCTCAAGGAACGTTTGTGATACCCGTTCAAAATGCATAAAACATGCATAATGGCGTAATGGAGCGAATGTTTCATGTTCAGATGTTTTTTTGTTTTTTGTGGCAAGAAAAGTCATATCATGGATACGCATGTGCGAGACCCCTTCTCTGCAATTCCAGCTTGGAAACGCCATTTTGTGTTCTGGATGAGCCTTTGAAGCTCCTGCTGATCCAGGGTGTTCCACTCCTTTACCAGGCACTATTCCGGGTCATGTAGACTTCTGAGCTGCTGTGAACGGCTTATAACGGCTGCCTGGAGCATGTTTCAACATTGTTCTATCAGACTGAGGATTGGGAAACCTACCTCATATGGATGATGATCTTTTGCTGCATGTATGCGAATACAACCCTTGCTCAATGAAAAGGTGCATTATCATCCATGAAGATGACGTCATCTCGGATCATGCCAGCAGAAGATTTGACGTGGACATCGATGATCTCATCCCTGTAGGGAACAGCTATCAGGAATTCCTTTTGAAGAATTTGTGACACTATTTCCCCGACCATGCTGATACAGGCCCAAACTGTCAAAGACCCACCTCGTGATTTGTCATGCTCTCTGACTCACATTTCCTGGTAATGCTCTCCTGAGAATCTCCACACCCTGGCAAGACCATCCATGAAATTAAGACTGATCCTGAACTCGTTGGTGAAGATAATTCATGTCCAGTCTCATAATGTCCAGATGGTGTGGTTCTGGGCTCTCAAAACACAACACTGCTCATGAGCTGAAATGAGCAGGATGCCCAAACATGCCCATGGGGAGTACAGGCAGAAGCATGGAATCCGTTCCTTACAGTTTGGGTGGAAATGTTCCGCACTGGGGCATTCAGCAAATCAAAATGCTGCCAGAGAGCGCGTGTGAAACGATTTTGGCAGGCCTGAAAAAAGTAGAAAACGTCCATTTTTATTACACGTCTCTCAAATGCTGCCACCTTCACGACGTCTATCAGCAGTACCAACCTCATGGCAGTGAATCCAAGCTCTGGAAGCGACGCATTGCTATATTCTAAACATGAATGACACAACGAGTCTGTGAACAGTTGTTCTCCAGCATGCCAGCACAGAAAGACAACTCTTTGCGTGTCAAATGACGTCATTATCTCACTTTGGCCTTGAAACGTTGTCTCTTGTACGACGTTTACGATGTGAGCATGAAATGTCGTTGATTCTGACAAGTTTGCTCACTTTTATGTTTTCACTCCATTTTAGCAACATGACACTCTTTGGGGGGTGGCATGCGAAAATCACGTGATGCACGTGAACAGGAAGTTTCATAAGACAAGTTTGAGTGAGCTTGATTTTACGGATGATTGCTTTTTCCAGTCATATAATTTTTATTGCTTACAATTACACCACCTTTTAGCAATCAAGGTTATAAAAGTCTATCCTTAGCAAATTTTGACCAGGGGCACCTACCAGTCTCGCCATAAATAAGATGCCTTGAAGATTTTGGGCTCGCACCTAAAAAGCGTTTAAGGGCTGAAAGATGGACTCTTTCTATAAGTTCTTGAGCGGATGCCGAGAGAGAGAGAGAGAGAGAGAGAGAGAGAGAGAGAGAGAGAGAGAGAGAGAGAGAGAGAGAGAGAGAGAGAGAGAGAGAGAGAGAGAGAGAGAGAGAGAGAAAACAAAAACGACATTTTATTTAACCAGGTAACAGGAGATAAGCAAGTTACATGCTTTTTTTCCCACCCAGCCCTGGGGAGAGAGAGAGAGAGAGAGAGAGAGATATAGAGAGAGAGAGAGACTTTAGACTTCATATACTTTATTTTACAAGGATAAGAATTTAGGCTGGGCATAGTCTTCCATTCTGTCCTTGGTTCTAAGCATGCAACATGTAACTGAGAGAGGGAGAGAGGGGGGAGGGGAGACAGACAGATAGATAGAGACAGACAGAAAGAGAGAGTGAGCTTGCTGTGGCTAAGAGACTGTCTTTAAGGGCTAAGGACTGTATGTCCATCTAAATAGCCCATTTGCAGATAACGAGGAAAAACTTGAGAGGACATCTGACTCCAGCTGAGCGCGGATCAATGGACCACATTGCATTAGTTTAAAGCCGCCAGCGCTTTCAATGTGAGCTGGTTATACGAGTTAGTTCCGTGTGTGGGTGGAAGCTGCGATATTCCTTTTGTTTGTAGGATTGCTTCCTTTGGTTCTGTTGTAATAGTTATCCATATCTCTCTCTGTCTCTCTGTCTCTCTCTCTGTCTTACTCTCTGTCTCTCTGTCTGCCTGTCTCTCTCTGTCTCACTCTCTTTCTCTCTCTGTCTCGGATCTCCCTTGTCAGGTTAGCCGACAAGACAGCTTTTCACTTGTTCTCCCAAAAATCGCCTGCTATCTGAAGAAAACCGTTCAACCATGCCAATAGAAGGATTGCCTCGGGTTTTAGAATGCATGCTGAACAATGTGCTACAAGAAAACACGCTGTCTTCTTACAAACTGGAAGCCAGAGGAAAGTTCACTGTCGTGGTGCTCAGACTGACTGCTCTTCCTGACGACATGCCAATGGCGGCCACTGAAAACCAACACACTGGAGTGTATCGACGTAAGTGTCAATCGCAATTGAACAGGGACAGACAGAGGGCAGCAACATTCCGACAGAATCAACGGTTAAAGGCAAGTCCATCTTCTCCTTCTGCTTTGTTCATGCCTACCCCACCCAGTCTTGTCTATGGTGTTGATGATAACATTGAAGCAGACAACAGTAGGCCTACATCTGCCTGTGGTGTGAATGTCCCCGCTTCCGCTTTGTCAAAGTGTGCCAGTGGTACGCAAGACAGAGACACAGAAGAAATCAACATGACACAGAACATTACGAAACAAGCAGTGACGTTAGAGCAAGAAGAAAACTTTAATATCAACACAGAATATGTCGACGACAACGATGAAGAAACAAACACGAAGTTGAATGACGCGAGTGGGCCCGACAACGAACACGCTGACACCTCCATTCCCACTACATATGAGAAATCTGAGAAAGCTGGCGCAAAAAACAACACACAAAGTATTTCCCCGGACAACCCGTGGCTACAGATACTTGAGGCCCTTCAGGAAAACACCAGGAAAATGAAGCGTGATCTTCGTGAAACTTGGGACGGTACGAAATAGGACGGCAACAGTGAACCTGGAACACCCGTCAATGAAAATATCGATACTTAGTGACTGTGTGCACGGAGAACTTTAGTGTCGTGTTTATTGTGAAATAATTCGAAGTCTACTTCCGTGATCTGGAATCCAAATCGCGATGAATCTTTGTGACAGAAATTCGGATTGTTTCTGTCCATCCACTTGCTTTCAGGGCTTTTGTAAAAGCTAAAGGCACTAAACCCCCTTTGTCTCTTTGTCTCTCTCTGTCTCTCTGTCTCTCTCTCTGTCTCTCTCTCTATCTATCTATCTATCTCGCTCTCTCTCTCTCTCGCTTGAATTGTTTTTTTAAAATTGATCAACAAGTCATATATCCAATGAAATCAAACAGAAATAACGGCAACAAAAGCACTCTCCCCCCCTCTCTCTCTGTGATTGTTCGCATCTACCTCCTCCCCCTTCCATGTCCTCTCTATTTCTCTTGATCTACATTTGTCTTTGTTTTGCGTTTTGTTTTCAACACGTTTTACAAGCTTCTTTTGTTACGAATACTACCCCACCCCCCTTTCCCCACCCCATTTATGCATCTTCCTTCCACCCCCACCCAATCCCACCTAATTTGTAGTCTTGTGCAGCTTTCCTGCTTCTAAATGTAGATTCATTTTATTGTATCAATCTTTGTCAAGCTTCTGAGTTTAAAAAAAGATTTTTTAATACGTTTTCTTCTTCTTCTTCTAGTTTTGTTCGTATCGTTTAAACAAGGACGGGGACATTGCTTTATTGAAACGATTAATCGCCTTTTGTTTGACTCATGTCTGTTGAAAATTGCCTCGCTTTCTGCAGTAAAATAGAATATCAGGATAACAGGAAAACGTGAAAGGACATTCAATTCAAGCTCATTACGGATCAACGTGATTCATCTGATTAGCTCATGTTACCATCGTCCGTATAATTGTATTATGGGGATCGCATTATTGTGCGGGCGGAGATGCTTCCTTTGGTTTGTATTTTGTTGTGCATATTAAGTTGTATTTTGTTGTGCATATTAAGTTGTATTTTGTTGTGCATATTAAGTTGTATTTTGTTTATATAAAACAAAACCACCCACGCGCGCACACACCCACACCCACACCCACAGACACACACCGACACAGACAGACAGACAGACAGACAGACAGACAGACAGACAGACAGACAGACAGACAGACAGACACACACACACACACACACACACACACACACACACACACACACACACACACACACACACACACACACACACACACACACACATACACACACACACACACAAGGGTGTTTTGAATAAGATTGTGAATGTTGGTAGCAAGATCGTGGGTAGAAAACAAGACAGCTTGTATTTTTTGTATGAAAAACGTGTAGTTAAAAAAGATCGCTAATGATCAAAGTCACGTTCTATCGCATTGCTATGAACTATTGCAATCTGATAGACGGTTCCGCACTATTCGTTGTAGAACAATTAGAAATTCCGCTAGTTTTGTCCCTAAGTCAGTCGAACTTCTGAACAAGATCTCTGCTACGACCAAATAATGAGGAATTATGTATTAGCTTAGGCCTAGAGGTATATTTGGCCAATCTGTACAGTAGTGTGTGTGTGTGTGTATGTGTGAGTCTATGTGTGTGAGCGTGCGTGCGTGCGTACGTGCGTGTGTGCGTGCGTGCGTGCGTGCGTGCGTGCGTGCGTGCGTACGTGCGTGTGTGTGTCTGTCTGTCCGTATGTCTCTATATCTGTGTGTGTATGTGTGTGCGTGAGAGAGAGAGAGAGAGAGAGAGAGAGAGAGAGAGAGAGAGAGAGAGAGAGAGAGAGAGAGACAGAGACAGAGACAGAGACAGAGGCAGAGAGAAGAGGGAGGCGCATGAAATGTTGGGAACGGGAAGGGACCAAAAATATGTGAAAGCTTGGGGTGACTTGGAGAGGGTGGGGGTTTGGGGTAGGGTGGGGGTGAACAAATGAATGCGATAATAGAAATGGTGGGAAACAGGGCAGTCCTTAATGTTTTGATAGTCGCTTCTATCGACCCTAACTATGTTCAAATTCTTTTGCGAAGCATGATTTGTCATTGATTTTTCCTTAGTTTTGTTTCCATTTTTCATGCATGCAAATGTGTTTCTTTGATTGTATTGTGCTTGTACGAGACCACGCTGTAATTTCACATAACATAATAAAGTATTTTTGACTTTGACTTTGACACAGTCCACAGTGGTAGTCCTTTTGGTATTCAACTTTCAACATTACATTTTGTGCATTATACACATACATTCAACATGGGGTAAGAAAGGCACAAACCGCCAGCCGTCACATGGTTTTATGATGCCATAAACCTGACACATGTCAACTTTCATGTTTGTTCTCCCGGATGGGGTGTTTTCCTAGTTTGTTTAGGTTTGTTTTTAATTCTAAACATAAGACATTCACTATTACTGCCATACAATTCTAAAACAATCAGTTACATTCCTTTAGGTTTAATCAAAAACATGAAAATTGATTAATCTATTGCAAAAAGTAGCCAAGATTATAGAAAAAATAAAATTGATTCCGTCTGGTATAAGGCTTTCATAGGCCGGATCCCCCCCCCCCCCCTCCCCCAAAGTGGGCAGGGGGCTTGGGAAATTTGCAACCTTTGTTCATTAGGTTTGGGGTACCATAACTAATGCCATAAAACCAAACAATCAATTTTAGCAAACATATTGAGCGAACCCCTATTTTCACTTCATAGCAACCTGCACTATTCACTGTATTAGTCAAATGATGTCCAGACCACGCCGTATTCTATGCATATCTCTCTCTCTCTCTCTCTCTCTCTCTCTCTCTCTCTCTCTCTCTCTCTAATTATGTCTGCAGTCTTTTAATCCCCTGCCGTGACTTGTGGTAGTGTGAGTATTCCCGACAATACAAACAAGTCAGGTTGTCTGAGAATACGAGATATAGAGAAAAAGACAGAAGCACCTTTTGTGCGGTGTCTGCAAGGAATAAAAGTGCGGAGCATTAGAATAAAATAATCTGATACGGCGTGAGATCTATAATTGGCAGTTGTTGTTATCTGAAAAGCAGCACAGAATCGCGATTTTGTTTGTTTTTCCCAGACTCGTGTGGTTTCCTTTGCAATGCAATGAAGCATCGTCAGCCAGTTGCTGACATTTGCGTGAATGTGGGTACTAACTGTGATACTAAGCAAAAAGAGTTGGACAAAAGCTCAGTCTTCATATAGTTCTTGTAACTACACGATTCAAGCACATTTTCCAAGTTTTGAAGATTCAAGCGCTTCGGCTTAGGTGCTATTTCACTGGTCTCAGCTTTTAAAAACCCATTTATTCTATTTCATGTTTGCTTGATCAAGAATTGTGCGTTATCAAAGATTATCAACGATTGTGGCAATGAAAGGATGTCCAGCGACGTGCTGCACGTTCTCCATCCAACCAGTGTTGAAACTTTGTGAAACGTGGTGAGGATTGAATGATTTCAGGGCCATGTTCTGTTTTTATACAGTGACATTCCACAAGTCTAGAAGGTTCCACATCTGCATCACTTATGATATAAGTAACTTTTTGAGGAGAAACTACCAACAAAAACAAAACTTCGACAGTATCACCAAAACGTGTTCAGAGATTTGTTTGCTCGACGAACATAGCGACGGCTCCCCCCCCCCCCCCTCCCCCCCCCCTCCCCCCCCCCCCTCTGAAATCTTTGTCTCTACAACTGCCTCCATCCCCACACCTCCACGCGTGCTTCCTTCATAAGCTTTTTCTTTCTAAACTCTAAAGGTGGCGTCAGTGATTGCGATGAACCGTTACAGAAACCCTAACCGGAAAACTCATTAGTGTGAAGTCGACAAATTGTTTTGAATTTGAAACGCCGCGTTGTATATTTTGAAGAGTGATAAGATCTTAATTTGAACGTGCTGTGTGGGGTGAATTATTGACAATGAGTCCCCAAAGAGCAACGATCTGAGTGAAACTATCAAGACAACGAACCCGAAACGTCGTGATTTGTTTTGTTCTGTTTAAAAAAGAAATCGTTTGTTTTGGGTTTCAATTTCGAATCTGTTTTAATTTATCAAGACAAAGTTGAAGCGAAAAGCAGAGGGAATAGTACTTAGATCGTCATACAGGGGCTGGAAGAACTACCACAGACAGACAGGCAGACATGGGTCAGTGCTGCCATCGACTGTGTCCTGATCATACTACTAGACCGTTGTGGGAGGTGAGAAGATGGAAAGTAAAATAGATAAACAAACAATCAGACAAACAAACAAACAAACAAAGCCCAAATAACGTGCAACACGCACATTTGTTCCGGTGACCCCACTGTCAAGAACTACCAGGAGCTCCGTTGTCATCGTTCAATGTGTACAGCGAGTTGGTAAACCCACTTTGTTTTTGTGTGTTTTTGTTGTTGTTGTTTGTTTGCATTGCCACACAATTGAGAACAAACAGCTACAGAACCTTTTTATTTTTAAGCGCCCACTCACTCATCATTATTGTTGTGAGCATCATCATTGTCATGCTATTTCTTGTTACTTCTTGTCATTGTTATTACTTACCACGTGCGTATATTTTCTTTCGTGGTTGTTTTTCTCTGTGGGCCAACGCACAAAACACGCCATGCTCCCACCCCCCACCCCCACCCCCACCCCCTAACACACACGCACACACACATTCACAAGAACCACTCTTCATAACACACACGCCCGCTTACGTAGACAACTTTAATCTCTCTGTCTGGTGGTCTCTCTCTCTCACTAGCACACACACACACACACACACAGAGACTAGACACACACACACACACGCGCACGCGCACGCACGCACGCGCGCACACACACACACACACACACACACGGACACATGCACACACACAGACACACATACACACAGACACTCACACACACACACAAACACACAGACAGACACACACACGCACACACACACTCATAGAGAGAGACACACACAGACACAGACACACACATACACACACACACACACACACACACACACACACACACACACACACACACACACACACACACACACACACACACACACACACACACACACACACACACACACACACACACACACACACACACACTACACTAAACTACGCTACATACGCTACTATAGCTACTACTTACAGAGACAGGTTCAAACGTCAGGGTCAAGGTCATCAAGGTCATCAATCACCTGTATCTGCACCATACATGACATTCAGCTAGAGAGACCGGTACAAATAAACAAAGGGCAGAGGTGGTTTTTGTTTTTGTTTTTTGGAAAGAGGGGGGAGGGCGGTTACAAAGTTTACGCCCACCCCCCCTCCCCACCCCACCCCTACACACACGTTTTTCCAAAGAAGAAACAAAGAAAGAAAAGAGGAAGAAATGTATTTCCATGCCATAGTTTCGCTTATCTTTTTTATGAGGTGCCTTCATTGCATCGTTTACATTCCAATTATCTACAGCTTCGCACCCCACCCACCCCGATCTCCCACACAAGCACTTGTACCCCCTCTTTCCTCCACTACTAACTAGGAGGTGGGGTGGGGGTGGAGGGTGAAGGAATGAGAGGAGATCTGGGCCTCTAATTTCATTAGTTTTCTATTTTCACACAGAACATAGTATTTGTGACTTTTTCATGTGACTTTTTTTTCTGTTACTTTTTTCCCCGTGACTTTGTTTCCGGTCACCGCGCACACATAGGCCTACATTACAGTAAACACACACTCACAACAATAATAAAGTTTTACGCCCTCTTGGGCCTTTCGGCCATATGGGGCAGACACACACTCACACAACAACATACAGCATTTATACGGCGCTCTCCTCGTGGGGATACCTGGGGTGTCTTTCAGTACAAGTAGTTCCCCCACCTTCTGGAAGTTCTGTGCTAGCAACTTCCTCTAATCTGCCACTCTCCTTGACTCTGCCTTTTCCTCGTCTTTGCTATTATCTACTAATTTTCTGACTCCTGCCTTTTTTTTAATCTTCCAAATAATTTTCTGTTTTGAGCTTCTCCGAAATCGGAATGTGTCGGCAGCATGCAGCAGGGAGACCAGTGAAAACTGAAAACTGGACACATATACATGTACCTTACCCATTATGGCCATATGGCCTGTGAACGCAGAAAAGAAGAAGAAGAAGAATACAGCGCTAGCTCCTGATCGAAATCTAATCGAGGCGCGCACACACACTAACATTCGCAACGCATTCAACAACAACAACAACACAACACAACACAAACGCTATACAGATGAACGGGAAAACAACACACACACATGTGACAAAGTGTACCGGTACACGACATAAATAGACCTAAAGGCAAGAGAGAGATGAAACAAAGAGAGAGTGAGTTTCATTGACCGATATTCAATTTGAAAGGCAGAGAGGGTCGGTCGCTGACGGAGGGAGAGAGGTAGTTTGTTTGAGGAGTTCGGTCCGAAACAGCGAAAGAGCGCCGACCAACAGTTGAAAGCTAATACCTAGGGTGCAGAGAGAAGGAGGGCCAGAAACTGAAACTAGTGTGCGAGCTGGCGTATAGATAGAAATATTGTCGCAGAGGTAAGAGGGAGCACCTTGATGGATAGATTTATAGCAAAGGGTGTTTGTTTCTGCAGCTCTGTTATGTCTGCGGCAGGAAGCCAGTGCAGAGAGCGGAGAAGAGGGCTAACATGATCGAACTGTTTCTTCCACAGCACAAGACGAGCAGCTGTGTTTTAAATACGCTGGAGACAAGATAGAGAAGAGACCGATGGGCCAGAAAGAAGAGCATTACAGAAGGAAAGTAACAAGCTTTGCTGCGGCTTTGTCTGAGATATATTTACGAATAATTATAGCCAATACGACGGATTTGATGGTCGCATGACTCCCCCCCCCCCCCCCCCCCCCCCCCCCCCCCCCCACCCCCAACCCCCAAACACACATACACATGCACACTCACATTACACTACACTAGATACGCGCGCGCGCGCGCACGCACACGCACGCACACATACACACACACACGCACGCACGCACGCACACACACACACACACACACACACACACACACACACACACACACATTGCACTACATTAGACACGCACACACACTACACCGCACACACACGTACTACACAATTACATACACATGCACACACATACACATACACAAATACGCACAAATCTAGCTATGCATTGCAACTTATGAGCATACAGAAAAGAAAAGCAGTCAGGCAGGTAGGTTTAGACGGACAGGCAGACAGACCAACAGAGAGAGACGGACAGACAGACAGACAAACAGACAAACAGAGAGAGAGACGGACATACAGACACACAGACAGAGAGAGACGGACAGACAGACAGAGAGAGAGAGAGAGAGAGAGAGAGAGAGAGAGAGAGAGAGAGAGAGAGAGAGAGAGAGAGACGGACAGACAGGCAGACAGACATAGACGGACGGACAGACAGACAGACAGAGAGAGACGGACAGGCAGACACACAGACAGAGACAGACAGACAGACACACAGACAGACAGACAGAGAGAGAGACGGACAGACAGACAGACAGAGAGAGACGGACAGGCAGACAGACAGACAGAGAGAGACGGACAGACAGACAGACAGACAGAGAGAGACGGACAGGCAGACAGACAGACAGAGAGAGAGAGACGGACAGGCAGACAGACACAGAAAGACGGACAGACAGGCAGACAGACAGAGACGGACAGGCAGACAGACAGACAGAGAGAGACGGACAGACAGGCAGACAGACTGACAGATTGAGACGGACAGGCAGACAGACAGACAGAGAGAGAGAGAGAGAGAGAGAGAGAGAGAGAGAGAGAGAGAGAGAGAGAGAGAGAGAGAGAGACGGACAGGCAGACAAATAAGGAGAGACGGACAGGCAGACAGACAGACAGAGAGACGGACAGACCGACAGATGGGCACAGGCAGACAAATAGAATTATAGGCTTGTAGCTTTAGCTCCCTCATTTCTGCCATCGATTTTCTAGCGCGCCTGCTTCCCCATCCCCTGCTCTACCCCCCCCCCCCCCCCCCCCCAACATCTCTTATTCTTACTCTCTTATGATTTTCCTTCTCTTAGCTCTTTCTATTCTTGTTTGTCTGTCTGTCTCTCAGTCTTTCTTTCTGTCTGTCTGTCTTTAAAAAAAAGTATCTCTATCTCTCCCCCCACCTCTCTCTCTCTCTCTCTCTCTCTCTCTCTCTCTCTCTCTCTCTCTCTCTCTCTCTCTCTCTCTCTCTCTCTCTCTCTCTCTCTCTCTCTCTCTCTCTCTCTCGCAAACGGTGTGTGTGTGTGTGTGTGTGTGTGTGTGTGTGTGTGTGTGTGTGTGTGTGTGTGTGTGTGTGTGTGTGTGTGTGTGTGTGTCTGTCTGTCTGTCCGTTTCTGTTTTTATCTTCAATCCCAATCTGTCCTCTTTGTTTCCTTTCTTTCATCCCTCTGCCTGTCTCTCTCTCTCTCTCTCTCTCTCTCTCTCTCTCTCTCTCTCTCTCTCTCTCTCTCTCTCTCTCTCTCTCTCTCTCTCTCTCTCTCTCTCTCTCTCTCTCTCTCTCTCTCTCTCTCTTTCCTTCGTTATTCCCTGTCTCATTTTTCTCTCTTTCCTTTATTCTTCTAAGTCCCTCTGTCTCTCTCTGTCTGTATCTGTTTCTCTGTTTCTATCTGACTGTCTGTCTCTCCCTTTGTTTGCCTATCTCTGTCACCCTCACGTACAGGCTTAATCTTACCCAAACAAGAATGAACAAAGTTAAAAGAATAAAGACAAATAGCACAGAGAGAGAGAGAGAGGGAGGAGAGAGAGGGAGAGAGAGAGAGAGAGAGAGAGAGATACGAATACGAATACGAATGTTTTTATTGAGGGTAAAACAGATAAGCTGGGTAGCTTTTTTTTACACTATTGCCCTCAAGCAAATAAACAACAATTAATGAAGAAAATGATTAACAGAAACGGAAAAACAACAACAAAACTGGCAACAATAGTGACAAAAATATACAAAGTAATATAATACAACAAGGCAAGAGAGAGAGAGAGAGAGAGAGAGAGAGAGAGAGAGAGAGAGAGAGAGAGAGAGAGAGAGAGAGAGAGAGAGAGAGAGAGAGAGAGAGAGAGAGAGAGAGAGAGAGCAACAATGAAAACGAATAATAACATAAACAATACGAGACACTAGCGAAGAAAATATGAATCGAAATACAACATAGAATCTGCCTGGATCTGTTCTAAGTATGCTATTCCTGATATGTTTAGCTTACACGATTATTTATTTTCATTACTTGGTGCTCTTATTTTCGTTCGTTTGCTTGCTTTTGCTCTCTATATACTCTTCCAACAAAGAAACATATGCTTAAAAACGCGTTCTTTCAAAAAACCGTTAGCAGATGTTGACACTGTGTGACCTATTTCTATTTGTGAGGGACCCATGTGCCAAACCAGACGCTCACACGTTGAAGTCACACCAAGATTCCCAGATATCCACGTTAGATTTCAAACTCAAAAATGCTCGTCAACAAAACAATCCGCGCAGCTGAGAGTTCCGAGCCGCCTCATGCTGACACCCACGACAGTGTAACAAGAGGCCCTCCTAAAGACCCACCACGTCACGAGCCGCCTCATGCTGACACCCACGACAGTGTAACAAGAGGCCCTCCTAAAGACCCACCACGTCACGAGCCGCCTCATGCTGACACCCACGACAGTGTAACAAGAGGCCCTCCTAAAGACCCACCACGTCACGAGCCGCCTCATGCTGACACCCACGACAGTGTAACAAGAGGCCCCCCTAAAGACCCACCACGTCACGAGCCGCCTCATGCTGACACCCACGACAGTGTAACAAGAGGCCCCCTTAAAGACCCACCACGTCACGAGCCGCCTCATGCTGACACCCACGACAGTGTAACAAGAGGCCCCCCTAAAGACCCACCACGTCACGAGCCGCCTCATGCGTGTCAAAGGCCCCCCTAAAGACCCACCACGTCACGGGTTTCACGGGTTTTCCCTCTTATAGCTGGAAAGAAATTTTGTTTTGACTCCAACTAAATAAAAAGTAATGTCCCATATGGCTACGGCCGGGAGGACATAAAGCTAAGTTTTCTTGTTTTGACCATGCAGGTCTCACTCCCATACAAATGCCCCAAAATTCAAACCGAAACATCATTTTAAAGAGCAGCCTCAATTTGAAGTTGGGGACATCTGTATGTGGGTCACAGATACACAGAAAAAAACAAGGGACTTTTAATCGTGGTGTGTCAGTGTATTTTTAAAATCGGTTGAAACAGATTGCATTTTGACACTGCCGAATGAGAAAATCAACTGACGTTCAACGTAAAATCATTCTTGGCGGATTAGAAGCAATGGCATTTCCAAAAGATGTGGCATGGCACTTGGCATGTCCAGGGAAACAATATCCACCTTGTGGACACGGCATAACTGCACTCCTAGAGTCTAGGACAAAGCAAAGTCAGGTCAACTACACCTGCCCATAGATCCGGTTGCGACACTTTGAAATTGCACTGTTATTGCAACATCTACAAACAGATGGAGGGGTGTCATCTCGACAGTCCGACGTTCCAAGTTCCGACGTGGCATTAGTCCGACATTTAAAGTTCCGACGTGGCATTGGTCTTTTGAATTTTTGGATCGTACGTGTTTACGCCAGAATATTCCTGGACCACATACACTTCCAGAACTTCTCTGTGCAGCTAGAGTGGCAGAGCATCCCTTAACGCATATTTGCAATTTGAAATCATGATTGCCTAAGTAGCTTAGGCTCTGAAACCTCATACAAACTTCTCTATTCTCTTTCTCTTTTTCTCTCTCTGTCTGTCTCTGTCTCTGTCTCTCTCCCTCTCTCTCTCTCTCCCTCCCTCTCTCCCTCTCCCTCCCTCTCTCTATCTCTCTCACATACACACACGCGCGCGCGCGCGCACACACACACACACACACACACTCGCAAATACACTGGAGGGAAAGGAAGACAAAACAAAAATAAAGAAAACACGACAAATAAAAAGAAAAGATATTACAGTCCAGACAATGTCATCCAGCCTTATGGCCAAAGAATAACATCAATAAATTATAGCATTCACAAAATCAATAATGAGGTAATAAATAATAATGATATTGACAGCAGGAAGCAACGACAATAAATGCTGGAGGACACACCAGAAGAAAAGCAACATTGCATCAAGATTCACGTTTGGAATGT
>CM065694.1:32669258-32769258 GCA_017654935.2 Phymorhynchus buccinoides
TCTGTAAAGGTTGTTTTCCTGGTGATCTGGACGTGTTCTTGCAACAACTCATCCGTCAGGGTGCCCCTTTAAGCACACCCCCCCCACACACACACACACACACACACACACAGAGACACACACACACCACCCTCATCAAATTTTCGTATTTATGTTTTTCACGGAGAAGCAACATTCTGCCATTCGTGGGAAAGGGATAGGATTAGGATCATCCTAGAATTATGGTCATGCAACTGAAAGAACCAGACTTTGAGATCGAGAGTCGTAAATAACACAAAAGTCACATATTATACACACGAGTGTACTACACATGCTCTCTATCACAAGCGCGTGCGCAGACACAAGAAGAAGAAGAAGAAGAAGAAGAAGAAGAATGCTCACGCGCATGCGCATGTTCGTTAGTTTACGTGCGCACGCACATACACACACAGAGACACAGACAGACAGACACACACACACACACACACACACACACACACACACACACACACACACACACACACACACACACACACACGCACACAGCCACGCGCGCGCGCGCTTATGAGTGTAATCGTTGCGGTCACATTGGATTCAATTAACTGCCAGCCAGCTTAATTAAGATGAGAGAGAGAGAGAGAGAGGGGGAGAGAGAGAGAGAGAGAGAGAGAGAGAGGGAGGGAGAGAGAGAGAGAGAGAGAGAGAGAGAGAGAGAGAGAAAAGGGAGGAACAGACACATAAACACATAAGCAAACACAGAGGCATAAAAATATGTACTTACATAAAGTCTCCCTCCCTCTCTCTCTCTCTCTCTCTCTCTCTCTCTCTCTCTCTCTCTCTCTCTCTCTCTCTCTCTCTCTAACTCACACACAAACACACACACACACACGCGCGCGCGCGCGCGCGCGCACACACAAACATACACACACACGTACACACACGTACACACACGTACACACACACGTACACACACATACACACACGTACACACACGTACACACACGTACACACACGTACACACACGTACACACACAAACACACACACACACGTACACACACGTACACACACGTACACACACGTACACACACGTACACACACGTACACACACGTACACACACACACGTACACACGCGCGCGCACATACAAACACGCACGCGCACACACACACATGCACACACATGCACGCACACACACACACATATATGCACACACGCGAGCACACACACACACACAAGCACGCATACACTCAAACATACACACGCGCGCGCGCATACACACACACAAACGCGCGCGCACAGGTGCGCGCACACATACACAAACACACTCACGCACGCACGCACGCGCACGCACGCACGCACGCACACACACACACACACACACACACACACACACACACACACACACACACACACACACACACACACACACAAGCGCAGACAATTGCAAAAAAAATCAATACCATGGCCCACTGACCCAACGCTACGTTGCTAATTTCCTTTGGACCACATTCAACGGCTTTGTCTGGAACAGTGTTTGGGCACCGGCAATGAAATTATCCTACATTCTCGTTAGCAACAGAGCTCATGTTTTTCTATCATTCCTTTCTTAAGACTAAACAAACAACACAAACACCCATCATATTATTTGTGGCACATTGTCAAGTGCATTGCTCACCTTTCGTCAGGCCGTGTCTATGGTTGTGACACCAACAGTCCTTCTTCTTAACACATTTCTTACCATGCATGCTTCACGCGGGCATAACATAAATTGAAGATACAAGATCCCCCAAAGCAAGAGATTGGTTGCTTTTTATTGTCATCGATCGTCACTTGATTTGTCTTTATTTATTGACTGAATAGTTTATTTGCTTTTAAAATTCGCATGCAACAGAAAGAAAAAAGAAAGAAAGAAGAAAGGAATCTTTATTTCCCTAGATTGGATAGACAGAAAGAAACAAAGAAAGAAAAGAGGACCCTTGTCATCAGACTGGATAGAGCCTTATTTATCAGACTGGATAGAGCCTTATTTATCAGACTGCATAGAGCCTTATTTATCAGACTGGATAGAGCCTTATTTATCAGACTGGATAGAGCCTTATTTATCAGACTGGATAGAGCCTTATTTATCAGACTGGATAGAGCCTTATTTATCAGACTGGATAGAGCCTTATTTATCAGACTGGATAGAGCCTTATTTATCAGACTGGATAGAGCCTTATTTATCAGACTGGATAGAGCCTTATTTATCAGACTGGATAGAAGGAAAGAAAGAAAGAAAACAGGAACCTCATTATATCCCAAATTGGATTGCAGAATGGTTTGCATGGCAACCGAATGAAATGTCACCCGTCACCCGAGCTGATCTAGTTAGGAAAGGAACGCTGTACAGAATGGGGCAAAGTTGCAGCCTAGACAACCCCCCTCATGTTTACGACTCTCGATCTCAAAGACCCTAACCCTAGCCCTTTCCCGAGAACGACAGAATGTTGCATATCAGCAAAAGCTTTCAATGCGAAGACTAGAACTAAGCTAAGTTAGTGCGGAAGGTCGCGGGTTCGAGTCTAGTTTGGAGTCGGATTTGTCTGGCCTGAAAACCCTGTCTGTCCACCCAGCAGTGAATGGGTACCTGGCTCGTTCAGGGAAGGTTAAAAGGCGGCGGAAGAAGAGGGATGGGCTCCGCCTTCCATGATGCAGTGCCCTTGACACGGTGAACAGTTCACTGCCCCTACGGCCGAAGTTACCTTAAGTTACAATGGACCGAGAAGGGAGACATCATTCACCTGTGTAGCAGCAAAGCTGGCAGTGTTTGTGTACTCCCAGTTCTAACAGAACGGGAGTACATTGGGATGGGGACGAGGGCTGTGTGTTGCCTGTTCGTGTGTGTCCGTGTGCGGACGTGTGCGACCGAAACGTGTTCCAGTCCATAGCGCCTAAACCACTGAACCGATATTAATGCAACTTGGCATAGTGATTCTTTAGATATTGCAGATGCTTCACACAATGTCATATTCACAGCATGACGAGCCATATGAACGTAATCCCAGTGAGAAAAGTTTGAATATTAAAAAGACACTGATTATTTCAAAGATAATGGATGGGTTTAAACCAAAGTAGGCATAGTGAACATATGTCACCTATAAACTTTTGTTGTAAAGTATGTAACTTCTCAGTATTACCATACCGATACAGAAATTTGTAACACAAAAAGAAACACAAAGGCCCGAGGATAAAAAAAATAATTAACTCCCTTGACAATGGAGATATGGATTGTACTCCCAGCTACTCAATTAAGGCTAGTCTTTGGAAGGGCCAATAATAAAATGAAAGCAAGAAAAGAGTGAACTGGGAGTACGTTTATATGGCGTTTGCCTTCTTGTTATTAAGCTGTATTCGACTCTTTGTGTGTGTGTGTGTGTGTGTGTGTGTGTGTGTGTGTGTGTGTGTGTGTGTGTGTGTGTGTGTGTGTGTGTGTGTGTGTGTGTGTGTGTGTGTGTGTGTGTGTGTGTGTCTGTGTGTGTGTGTGTGTCTGTGTGTGTGTGTGTGTGTGTGTGTGTGTGTGTGTGTGTGTGTGTGTGTGTGTGTGTGTGTGTGTGTGTGTGTGTGTGTGTGTGTGTGTGTGTGTGTGTGTGTGTGTGTGTGTGTGTGTGTGTGTGTGTGTGTGTGTGTGTGTGTGTGTGTGTGTGTGTGTGTGTGTGTGTGTGTGTGTGTGTGTGTGTGTGTGTGTGTGTGTGTGTGTGTGTGTGTCTGATCCCACATTTCTAATATTTTTCCTTCTTTTATTTAAAATGATTTATCACCGGTATGAAAAATGTTGTCTTGGAATTAATTTATTATATATATTTCCCAATATACTGTTGATGTGAAATAATGAATTTTGAAGGAACTCAAAAGAGGAAAAATATTGTATTCTGTCAAAATGAAAGAGTGAGTCTGGGTCACTCCCTAAGAGAGTTATTATGAAATACAAAAGTATCTGCTACACTCTCTTCCTTGTATAAACACACACGCGCGCTTGCGCGGACAGACAGACAGACAGACAGACAGACACGCACGCACGCACGCACACGCACGCACACGCACGCACACGCACACACACACACACACACACACACACACACACACACACACACACACACACACATACGCGCGCGCGCGCGCGCATGCAAACAAATATTTATCTATCGGTGCAGCATAATGTTCAGCGTGATGAAGTTGGCTGCCGAAGGCGAAGAAGAAGATCAAATGTGTCAAAGAAAGAAGAAGAAAAAAAGTAAAGGAAGAAAAAGACTGACAGAAAGAGAGAGAAGACGAGAAAAAAATGAAGACCGGTGAGCGCGGGGCAGGATAAACATCCCCAACTGGAAGAAGAAGAAGCACACACCTCTACTATCTTGTCTGGTAGCACTTATAGCGAAAATAAGTTAAATTTTAAAAAAATAAATTAAAAAAATAACAACACACATTGACATTTACGTTAACCAAAAATGCAATGCAATAATAACGCTGTAGGCCTATCAATTTCGCGATCAACAACCATGCATTTTGTATTCACACAGCAACGTGATAGAATTGACTTTCTACTTTTATTTTTCCAATGTCATCCAATCAGATCTGGCTCACCGAAAGTGTGTTTGTGTGTCTTGGTATCTTGTTAAAATTAGTGTTTGCAATGACTTCAATTCTGTGTCGCTAAAATTAAATTCGACGACTGACAGGAAAAGATTTAGTAGTCTGGTCAGTTTTGCCCAAATACTGATGTTTGTGTGTGTTGGTATTTGGTATATTCTAGTCACAGAGACGTATCTGTGGAATTCGGGCTGCTCTCCCCCGGAGAGCGCGTCGCCGCAAGTGTGTGGGCACAATAGGAAAACCTAGCTATCAATTTGGTCATACCAGGCAACGGGATTTCTCCCTGCTCTTACCGACTTTCAACTGCCGTGGGATTTTTACGTGCGTAAAGCGCACGGGTCAGACTAGCTTTAAGTCCCCATCCGAAGGACTCAACGTTCAGTTCCATTCTCCTGTCAAACTAGAAAGAAAGGGCGAGGTCGGGATTCGAACCCGGGTCACTCACACTGCAGTCACGCATTACATTTGGCAGGCGAACGTCTTAACCACTCTGCCACCTTTCTCCCTTTTACACCGCTCTTTCGAAATTACTTTTTTTGTAAATGCATTTTTTTTTAAAAACACGACAAATTAGAATAACAGCAAGGTTGAACCAAGCGGGTCCGGGTGAAGCTCCCCTCGCATGCTTTACTGAAATTGGTGTCCGCACGGACGGACGCGCGAGCGGACGCATGTATGGACGGACGGACTTCGGATAAAACAAAAGCAATAAATCCTGAAGCTTCGCTCGATAAATAAAAAAATCAAACAAACAAACAAAAGTGCGTTGTTTTAGAATAAATGGTGTTTGTGCGTGTCGAAATGGGAAAGGACTGCTCAGGAAACTGCATTTTTGAAATAAATAGGATTTCCAGATGTGGGTGTTGGCTATGCTAGTCACGTAGCGAGGACGACAGACAGGAGAGAGAGTAGTTGATTGGTTTCTTCTTTTATATCCATTTCTCCCACATAACATGTGGGCTAGTCGCGCGCGCGTGTGTGTGCATGTGTGTGGTGTGTGTGCGTGTTTGTGTGTGTGTGTGTGTGTGTGTGTGTGCGTGTGCGCGTTCGCTCGCACTACATGTGTGCTGATGATGAATAGCGTAAGCAGTGCATGGAGCTGGATAATGATGATGATGAGGAGGGGGTGTGTGTGTGTGTCACCCCCCCCCCCCTTTTCCCCATGAAGCTATTGTTCGCCGACTACATAGGCGTACCTATAAAGTGAGCACCTCATCGATTTAGTGAATCAATGATTCACGACCCCTTTCCTGACAAGCACAGCTTAGAAGACTTAGTCCACCAACAAAGGTTAAAAGGGGAAGAAGAGGAAAGTGAGGGTGGGTGAGGGGGATGAACTGGATTAATGATGCAAGCCCTTGAAGAGGACTGGATTACTGAGAGTGAACCGCATCTATAGTGTGCACAGGGTTGGCAAACAACAGTTGTAAGTAATAAGTTTATATATTCATATAAAAACATCCTATGTTCGGGTTGCAGGCGGAAGTGTGGCCGGTAAGGGTGTGTGTGTGTGTGTTTCCTCCCCGAATAATAGGCCTATTATTGAAATCAACTTGAAACATTTTTTTCTTCTTTGTTGACCACACAGCCTCTGACATGGACCTTGGTCACGGCATACGGCGGGCAGAGTCCTGTGACAGTGTGGCCTCTGACTCTTCAGTGCTGGACCTGCAGCCCGAGATGCCCAAGATAGGCCAGGTGGAATTGGCCCTGGAATATGACAGGTGCTGTATACAGTAGTAGTGTGTCTATGTATAGGTGCCACAGTCTGTCTGTCTGTCTGTCTGTCTGTCCGTCTCGTGTGACAGTGCGGCCCGAGATGCCCAAGATAGGCCAGGTGGAATTGGCCCTGGAATATGACAGGTGCTGTATACAGTAGTAGTGTGTCTATGTATAGGTGCCACAGTCTGTCTGTCTGTCTGTCTGTCCGTCTCGTGTGACAGTGCGGCCCGAGATGCCCAAGATAGGCCAGGTGGAATTGGCCCTGGAATGTGACAGGTATGCAGTTTCTGACGAGATATCTGTCAGTGTCACTGTCTTTCTGTCTGACCGTGATATTAATGTTTGCCCATCTGTCGTATAACAGGATGACCTCTAACTCTTCCGTGATTCCCTCACCTTCTGGAAGTTCTGTGATTGTAACTTCCTCTAATCTGTCACTCTCTTTGGCTCTGCCTTTTTCCTTTGCTTACTGTCATCTACTATCTTTCTGACTTATTGGCCCATTCTCAGTCCCGAGATTAGTGAAGTTGGGGTGTGGTAACAGAACGGCGGTATGTGCGTTGTATGTGGAACTGTCTAAATGTGTGGAAATATGGGTATGTCAGTGGTAAAAGCAAATTGGTGAAGTCCACTGTTTTCCTGTTGACGAGAAAAAGTGGGTATAATAATGTATACTTCAAATTTACAAGAATCAACATCAGCCGAGTGTAACTTTTGAAGTCATCATGGTTCGAGGGACAACCATGAGGACTTCAAATTTAGGCCTACATTCGGCAAATGTTTCTTGTTGTAGAGAAGAAAAAAGTACGTATAATAAATGTATATATAATGTATATTTCAGTTTTACACTCGGGCAGATTTCATTTTGTTTTTGTTTTTGTAGATAGGGAAAAATACGTATTATCGATAATTCAGCTTTACATTCAGCAGATTTTGTTTCTTATTGTAGAGAGGAAAAAGGTGGGTATAACAATGTATAATACTTCAGCATTACATTCAGCAGATGTTGTTGTTTCTCGTGGTAGGGAGGTATCAGAGCTGGTGGTGAGCATCTTTCAGTGTCGGGACCTGCCCCCCAATCCTTACAGCGGCACCCTGGACAGCTTCATCAAGGGCATTCTCCTGCCGCTCTCCCAGGACAAGTTCCAGACCAAGGTAGCTAAACAACAGCAGTCACGGGACCACATCCATGTGGCCCCCGTCTCTGTGTGTCATTCCCAATGTCAATCATCGTCTCTACGTAACCACCTCCCCCCCCCTCCTGTATCCACGCGTTTCCTCAGATAAGGGGTAGGCCGTGTACATGCATATACACGCAGATGTTCCGCGCGAAAACCCATGCGCAGTCAGTAAATAAGTAAAAGGAAGAAGGAAAAAAAAATAAGGGGACGTGTCCGTATTTCCCCTAATCCGTATTTGTTTCCCTCTTCATTCTTTTACTTCTTTATTTCTGTGTGGAAAATCCGGAAGTACTGTGCACCAGGCCTAAGGGTTAGGGATAAGGGTTAGGGTTAGGGGACACAAAGTGACGGAGAGACACAAGACAAGGACATGTAGAGACGGGGTCACATAGAGACAAAGTTAATGATACGTAAGAGATGGGGTCACATACGGGGACACAATAGGGACAAAGTTAGTGATACGTAAGATATGGGTTCACATACGGGGACACAATAGAGACCAAGTTAGTGACCCATAGGGTCACATTTAGGGACACATTTAGTGACACTTAGAGACAGGGGTCACATAGGGACAAAACTAATGACACACTAGAGATATAAAGTGACACTTAAAAATGGGACACAATGGCGACAAAGTTAGTGACACTTAGAGACGGGGTCACATAGGCGCAAAGTTAGTGACAGTTATAGACGGGGTCACATAGGCGCAAAGTTAGTGACAGTTATAGACGGGGTCACATAGGCGCAAAGTTAGTGACACATTGAGACGGGGTCACATAGGCGCAAAGTTAGTGACAGTTATAGACGGGGTCACATAGGCGCAAAGTTAGTGACACATTGAGACGGGGTCACATAGGCGCAAAGTTAGTGACACTTATAGACGGGGTCACATAGGCACAAAGTAAATGACAGTTATAGACGGGGTCACATAGGCACAAAGTAAATGACAGTTATAGACGGGGTCACATAGGCACAAAGTTAGTGACAGTTATAGACGGGGTCACATAGGCACAAAGTTAGTGACAGTTATAGACGGGGTCACATAGGCGCAAAGTTAGTGACACATTGAGACGGGGTCACATCGAAACGTTTTTGTTTGTGGCACAAGCCACAAACCTAGAACTCACTTTGTCGATCTGTCGGTCGGTCCAAAATTGTCGCACATATTGTAAAAGATAAAAAAATACTTGGGCATAAAGTAACATTTCAGTTGTCATATCTACAGTTATCAGGTATGCATGGAAGTTCAGCTTAACGTCGCGTATCGGCTTTCGCCATGTACGACGGGCTGAACAAACCAACCAGGGTATAAACAAAATATTATTTTCCTGAATCACTGTCTTAGCCATAAGGCCGAGAAGCGATCATAATTTAAGTTAGGTATGGAAAGAATTGTATACTGAACAGAGCACAAGAATCTTCATTTTAAAGCGTACAAAATAATAAACATACGTAATACTGACATTGCAACAGACACGACGAGTATGCGGTGCTTCTTTCGATGAGTATAAGTAGGATAAATAGTTTTAAATGTTTTCCAAAAGCTATAAAAAGTTACGAAATGGTGCAGAGATAACATTCTGGTTTACAGATTAAAATTATTGAAAAGCCAGGGGAGGCGACTCAGTGTATGTAATGATTGGAGTGGTAAAACTAGACCGCTGCCACAAACGATTGCGAATCCGCGCTTGTTCTATAAGGCCTTTCTGTCTGGTTGTTTCTCTCTGTCTTTGTCGCTTTCTGTCTCTGTCTACTCTACCCCCCCCCCTCTCTGGCTCTGTTTTATCTGTATCTGCTCTCTGTTTCTAGCCCCCCCTCTCTCTCTCCTGGTTTTGTCGTATTTTTTCCTCTCTTTTTTCCTGGATGGATGGTTGCTGGTTCTTTGGTGTGTGTGTGTGTGTGTGTGTGTGTGCGTGCGTGTGCGTGTGTGCGTGCGTGCGTGTGCGTGCGTGCGTGCGCGCGCGTGTGCGTATGCGTGCGTGCGCGTGTGTTGGTGGGGTGGTGGTGGTGTCGTTTTACAGCCATCGTTTCTCTCTCTGATTTCCTCCTCTATGTGCAACCACCCTTCCCCCTCCACCTTGACCCCGCACCTAATGTGTCATTCAGAAACCAAATCTGGCGGACGTGATCGTAGACTGATGATGTGCTAATTTTGACTGTCATTTTCATTTACTCCGGTCATTGGCTTCATAATTATCAGTGTTGTTTCCCTTAGTTGTCGAAGTGATTTCCCCAGTAGTGCTATCGATACGTACTCATTAGTCGTACTCATTTATCTTGGTTGTGTTATCAATACATAGCGGTAGCGGGATGTCCCCATAAAATCAGTCACGGAAATGCACAAGTGTGCACGCACGTACAGACACTCACGAGCGTGCACACACACCCATAACACACACACGCACGCACACACATTGCATAACCTAATCTTCATTACGGCCTATGGTTAACAAACCTGTAAGTTATTCAAAACTTATCTCCCCAAAAGCTATTATACCCAAGGAATCTGACACGCTTTCGCTAATCCCTCATGATACCTCTGTTTAACATTTCACTCGCGGCCTGCTTGGTTTCCGCTAATCTCTGCGGTTTCCGGTTACCTTCGGCGATCCCCGATAGCTGCGTCACTTCCTGTTCCTTGCTACTAGCTGCCGGAAGTGTTGTGCTGGTCCGTTCTGTTTGATCGATTTGCTCACAAAGCGTGGCTTGCAGGGCAAAGAGGAATACAGGCTACAGATGCAAAATGACATTCATCGAACAAAAAGGGACTATGCAATGCCTTTCCCTAATTTCTCGTATTGAGTCTCGCTTTTCTTAGGCAATGTAGCCTACGTCTGGAAAAAACCAGTAGGCCCCTTTTCAAGTTAATTCTGTGTGTATCGATTCCATTTAGCCGAAGTTCGTAAAGTTCTCCATGCATTTATATATTTGAACAAAATCTCTCTCTCTCTCTCTCTCTCTCTCTCTCTCTCTCTCTCTCTCTCTCTCTCTCTCTCTCTCGTTATAGGCCTATTTCTGCTACTGTTGTTGTTTCTGTTGACGAGTTGTCTTTTCTCAACGTTCAGTAGTTTACTAGTTACATGTTACATGATTAGAACCAAGGACAGAATGCAAGAATAGGCCTGGCCTAAATTCAATTCCTTGTAAAATAAAGTGTCTGGTCTCTCTCTCTCTCTCTCTCTCTCTCTCTCTCTCTCTCTCTCTCTCTCTCTGTATTTGTGTATGTTTCTCATAAACAAATATATACAGTATATTGAAAGTTAAAATTATGATTCAATTAAATTATCACAGAATTGCACAAGTATAAACGGAAACAAAATTCAAGGCAAAATAGAAAAAAACAAAAATAGGCATAAAAAAAATTAAATGAATGAAAGAAAGGAAGAAAAACATGAGCATCTGCTTCTCATCGGTTCCTGGGGTGAACGAACATGTGTGAGTAGGAACATCTTTAAAAAAATTTTTTTATTGAAAGCTGTCTGCGACGCTCTCACTATAACTTCCCACTGTGAGCGGAAGTGGCGAGCTGGGAGAGCGGAAGTGTGCTGCTGCCATTTTGGGTGGACTGGTTAAGAATTATGTTCACCCACGTGTACACTACATGGAGCCATGGAATCACTGTTCGGGAACAAGAAGAAGTAGAAGAAGCTGAAGGAGAGAGAGAGAGAGAGAGAGAGAGAGAGAGAGAGAGAGAGAGAGAGAGAGAGAGAGAGAGAGAGAGAGAGAGAGAGAGACGAAATACGAAATACGAATGTTTTATTGAGGGTAAAAGGGATAAGCTACAATAGCTTCTTTACACCTTGCCCTCTCACTCACACATTCATACCATGCATCAAGCAAAGAACATTTGACATAAAACAATCAAGTCAAGAAAATGGAACAAAAATTGGCACATGAAATAATTGAAAAAGAAATAAAAAATGGGATTTAAAGCAAACATGGATAATACTTAACAATGGTGAACTTGAATTGGTAGTTTAAATTGAGTACGAAAAAAGGGAAACCATTTTGAGACAATGACAATTTTTCAGAATAAACCCAATTTTAAGGAAGAACAAAACAAAAAAAAACCCCAAAAACACACCCAAAAAACACCCCACACATTATAAGATAACATGGGAATATGATAGAGGGACACAGAGAGAGAGAGAGAGAGAGAGAGAGAGAGAGAGAGAGAGAGAGAGAGAGAGAGAGAGAGAGAGAGAGAGAGACGTCTGAAGTCTGAAGTTTTTTTTATTGATTATGCCTCTCTGCCCGTATCAATACATTTTATCAATAAATAAATGTAAACTAGAACAATAATGTACATACATATTATAATCCATAAAATGGGAGAAAATCATTTGAGAAAAATATTTTATCCAGAGACAAGCGATTGACTTCTAAAAGAAAACGCTTTAGATAGAAAAAAAGAAAGAGATGAGCATAGTTTAATATCAGTAAATAATAAAACTAATTTAAAAGCATTAGGATGATTATAGTATTTTAGGGGAATTAGTTGCTCTCTAAAAGGACATGCAGGACATATTAAGATAAAATGTAATTCCGATTCTTCTATACCTGGGCAAAAAATACAGGATAAATCATTTTGAACGTTTGAATATCTTAATCGATGTGGTTTTAAAGGAGACACACACAATCTCAGAATAAGTGAATCTAATTCTCGTTCTCGTAAGACATTTTCGTACGAAATAATTTTTAATGAAGTTCACGCATTGTGGTAACTGCATAATTGTGGAATACAATGAATATTCGTCATCAGTAGTGACTGTATGTTCGAGATCTTGTAAATGACAATCAAACAATCTCCTTTTAAATGTATATAAACATTTCTTAACATTTTCAACTCCCTGGTTTTCCCAAACATAACGAAAGCCATATCTGTATTTAAGTAAAACAAATGCGTGATGCCCAATTAGTTTTATTTCTACAATGGAGATCATATAACGTTTTGTAGGCTTTTAAAGCATTCTAGTTATTTTTAACCAATATTTTACACAATTTGTATACATAGTTATTGTATAGTGGATATCTTCCTGTTTCACAATATGTCAACGTGGTTGGTGTTTTAATGCTTACATTAAGAAGACATAAATGTATGAACAGAAAGAGAGAGAGAGAGAGAGAGAGAGAGAGAGAGAGAGAGAGAGAGAGAGAGAGAGAGAGAGAGAGAGAGAGAGAGAGAGAGAGAGAGAGAGAGAGAGAGGGAGAGAGAGAGAGAGAGAGAGACTCAACTCAAACATTTTAATGATTAGGCCTTATGGGTGCGGGGGGGGGGGGGGGGGGGGGGGGAGCATATAAATCATAACATAAACAAAATATATATAGGATAATAGAAAAGAATAAGGAAATGCGGCATTGCGAGTAAACATCAAAGAAATGTGAACATTCATTTGTTCAAAATTGTCACAATTACAAGAAGGGGCTGGGCAGTGGAAAGGGAAATATTTCACACACACACACACACACACACACACACACTCGCGCGCGCGCGCATGCACACACACAAACACAGAAACACGCACACGTGCGAACACACAAACACACAAACACACACACACACACACACACACACACACACACACACACACACACACACGTTCATTACTGATGAGTCCAAAATAAACATTACGTTGCTGACAAATCCAACATATTGCAGTAACATAATGTACTGCTAATAGAGTTAATAATTAAGTAATATTGATAGCAATCAAAACTACCATAGGTCTTAGTCATCACTAAACATAAATGCCTGAGTCGTACGGGAACAGAGGGAAAGGGAAAAGGCAATGATTACAATGCTTTTAAACACTGATGACTTGAAATAATACCCATAAGCAAACACCATTCACAGTGTTTTTACGATTATACTTATAGCATACTGGGGAGACTTTAAACAACCACCATAAATTAATGCTCATTATTGTAAAGGAAAGTAGTGAGTGGGTTTAACTATAAAACGGGTATGAATAATGACATCCATCAATCAATGTTTGTGTCATGAGGAACAATCAAGGAAATAAATAAACAAAAACATATAAATTATCCACACATATCAAGAGAAGAATGTGGCATTCTTCAACAATGCTAGCTATAAGTATAAGGAAACAGTACGAACACGAATTGCCAAGATACAACATGTCCAATACAATACAAACTAACAAGGAATATACACAAGTAAATTGCATCCATCAATACATCATAGTTTTCAGTCTCAGTGGATAATGGATTGGTTTCTGAAGTTGAAAGCTTTCGAAAGGAATAAAGACAAAGGTGTACATATTCTTTTGTCAGAAAGCAGCAGTGTTAATCTAAACGCATTTGTGGTTGAATAGTATTTTCTGGGGATATACAACTCACGTAAAGCTTTGTAATGAGGACAAACAAGAATGAAATGTAGTTCTGTTTCATCTATATCTGGGCAGAAGGGACAGTGATTGCTTACATGTCTGTGTGAGTGCCTATATCGGTGAAGTTTTAACTGAGAAACGCCTAGTCTAATTCTAGTTAAATCTTTCCTGATAGCAGAATTTTTGATAAGATGCAAATATTCGGGCACGTCTACTATTTGTCTGAACGATGAATAGAAAGTATATCTATCTTTACACATAAGATTAGAATCTAGATCTTGAAGATGACAGTCAAATAATCTCTGCTTAAAAGCAGACACGAAACTTTTAACATTTCCCACACCTTGATTCTCCCAAACAAACCCGAAACCAAATTTATATAAGGTGTTTTGCACGTTGGATATCCAGTTCTTTTTACCATTTCGATGTAGAGTACACAGCATATTATACGCCTTTCTAGGTATTCTATGTTCTGCCATTGCTGTCAGTTTCAACCAATATTTAATAGATCTAGTATACGTTTGTATATATAAAGGGTGTCTTCCAGTTTCACAATATACAAGAGGACTTGGTGTATGAATGCTTACATTAAGAAGCCGTTTAATAGCAAATAAATGAATACGTTCAATGGGAGTATGATCAGCAGATAACCCCCAAATTTCTGCCCCATATGTCAAAATAGGCTGGACTTGGCAATCAAATATTTTAAAGAATAGTTTGGGATTATTTTCTTCAAGGGACCATAACATTCTTAAGATACCAAAAAACACATTTTTTAGCTTTTGCTGCCATGTCCTCTAAAATGAGTATTTAAAAGTCAGTCCAGTTGAAAAAATCAAACCAAGGTATTTGTATTCGTTAACAACTCTTAGCTGGACACCATTGTAAACCCATTTTTCTCTTGCGGCTAAGTAGCCTCCTTTTCTAAATACAATTATCTTAGATTTTTCAAAATTAACTAAAAGTTGGAGTCTATTAGCTGTATTGCTTAGTATATTGAGTTGGTTCTGAAGGCCTACAACTGAATGGGAGAGAAGAACAACATCATCTGCAAATAGCAAAATAAAGAGTTCAATTAAATCAGGTGATAAGCTAATTCCATGCTTACCAGATTCTAAGATGTCGTTTGCGAGCTCGTTGATAAAAAGAGAGAAGAGAATGGGGCTGCAGTTATCACCCTGTTTGACTCCTCGATGACACAAAAAAGCCTCAGATACACCATTATTTGTTCTTACTCTTGCCTTCACAACTTCATACATGCTTCTGATAGCTCTATACATATTCCCTTTTATACCATTTTTATGTAACACTAACCATAACTGATTTCCGTCAATTAAATCAAAAGCTTTTTTGCTGCATATAATTTCTTGCCATATGTGAATTGTTTTTGCACTAGTGTTACCAAAGTAAATATGTGATCTATTGTGCTATATTGTTTTCTGAAACCTGCCTGTGACTCATTAAAAATATTATTTTCTTCTGTCCATTTTGTTAAACGTCTGTTTATAATATATGTGTACAATTTGCTGCTAACGTTCAACAAAGAAATACCCCTATAGTTGTCAGGTATGTTAGTATTACCTTTTTTGTGAAGAGGCTGGATAAGCGATTCCGACCAAGAAGGTGGAAAATACCCAGATGCAAATAATTCGTTAAACAGTTTAGTCAGGAAAGGAATAATAAAAGGAGAAGCTTGCTTATAAAATTCAGCACTTATTCCATCTGGTCCAGCTGCTTTTCCGCTCTTAAGTGCCTTAAGAGCATCTCTCACTTCTGATTCTAATATATCCGCATCCAGTATAGAAGTATTCATGTTAGGGTTAGTACTAAGATCATCATTATCATCCATATCTATGATACTAGATTGCAGTTTTTCCTCCTGGAAAGGGTTGTCATCGAAAACTTGACGAAAGTGGTTATACCAGTCTTCTTTTGAAATAGAATTAACTGTTGTTTTCCTTCCAATTCGGGATTTTACAGTCCCCCAAAATTTCTTTGCATTATATTTATTTTCTTCTAGCATCTCTATGGTGCGTTTTTTATCGTCCACTTTTTTCCATTTTATAAATCTTTGTACTCGTTTCTTTTTACATTATAATTAATTCTAAGTTCTTCAGCTATCTTTTTATCAGTGCAGTTATTGAAGATTCTAAGAGATCTTTTAAGTTCTGACTTTTTTCTTTTGCATTCACCATCAAACCATGGGCTCCTTGGTAGCTTACCTGGTATAATAACTTTTTTCATGCACTGTCCAGCAGTAATCAACCCTTTGTTCAGTGTCTTAATAGCTAAATCTACGTTATCTTTAATAAAGCTGGTAGCTTTATCTATTATAGATAAAAATTCTTTTGATATGAGGACTTGCAAGTAATCGTTAAGCTTTTCTTCATTCCAAACAAGTTTTTCACAGATAACCTTTTTATGTTTATGGCACATGATAAGTGAGGAGCTAAGAATATTGAATCTGAGTTCCACAGGCATGTGCTTCGATTCTACTCTTGGCATGACGCGTAGGTTTTGAGCAAAATCAATAAGGCATCTTGACATAAGGAAATAATCAATGACACTGGTGCCATTACATGCAATGTAAGTGTTTTCACCATGCCTGTCCCCCAGAACAAGCCCATTCAATATCAACAGTGAAAACTGTTCACAAAGGTGGAGCAAATACTTCCCAAATTCATTTATTGTGTTATCTTTTGAATTTCTTACATATTGTTTATCTACCTCTGTATCTTCAAGGGCATCTAAAAGTGTATCAGGTAAAGAAAATTCTTTTGCATTTGCATTTCCAGTTCTAGCATTCAGATCACCCATGATAATGAGGCAGTTCACTAAACAGTTCATAGATTTCAAAGATACAGTATTCAAGCAAATAGATACCATTATCTATTTCAGTTTCGGCATAGTATGGGCTTTGTACCGGAGGGATATACATGGCAATTAGTACAACATCAGTATCTAAATTTATAAAATGCTTTGATAATCTAAGAACAATACAATTGTCAGATTCTATTGGTATACGAGTCACTAATTTAGAACATTCTTTTTTTACCATTAAAACAGCACCACCTGATAAGCGTGAGGCGGGATTGTCAGACAGCTTCAACCCTGGGGAAACAAAAACATCAAAGGCTGGGAAAAGTTGGGTTGGAAAATCAACTGCAAATGTTTCACAAAGAAAAACAACATCATAATTTGAAAGAAAACATCTAATGTTTGGCTGATACACAATGCGCAGTCCTTCAACATTATACGTACGGAATGTATATTGCCCAACTTTACCACAACTGGAGAGAGAGAGAGAGAGAGAGAGAGAGAGAGAGAGAGAGAGAGAGAGAGAGAGAGAGAGAGAGAGAGAGAGAGAGAGAGAGAGAGAGAGAGAGGAAGAGAGAGAAGGGTTCTAACACAAGTTGCATAAACACATAAAATAGCCTATGTGTGCATACACATCAGGCATCAAAGTGAGAGAGAGCTGGAGAGAGAGAGAAGGGGGGGAGGGAATACAGAGAGGGAAAGAGAGAAAAAAAAGAGAATGAGGGAGAGGGAGAATGAGAGTCCATGTGCCACTGCATGTCAGTCATGAGAAAAAAAGGCCTATTATTTATATATATGATTACAAGGGACTCTCAATAAGTTTCTGGATGTAAAGAACTGAGAGGGTGTACACTTCTTCTGGTGGGTCTACATTATAGAGGTATCCTTCTTAAACACACGTACATTTGATCATCCCTCCAAAGCAAACAGTTTTGGTGCCAGACCAGGCTGATTGAGATATGTCAAAATAGAGCCCTCTGCAAACCCTCGAGCATTTTCAACATTCTGGAATCGTGTCCCCTTTTACTGTCGCTTTGCATAACATCATAGGATATATCGATGGCTTAGAGTCAAAACGGACTATCTTTAGATAGTCCATTGACTTATTATTGATGTTATTGCGAAAACAAAGAACTTGTTTTAAAAAAGACTGCAAATAATGTAAAATGGGGATTATGTTTTTCATATTTCTGCAGTTACAAAACAAATAAAGTTATTAGTTTTCACAATATGTTCAATAATACATCAATGGACTATCTAAAGATAGTCCGTTTTGACTCCAAGCCATCGATATAGACACAAGGGATTAAATCAGAAAAATAAGTAGGAGGGAGACCAACTGAACTCTGTTTTCTTGCAGAATGTCCAGAGTAGTTGCAGCAGTGTGGTCACCTGTGTTTTGACGCGTCAATCGACTGAAACGAAAAGCGTTACTTCGTGTTATAGTCTCAAAGAACATTCATGTAGCTTGCCTGCAAGAAACATACATTAGAGATAAAACTCTAGATTAACTTAAGCGAGAATGGAAAGATCCCAGTTTTTACAGAAAAGGCACACATAAAAGCAATGGGTTAGTGACTTTAGTAAGCCCAAAATTAATGTATGAGGGCGACATAGAAATAATTACAGAAAGTGAAAGAATATTGACAGTAAATATTACGGTAATAGCTGCAAACACACAATAGTTAATTGTTATGCGCCCAATACCACTTCAGAAAAGATAGAATTTTACAAACAACTTAAAGCCACACTACATGGATATGAGCACGAATCATTGTGGGTAACGGGGGATTTTAACACGTGCCTAGATGAAGCAGATAATATTGCTGGATTGCCACACCCAACAAGAGAAACAGAAACACTAAAAGAGACACTTGTTGCTGCTGATCTTTACGATGCATGGAGAGTACAACACAGTGGCGAAAAAGAATACACTTGGTCACGACCTAACCCTTTTACAGCAAGAAGACTTGACTACATATTTTGTGACGAAGAGTCCTTAAGTAAAGTAATGAAAACGGAAATAGCAATTTTTCCTCACTCTGATCATAAAATAGTGACGGTACATATACAAACAAATAGCTTTAAAAGAGGCCCAGGTTACTGGAAGTTCAATACTGCACTGTTAAATGACCCTGTGTTTATTGATAAAATGAACAGCTTTATTGACTCACACTTCCAGGAATACCAAGATGAAGAACCAGGAAAAACATGGGATTTATTCAAATGCAAAACAAAACAATTCTGTATAAAGTACTCACAGCAGCGCGCACAAACACTTAAAGCCAATAAACAAGACCTGTTACTTAAAATGGCTGAGGCAGATGGAAAGCTGAAAGCAGATCCTACAAATGCTGAACGGCAAAATACACTATATAAGACTAAAACAGAACTAGAAGTACATAATCTAAACCAAGCCAAAGGTGCACAAATTCGATCAAGAGCAAAATGGATAGAAGAAGGAGAGAAAAATACAAAATATTTTCTGCGTCTACAAAAACACAGAAAATCACTGAACTTAATTGTGGCAATAATGTTACAAATGACCTTTTTACTATACTTCAAGAAACACAACAATATTTCAAGCTGTTGCAGGAAAAATCAATCAAAGAACACTTCCTCGCAAACGAACACCACCCAACTCTTACACGTATCCTTAGAATCTGGTGTAGCCATGCCAGGAACACGCAGCTGTACTGGACCATGGACAGGACCTCGCTGGGGTGTTGACCGTACCGCATCACGGAGAGGGCTCCCAGATCAGCTGTTCTGGTAGCCTCGGCAGTGTCGTTTTCAGTGGCCTCCCCATGAGGGCTTCCGCTGGGCTAACACCTGTGCTCGAGTGTGGGGTGGCCCTGTAGTTCAAGAGGGCCAGTTCTAAAGATGGCTGTTGAAGTAGACGTTTTGCCATCTTTACAGCACTCTCCGCTGCTCCATTGGACTGAGGGAAATGTGGGCTGCTGGTTTTGTGCTCAAAGTCAAACTTCACTGCAAATCTGCGGAATTCAGCACACTTGAATTGCGGCCCATTGTCACTGAAAATGAGGTCTGGTACGCCATGGGTAGCAAACAGTTGTTTTAATTTCTTGACAACTGTTGCTGTAGTAGTCGTCAGCAGCGGGAAGACTTCAATCCACCTTGAGTAGTAATCCACTACTACTAAGTACTCCTTGCCCTGGTATGAACAAAGATCTGCTCCCAGCCGTTGCCATGGATGATCCGGCAGGGGTGTTGGGCGAAGTGGTTCATGTTTCTGTGACGGTCGGTTCTGTTGACATTCAGGACAGCCGTTGATCATCTCCTTCAGGTCTCTGCCAAGACCTGGCCACCACAGCACTGTCTGAGCGTTCAGGCGGCACTTCTGTAGCCCCTGGTGTGTTGCATGCAGCTGGCGCAGCATTTCCTTGCGCTGACTGGTTGGAATGACAATTCTGCAATCATACACCAGTAGTCCTGACACTATTGACAGTTCCCCTCGAACCTAGTAGTATGTCTGAAGGCTTGATGGAGCTCGGTTTGGCCAACCATTCAGCACATACCCCATCACTTGCTGCATTTCTGGGTCATGAACGGTGGCTGCCTGTAGCATCTCCAGCCGCCGTGGTGCGACTGGCCACATGGACTCCAAAGAATTGACGTGAGCGGTTACAGCTTCCACATTCTTCTCGTCGTCATCTGTGTGCGGCACAGGACTTCTGGACAAAGCGTCTGCTATGACAATTTTCTTTCCAGGCACATGAACCACCTCAGTGTTGAACCGCATCAACCTAATCAACAGTCTTTGACAGCGTACTGGGGCCTTATCAATGTCCTTGCTTTTGATAAGAGGGACCAGGGGTTTGTGATCTGTCTGCAACTGGAAACTGTCTAATCCAATCAGGTACTTGGAAAACTTTTCACATGCCCAAGTTGACGCGAGACACTCCTTTTCTATCTGAGCATATCTCTTTTCGGCCTCAGTCAATGTTCTGGAAGCATAGGCAATGGGAACCAGCATGTCCCCATTCCACTGCATTATTGCAGCACCATGCCCATAACTGCTGCTGTCTGCACTGACCACAGTCTTTCGTTCAGGTTTGTAGAACCCAAGGGCCGAAGCTGATGAAAGTTTCTCCTTGACGGCTTTGAAAGCAGCGTCCTGAGCTGCTCCCATGTCCATGCGGTGTCCTTCTTCAGCAAGTCAGTCATGGGTTTCATGGTGGTAGCCATTCCTGGTACGAACTTATTCAAGTAGTTGAACATGCCACACACAGTTCTCAGTTCTGTCACAGATCTTGGCGGAGGCATCTCAGACATAGCTCTGACCTTTTCGGGATCTGGGCGCACTCCCTTGGCTGAAATGACATGTCCAAATAATTTCACCTCCGACTTCTTGAAATGGCACTTTTGTTTGTTCAGTTTCAGCCCACTTTCTTCAACTCTTTTGAGAACTGCATCAAGTCTTGCGTCATGTTCTTCTTCGGCCTTTCCATACACGATAGTATCGTCCATGATAGCTTCACATCCATCCAATCCCTGGAGGGTCTCCTTCATCTTCTCTTGAAAGCATTCAGGGCCAAGGGAAATACCCATGGGAACTCTCCTGAAAGCATATCGGCCAAAAGGGGTGATAAAAGTAGTCAGATGTACACTTTCTTCAGCAAGAGGAATCTGGAAAACCCCGGATGAGGCATCTAGAGTTGTGAAGAACTTTGCACCAGCTAGCTGTGGGGCTATGTCGTCGAGAGTTGGCAGCATGCAGTTGGGCCTCTTCACACCTTCATTTAGTTTCTTGAAATCTACACAAATCCTGACACTGCCATTTGGTTTTATGACTGGCACCATTGGTGCACACCAATCTGTAGCCTCTTTCATGTCTTGGATGATGCCCTCCCTTTTCAAGCGGTCTAGTTCTGCTTTTACTTTCCTCTTCAGGGGAAACGGGACACGTCTTGCTGTGCTCAGGCAGTATGGGTTAACCCCCTGTTTCATCGCTATTTTCACTGGTTCTGTTTTCAAAAGTCCTGTAGCCCCAAACACATCTCTGTGAACTTCTTCAACTTTCATGACTAGACCCATTTTGTGAGCAGCTCCCCTACTCAACAGGTTGTTGTTCAATCGGTTTGCAACGACGACAGTGCGAAACTTGAAGCTACTTCCATTGACGACAGTCATGGCGTAAAATTCTCCTTTCACACTCAGTCTTCCTCCAGGCGATGTCAATATGACCTTGGATCTTCTGAATTTGGGTTTTCTTTTCAACTTCTGAAAAGTCTGTTCCGTGATGATGGACACATCTGCTCCTGTGTCAATTTTGAATGGCACGAAAGTGTCCCTTATGCGCAGGGTGGTGACCCAAGGCTTGCTTCTGTCATCTATCACAGAATTGATTTGAAACTGTTCAAATTCATCTTCAAAACGTTCTTCATCTGAATCTTCTTGGACTTCCCGGACGTTCTTGCAGACTCTAGCAAAATGATTCAAGGCTTGGCAGCGTCGACATCTTTTGTTTCGTGCAGGACAACGCCCTTCTGCATGCTGTAAGCCACATTCGGGGCCATGGGAAATACCCATGGGAACTCTCCTGAAAGTTCACTGCTCCCTCGGACGTGACCCAGCACCAAACATTCTTCTTCTAGATCTGCCCCGTGAATTTGAAGATGTCGGTAGACTGGGGTGAGAAAATCCCGTTCCACTATAACTCCAACTTGAGTTTTTCTTGAAATTGTTCTTTCTTGCTTCATCAGCTTCTCCTTTGTCTTCTGCACGCTGTTCTTGTAGTTTATTTTTCACCTGCTCATGTTGTCTTGCTATTTCAAGGGCATTTTCGAGTGTCAGGTCATGTGTGAGCTGCAATTTTTCTCTCTGTTTCTTGTCCTTCAGCCCCACCACAAATCGATCTCGTACTTGATCCTCTAGATCTCCATATTCACAGTGCGCTACCAATGCTCTCAAGGAACGATACAATTCCTCGACTGTTTCGCCTTCTTCTTGCTTCTTCTCCTGGAACTTTGTTCTTTCGTGTATTATGTTGCGTTTGATTATGAAGTATGAATCAAACTTTTCCACCACTTTATCAAAGTTCTTTTCTTGTGCTTCCCCCTCAAACTTGAATGTTTGAAATGTCTTCTCTGATTCACGTCCCATTGCATACAGGAGAGTGTCTCTTTGTACTTCACCTGTTTCTTTTGACAGTCCAGACGCATTCCTGTACCTTTTGAATTCTTGGATCCAGGTTGGCCATTCTTCTGGTTTGAAGGAGTAGTTTTCAGGCGTTTTCAGTCCTTGCATTTTGCTGCTGCTTTATTCTGACACTTTATTCAGATCCCACTTCTGACACCATGTTCTCGTGTCTCGCTCATACAAACAAACACGAGTATCCAGTTTTTCAGTTTAACCAGCTTTATTCTCTTAGTAAAACATGCCGGAATCCCCCAGCCAGACTGCAACCGTCTTGCGCATGACCACAATGTATCAAAGTTACAAGCGCCAAAATAATATAGTAAAATACTAAATACTAAATCATGAATAACATAACAACATACATATAAACTTAAATACTAGAATGATTATAAACAAATAATAAAACTTAGAACAAAATATAATTAAAGGAAAATAGGAAAACAATGAATATGTGAACAGTACCCGTTCAACTAAAATAAAGTCAATAAGGTTATATGCACAGCGCTGTGCTAATTCTAAACACCACACATTGAAAGAAAGAAAAACACATTCTAAGGTAACTGACTGTTTAAAAAAAAAACACTAATGTACGCGGCATGCCCACCCATGGAACCCGTTTCCCACCGTCTGAGTATCTTCCTTTTCTCCCGCAGACCCAATCAGTTTGCTCCGATTCTAACACCATCTGAAAATGTGTCGCTTCTTTGTTGACAGACAATCAAAAACACCACCGATCCAGTGTTCAAGGAACGCTTTCTGTTTGGTGTTGAACCCAGGGACCTCCCCAAACGTGTGCTGACTCTACAGGTAATGTGTGTGCACGCGCGCGTGTGTGTATGTATGTAAAGAGAGAGAGAGAGAGAGAGAGAGAGAGAGAGAGAGAGAGAGAGAGAGAGAGAGAGAGAGAGAGAGAGAGAGAGAGAGAGAGAGAGAGAGAGAGAGAGAGAGAGAGAGAGAGAGAGAGAGAGAGAATTGAATTGAATTGAAATTCTTAATGAGGATAAATGGATAAGCAAGAATACTTTTTCTCGACAAAAACAAGTTAACAATAATGTACAAAGCAATCAAACATTACAAGAAATCAAATATACATAAAATAATACATATTTTCATATAACAAGAGGACACACACTTCAGCAAGCCTTCCACACACTTAACACAACGCATATGCAAAATAGAGTAAAACAAACTGAGAGACAAACAAACAACAAAAAAGGAAACGAGCAAACTTACTTCTAGTCCAACAAGCACAAATAGAGAGAGAGAGAGAGAGAGAGAGAGAGAGAGAGAGAGAGAGAGAGAGAGAGAGAGAGAGAGAGAGAGAGAGAGAGAGAGAGAGAGAGAGAGAGAGAGAGAGAGAGAGAGAGGAGAGAGAGACAGACAGAGAGACAGACAGAGAGAGAGAGACGGACAGAGACAGAGAGAAAGATAATATCTGTGTGTGTGTGTGTGTGTGTGTGTGTGTGTGTGTGTTGTGTGTGTGTTTGTGTGTGTGTGTGTTCGCACTCTTGCTCAAGATTTGTGTGTGTGCATATCTGTCCTTGTTCACGTGAACGCTGGAAGGCCTATGACAATAAAGAAGTGGTTGAAGATGGTGACTTCCAGGTCTTGTAGTGAAGATGGAAAACAAACAAAAAAGGGAGAGGATATTCTGACCTGTAGAGGGAGTCATATGGTATGGAGAAGCTTTCGAGCGTAGGCTTCGTCAGCAGTTGATGAGAATGGCAGATTGGGATCAGGAAGGGATAAACTCAGACTGTGGCGAATGGGACGTTGACTCGAGCACAAATCAGTGTAGAGAAAAAGAGAGTTGTTGAGGTTTAGGCCTACGAAGAGCCTACGCTCGAAAGTTTCTCCATAATTATTAACTCTCTTTACAGGTCAGAATACCTCTTCCTTGTTTTGGTCATCTATGATAGTAAGCTCTGGCTATATCTGTGCATAGTCCCACTTAGTAGTACTTACCTAGGCTCTTCACCAATATTGTATGAATGCTGCACTGGCAGGTGTACTCTGTGGACAAGTACGCGCGGCAGAAGGTGATGGGGGAGTCTGACCTGAGGGTGGGGGACGTGGACCTCATGGCGCCCATCAAGATCTGGCTCAACCTCAGGGACCTGGATGATGTCAGTGCACCTACACAACAGGCAGATTATTTTTTCTTGGGGTGGTGGTACAGATCTGAAAGTGAAAAATCCGTGACTAACACGCCGACACCTTTGATTTATTTACCATGCGTACAACTTACCAAGATAAGAAAAGCAAATCAACAACAATAACCTGAAAGGCCAGGGTCCACCATGGCCCCGTTATTGTAGCCTACAGGGGCAGGGGTTCAAGTGGACAAAATCCACTAAAAAGATACTGTTGCCCTCTTTTCCGTTTGAAAGCCTTGCCTAGTTTCTGCCCCCCTCTCTCTCTCCTTCCTTCTCTCTCTCTCTCTTTCCTTCTCTTTCTCTCTGTCTGTCTCTCTCTCTTCCTCCTTCTCTTCCTCTCTCTGTCTCGCTCTCTCTCCCTCCTTCTCTCTCTCTCCCTCCCTCCTTCTCTCTCTCTCCTTCTCTCTCTCTCTCTCTCTCCCTCCTTCTCTCTCTCTCTCCCTACTTCTCTCTCTCACACTGTCTCTCTGTCTGTGTCTCTCTCTGTCTCTCTCCCTCCTTCTCTCTCTCTGTCTCTCTCTCCCTCCTTCTCTCTATCTGTCTCTCTCTCTCTCTCTCGCGCGCTCTCTCTCTCTCTGTGTCTTTATATCTCCCTCCTTCTCTCCATCCCCTCTCTCTCTCTCTCTCTCTCTCTCTTCTCTCTCTCTCTCTCTCTCTCTCTTTCCTTCTCTTTCTCTCTGTCTCTCTATCTCCATCCCTCTCTCTCTGTCTCTCTCTCTCTCTTCCTCCTTCTTGCCCTCCTCTCTCTCTCTCTCTCCCTACTTCTCTCTCTCTCTGTCTCTCTCTCCCCTCTCTCTCTCTGTGTCTCTCTCCCTCCTTCTCTCTCTCTCTTCCTCCTCTCTCCCGCTCTCTCTCTCTCCTCTCTCTCTCTGTGTCTCTCTCTCTCTCCTCTCTCTCCTTCTCTCTCTCTATCTCTCCTTCCTTCTCTCTCTGTGTCCTCTCTCTCTCTCTCTCACTCTCCTTCTCTCTCTGTGTCTCTCTCTCTCCTCTCTCTCTCTCTGTATCTCTCTCCCTCTTTCTCTCTCTGTATTTTCTGTGTCTCTGTCCCTCCTCTCTCTCTCGCTCTCTGTCTCTCCCTCCTTCTTTCTCTCTCTCCCTCCCTCCTTCTCTCTCTTTATTTCTCCCTCCTTCTCTCTCTCTCTCTCTCCCTCCTTCTCTCTCTCTGTATATATCTGTGTCTCTCCCTCCTCTCTCTCTCCCCCTCCCTCCTTCTCTCTCAAATCTCTCTCTCTCTGTGTCGCTCTATGTCTCTGTGTCTCTCTCTCTCCCTCCTTCTCTCTGTATATCTCCCTCCTTCTCTCTCTCTCTCTCTGTCTCTTTCTGTGTGTGTCTCTCTCCCTCCTCTCTCTCTCTCTTTGTCTCAAATCTGTCTCTCCCTCCTTTTCTCTCTCTCCCTCATTCTCTCTCTGTCTCCGTCTCTTACTCTCTCTCTCTCAAGTGAACAGATGGCCTCACTTGAAAGCGCCACCTACATAAAATTATCGCCCTTGGGCAACACGAAGAAGCAGTATAAAGCCTCATTAGGCCTACTGTAATATTTATGGCGGCACTTCGAGAGCACTTCATGTTCAAAACGCACCAAATCTCTTGTATTCGATGACTGCTGCTGCCCATTTGAGAGCACTTCATATTCGTGCGCGTGTATGTGTTGGGTGCATGTGTTGGGGGTATGCGTGTATGTTGGAGTGGGCGTGCACTTTTGCATTATGTTTTAATCAGCTCGTCTTAATCTGTTGTTATCTTACGAATGTCTTGTCTATTGTGAGTATGTGAATCATGTTATATTGATATAATTTATGATCCTATGAAATTGAAGCCATTGAAGGGAGTTGGAATGTGGATTGTTTTCAGAAACCCACGGAGTATGGGGACATCTTCTTCTCCCTCAGCTACCTACCTACCGCAGAGAGGCTGACCATCGTCATTGTCAAGGCCCGCACCCTTAAATGGAGAGATGGCAAAGACACAGGAGGTTGTTTCCCTTTGATTGTTAAGTTCATCCGTTCACGGCGCCTCTTTTTTTTAATAATTTGGTGCCCGTGTTCTGCGCGTTTGAGCGATGAACTATATGAAAGATATCCACCTGCGGCTTAGCATGATCGATCGATTTGCTTGCGCCGACGAGCGATCCACCGTCAGCGCAAACATCGATCAATATTAGCGTCATCGGTGGATATAAAAAATAGAGCTTATAAATGTATTCAAATTGGTTTTTTAATGACCATCGATCATTATGACAACTTGACAACTTTATTTTTACACTTACGTGGCTTTAAAAAAAGAAAGAAAAAAAAGTTGAAACGTGCTGTACCAACCAACTATACCAACAGCAGCCATATTTATGCTATGGGCTTTATGCGTGTTATAAATTCCTGAAACCAAGAAAACGTAGCAAAAAACGTCAGCAGAATGAAGTTGGCTGTCGACAGTACAATCGCATGCGGTTGCTGTTTGCATAGTCTAACCAACACGTTTCGGCTGGGTTTTTTAGTTTAAAAATTTAAGCCACGAAAGTGTAAAAACAAAGTTGTCATCATCATCGATGATCATTAAAAAAACAATTTGAATACGTTTATAAGCTCTATTTTGATATCCACCGATGGCGCAAATATCGATCGATATTTATTAGCACCATCGGTGGATCGCTCGTCAGCGCAAGCAAATCGATCGATCATGCTAAGCCGGAAGTGAGTTATCTTTCGATATAGTTCGTCGCTCAGACGCGCATGACACCCGCATTCTCCACCCATTAGGGATACAGAAAAATAATAATACAGTAGTATATTAAATACATACATCAATAGAAGTAACAATAGTAAAACAAAAAAAGAATTATGAGTAAAATTATGTAAAGCAATAATAGTAAAACAAAAAGAATTTTAAGTAAAATAATAAGTATGTGCATGTATATGACCCTGTGCGTGTGTTGCATGTAGCTCAGGCGTATGTCCATTTTCTTGCACAGTAACTATAACAAATAAGTTTAATATCTGCCTACACTGAGTTAGGCCTAATGAAATGCAATCGCTCTAATTGCTATCAGCATACATATATTTATTATTAGGGTGCATAATGTGCAGTGTGCATGTGCATGCATACACAACATTATGTTGCGCTTTTGCAATCCATTTTGTCAAATTGTATCTGCATCCTGTACATTGGCAAAAGAACCAATTATAAGTGTGTGCTTATGTTTATGGGAGCACATTGTGTGCACATACACATGCTCACATAAGCATTAATATATCAGTACAAGTATGTAGTCTCATCCATACACTTGCTCGGTACAGCTTGCATGGATGCTACTAGAAATAAAGTTTTTTTTATATTTGTTTTAATAATTTTCAGTGATAATACTAATAAATCTTTGTTCCAGCTTGACTCAAGAACCCGTAACAGTGATTTAAAAATACTAACCCAGCATAGCCGAACTAATATTATAGAAAAAATATTTTCTAACAGAGTAATAAAGTTTTGGAATACTCTTCCTGCACATATTAAGCGAGCACAGAATCTAACACAATTCAAAAACCTCCTTGGTGGATACACCAACATATCAAAACTACAATACGAGCATGACTAAAAGGCAGATTTGCCGAAAACAAAATACAAAAA
Source organism: Phymorhynchus buccinoides (assembly GCA_017654935.2). NCBI lineage: Eukaryota > Metazoa > Mollusca > Gastropoda > Neogastropoda > Raphitomidae > Phymorhynchus > Phymorhynchus buccinoides. The sequence goes on from CM065694.1 coordinate 32,697,870, forward strand.
CCTCTCAGCTGTGCAAAAGTTCAAACAAAAATGACAGGACAGTGAAGAGGCCGCGAGGCCTAATGTCCTAACTACCTGACCTGACCTGAATAAAGTGAAGATAATTAATTTCATCCTTGAACGTCCTGTTTTCTTTGTGCAGATCCTTTCATCCTTGAACACCTATACTGTTTTCTCTGTACAGATCCTTTCGTCAAAGTGTACCTCCTGCAGAATGGGAAGAAGATCAGCAAGAAGAAGTCGACGGTGAAGAGAGGAGAGAGAAACCCCATCTATAACGAAGCCATGATATTCTCTGTGCCTGCTCAGGCTTTGCCGGTAGGTTCTAAATGGAAAGTATCTGATTATAAGACACCCCCCAAATTTCACACAAAATTAAGATTTTGTTACTTTAAAACCCCTACCTTATAATATCTAATCGGAATTAGTTCTAACAAAACTGCATGTGTCACAAAGTTACAATAAATAAAATCAAGATGCCTCTACACCAGTTTTTTTTTGGTTGCTGTCCCATCTTCTAGGTCGTACAGTGGCGTTGCTCCCACATCGCTCATTCCGAATCCCAATTCGCAGCTACACCCCGGTTTGCTCAGGTCGCATAATCCGAGATCAGCAGTCCAAGGGGAGCGAATCTATATTAGGCCGTCAGGAGGCAACCAACCGAGGAGACACTGCACTGCTGCTGAGTCACTTCGGTGGAGTTCAGCGGAGCCTGTTCAGGATACCATGTACACCGTAATTAGAAAGAAAAAACAAAAACGCTCCAAACATATCTAAAAGATTCTGAAGTTAGATCATAAAAATAAGCCACTCTTCTAGGTTAGAAGGCTATGCCACTCTTGGATTTGTTTGTATGTTGTCCTCTCCACCATTGTTGATGTGTACAGTGTAGTGTGGGTGGAGGGTCATAAAGGCGAACTTGGCAAATTCTTTTTTGAGAATGATGCTTTGTTTGTCTCACTTTGGTTCTGACCCACGCACTGCTAGGTGATTGGTATCGTAATCAACTTTGGTGGAGGGGAGTTCATTAGAGAGTATTCACCCTTTGTTCAATATCGTTAAGCCACTATTTCTTATATCTGTCACTGGATTAGAGGCCATTTAGAAAAAAACACTAACTTTTGTTCTTAATGGAAAGTGTTGTTTAACATTTAATGACTACAATACTAGGATATTTTTGTTCAATAAACTTCTCAAAGTTCCAGAGAAAATCATAACAGCTAATATTATTGTTTAGTACATGGATTTGACCTTTTATCAAAAGTTCATTTTTATAGTTTTATTGGCAAGCAACTCTCATCTAAAACTTTCATCAATCCACAAAGTCAAACACCAATAGCCTATCTAGCTCTGTGAATAACACAGAAACAAAACTGGCCCTAAGGCCTGACTTTGTTGTCATTCTTTTATTTGCACAGATAGACATTTCACCATTTTGAATGTGTGCAAATCTTCTACTGTGCCAACAGACGATACAGCTGCGCATCACGGTGGCAGAACTCCTACCGGAGAACAAAACGCCGTCGCTGGGTCACGTGATTGTTGGGGCACACACCTCTGGCACCGAAGCCTCGCACTGGAACCAGATGACGACGCAGCTGCGGAAACCCACCGCTATGTGGCACTACTTGAGGAAATAACCCCTGAGATCTGTTATTGAAGAGACTATAGCGCTCTGTATACATAATGTAATGGTGCATGAGAAAAACATAATGTACTTCTTTTGCGGTGGCGACCAATTTCTTTCTTTTGTGGTGGTGATGACAACTAGCTTCTATTTAGAGAAGTAAATGCACGTCACACACTTGGGGATGTGACCATAGAAAAAGAACGGAGGGAAAAAAAAGTTCTAGAACTTCTAGAGAGAGATCAATATTTGTTACTGTCTGAATGTTATTGACAGTCTTGCAGATGCAGTTACAATTCTAAATTGAAAAAAAAAGAAAAAGAAAATGCAGAAATTGAGGTTTTGCTTTCACAAAATGGAGCTGGCATTCCCTATAAATATGCAGAAAACAGAATTTGATAATCTTTGCTAGTTTTGAAATTACAGTCTGGTAACCATGATACATCGTTTGCAGAAATCTGACATAGATGATAGTTTGCACTCTTTGTGGCTTGGTTTATTAAAAAAAAAGGAAGTGAATAAACAAAGAAAGCATTCCAACTTTAATTTTGATTTGATATTTTGGATATTGGTAGAATGTATAGAAAGAGACAAACTGTGTCCAAAATCAGAAATGTAATATCTTTAGGGTTGTTGACTATTTTTGCTTTCGCTCACAAATAATATGCTGATGAACTAATGTTGGGTTTTCTCATGCACCATCACAAATCATTGTGGGGGTTGTGTATCCAGTTTCCTTTTTTATTATTGCACAAACCGAAAGAATTTATTAAAAAAAAATAAAAAATGACATATTCTTTTATTTTGAAACAAATTAGCTTAGAAGACAATTGTAAGAACACGTGTATGTGTGCATTGACATGATGGTGGTGTGACGTGTATTGATGCATGCATTCTATTTTGTATTGTACAAATGGGAAGAATTTCTTTAAAAAAAAAAATATATTCTTTTATTTTGAACACATTAGGTTAGAAAATAATTGTTAGAAAATGTGTATGTGTGATTTACATCATGGTGGTGCGTTCCATTACTATGGCACAAACCAGAAGAATTTTCTTAAAACCTAAACATATTCTTTTACAGCGGAACCTTCCTATTAACTCATTAAGACCTTCCCCCTTTGCGCTCTGCCCATTTGCCCTGCGGGCTGCACTCCCAACCTGCAGGTTCTGAGAGATACTAGTTTTATTACAAAAAAACGACAATGAAATTATTGCAAATGATTTAAAATTGCACAAGTTAAGCGATCATTCCGAAGCCAGTAGCTTCAGAATAAGCCTATTTTACTCATTAATAGTTTTTGGATCGATAGGGAAAGTCTCTATCCAACAATTTGTCTGGCGCAGGCGTTGGGCACTAGGGCACCCGACACATGTTGTGCGCAGGGCGGAATGGGTTAAGATTCCCTGTAAAATGTCACCAACATTGTTTGGCTGATTTTTCAAGGGAAATTCATGCATGTTTGAAAGATAACAAAGAGTGATTCTGAGAATTGAGTGGGCAGTGCAAACATTGCCTATAGTGAAGTGTTTAAAAAACATATGAAAAGGATTATTATATTCTTCTTTGTATGCTTTTGCACAAGAACTTGTAGTATTACTTTATTACAATATAAATGTTTTATATTCATTTATTTTAACCTTGTTTCTTGAATGCTGTAATAGTAACTGTACTATTTTCCCCAAGTCTGTCAGAGGAAAACTACTGTTGAATTCAAACTATATTGTGGGCTACAAATAGTCTTTTTTTTTTATACCCCCTCTTCCCCATGTTTTATTCCCTTTAAAAAAAATTGTTTTTCATCAATGAGTCATATTAACGAAAAAAAGTGGAATCAATCAATCAAAATGCATCTTAGTAAGGCATTAACAAGATATATAATAACAAAATCAAAAGCCCATAAACTAGTGGAATGATAGAATATGCGTGAGCATCAAGGCAAGTGAATTTACTTATAGATCTACATTAAAAAAAAAATATTTAAACTTCATTTGGAAAACATGGTATAATTTATTTCAAGAAGCGCAATATTTTAGAAATATCAATGCATAACTGAGTATGACCGGGGCATAATTATGTTCTCTCTTCATTTTGAAAAGGAAATGTATGTTTGAATAGTGAAAATTTGTTTCATTTTCTGAAAGAAAAAAGTGACATATTTGTTTAAACCATTAGATCAAAATCCTCTTTTTCTCATGTTCTGTTTTTGACACAATGCTACCTTTATCTACTTTAGATTTTCTTTAAATGTACACACAAAATATACTGTATGCCTTTCAAAAGTTTTACCAGGCATTTGATATTTACACATTCCTTTGTTTTTCTTGTAAAAACATCTATCCATTTCTTTATATGAATGAATAACCTTACTTAGTTTTTATTCATAAATTAATTTCACTGATACTAAAAAAATATGACTCCATGTTGGTAGTGTTAGTGATATTGATATACCACACTTTTCAGAAATCAAATACACCTGATTACCAGGTATCTTCTTAGTCTACATAATGTTGTGTACGGCTACATTGTTTATTATCTCATTTCTGTTTGTAATTCACACCAGAGAGAGAGAGAGAGAGAGAGAGAGAGAGAGAGAGAGGAAGGACAGAGTAATAGATAAAGAGACAGATCGAGACCGAGAGAGTTATTACATATATTCACACATAATGTTAATTAAGTTTTTACAGAAGTGATATTCTATCTACTTTATATCGCTTCCCCATCTAAGTTTTAAATCTAACATAGAGGTAGGTCCCATCAGCACTTCCGGGTGTTTCTTTTTCATTGATGTACAGGACACTAAAGCTGGAGTTCTATAGGTGCTATTTTTGCTGGATAAAATCACAGGAGATGAAAAACGTTAACTGCAATTCCATTGGCACTAAAATTGGCAACAATTTTCAATGGCACTATTTAAACATTGCGGAGGGGGGAAAAAGATTGCGCCTATAGAATTGCAAGCAAGGTTTCTCACCAGTTCCTCCATACTCTTAGAAGCTATGCTAGTTGCATGGATGCAACTGGAGAAAATTAAAATAACAGGCAAGGCAGGGGTCCAGGGGCGTTGCCCCCCTGAAGCTGAAGAAAAAAGCAAAATCATACTCAGTTTGAAGCTTATTCCAGGCTTGTAAAATGAGAATTCAACACTTTTTTCCCTTGGAATGAATGGCAGATTTGTATTAAAAAAAAGCATATATACAAAACATTACAATGTACAGTTGATAAAACAAAAATATACAGAAAACCCGAGTAAATGTTCAAGCTACGTTTGAAGTAAGCTAGGATTCTTATGGTTGAGTGTATAAAGCGTTATTGTTTTTCTTATCTAAGTTTTGTTTATTACATTACTACTTGCACTTGCCTATTTCACCTGGAATTAAAGAGAGGGAGGGGTGGAATGTTTGTGACTGGTGTGTGTGTGTGTGTGTGATATTAAATTATGCATGTGTGTGCGTGTGTGTATGATGTTGTTGCATGCTGTGTGTGTGTGTGCGCGTACACGCATGTGTGTGTGTGCAAACTGAGTGATTGTGAACATCTTAAGTTCATATTTTGAGTGCGTGTGTGTGCGTGTATGTGTGCGTCAGAGCAAAGACACTTCACTTTTATACAGTGTAGTTATATATGCTGTGTCTTTGGTAAGAGTGCATGATAGAGAGAGAAGGGGGGGGGGGGGGGGGCTTGACTTGCCTGAAGTTTCGTACTTCAAGGTTCTTTGGCACACAATGCATAGGCCACTGACTCCGAGCATATCACCAACAAAGAGTGATTACTTTGCAGCCTACCAACCTTGCAAAGAATGAAGCCAATTTTCTCACTTCCCACCTGGAAGGTGAAAAGGTGGAAGGTAGGAAGTGTTAAGTATGGTAACACGTACCTGGTAACAGAGGCAGTAAGTGAGTTCACAATGATCCCTACCTGTAGTGACTACCTGTAGTGTATGTGAAAGGGTGGTAGTAAAAATACGGCTTCAGTCATCCACAGACTGCGAACTATAAGCCGCGACTTTTTTCCTCAACTTTGACCCATGCGGCTTATAGACTGATGCGGTTTATCTGGATTTTTTTTTCCATTCTACATTTATCGATATGATTAAATCTGTTTCTGGCCACATTCTTCAGCCTATTTTGAGCTTCTTTAGACTCAAAACTGATTTTGATAATCAATAGATTCAAATCTCATGTTAAAAGTGTCTGAGAACATTAAATATTCATGTTCTGATAGGACAAAAATTATATCTGTGTTGCTTTGTGCACATACAATTTCCTCTGTGGCTTATAAACTAGTGCGGCTTATATGTGAATAAATACCTAATATTTTGTCAATTTAAGGGATGCGGCTTATATACAGGTGCGTCTTGTAGTCCAGTTTTTACGGTATATTCAGGCATTTTGATATCACTCACCATTTTACACCAGTCGTTATCATCGCTACTCTTTTCCTTCATCCAGCGCCCTTCTCCACCACACATGGATCCATGCAGGGCGTCAGCCACTGTGCGGTTCGTCAATTGACAGTGAATATACAATTAGTAAACGAACAGAATAGGGATGGGGTTTGAAGCAGGGTTGGGAAGAACAAAAAATCCTAAAATAATTCGCACAGTTTGTTGTGTGCTTTTGGGAAGCATCGTCTTTTGCTAACTGCACCAAAACTGTAAGCCGCCATCTTGATTGTTTACAACTTACAAAGGCCTAGCTTTCGCTTTTGTTCTTTCAGTTGGAGTGCCTTCTTTGCTTAGGTTTATTTTTTACTTACAACTCAACTCTAACCCAATCTCCGATCCATCTCTTGGATTGGGCTGTTTATCCGTGAATCGCGCCGTGGCTGACGCCCTGCACCGATCCATGTTTCTCCACCTCCATCAAACGCAAATTATCACTTTCGCTGTCCGTGAGAGACATTCTCTCTCCTCTTCAGGGCTGCCTCTTGCAGTTTCCAGGGACAAACTGTTTAAAAAACAGGGACAGAGACTTATTTCCAGGGACAAACATTGCAATGTCATACGTCTGGGTCAAGATGAACATTAATTTTTTCATTGTTTTGGGACGTAGCAATTCCACTTAGTTTCCAGGGACACCAGACAGAAAAGTGGATTCCAGGGACAAGGTGTCATTTTTAACTGTTTCCAGGGACAAATACCCCTTAGGATGGTCGGTAGGCAGCCCTGCCTCTTGATAGTAAACACTAGCAAAGATTTACGATAGGAACGCCATTGGTTGACTAAAGCAATTTCGCGCGCAGCTATTGCGACTGAAACTTCCGGCTGCTATTTGCTTCTCAACTGAAGAGCGACGTTGCTTGGAACGGAAACGAAATGAACTTTGAATCCATTTTTTACTTTGGTCAAAATTTTGAAAAACCGGCGCCGCCTCATAGCCGAGGGAAGGTTGCATCCATGTAGTTGCAGAAACCATGTGACATTTTAGCTCTGCCCACTTTCAGACAAATTTTGACTGCGATTTAAATACTTTTCTGTTTACCAGGTGAAATAAGTTAAATTGTGAGCATTTTTCAACTGTCACTGCATAATTATCATGCCTATGGGTGTACAGAATGTCTGGTGGCAATAACATCTTATCGTAGTTGAATATCCCTGTCAATTTACGCCTTAGAAATAGCGCATATAATTGCCACTTGAAGCTTTAAATAACACCCGTTTGTTGGCCACAAATAACATAACATAATGCTTTGTCTGGTAACCAATTTTCAACAGACATTACATACATTTGCTTTATATGTGAACAAATAAGAAACAGCACTCTCGCTTCCATGTTTGAAACAAACAACAAAGAATTACACAAGGAATTGACCAATAAATAAATTTAATTCTGAACACATGATTAAACATTATAACAATCTTTAATCCGAACAATAAATAAAACTTTACAATTTAATATATTTCAAACCAAACTAAAATTGAAACAAATCAGACTACAGACACCCACCTCTACCCACCTCCCACCCCCTCACATGCACAGACTAAACACATCACATGCATTGAACGACAGCAATAACATCAGTTCTTGAGACTTTGGCTTCCCAGGCACTTGATACCTTCATACACGCACAGCTCTCCATCTGAAACAAATAGTTACAAAGCTTTAATCATTCAAAGCAAGACTGTGGAGGGTCTGAGCTATCATTTGTTTTATGGGCAATCCAATCCAATCAATTAGAGTGTACCATAATCTAGGTGTATGGTACCATAGTCAAAACTACAAGGCTATGGATTTCTTAAATTAAGTGTTAAATTGTAATACATTTCTTTGTTTCTGTCATCATTTTTGCTGAGTTTGTGTGTTGCAAGACTGGTATATCTGGAGTCTCTGGATTTGTTCCTCAACACCTTTAGCCTGCATAATGGCTAGGCAAATTTGATGCCCTAGGCAATTTGACAAAAGTTTTTAATGAATGATTTTAGTTAATATAACTATCTATTCTATCTATATACTTACCGTTTCACTACGAATGAGTTATTCCTTCCAATTTGGAGCAAATGCCAATTTACCAAAGACCAAAAAGTTCTAGTCTTAACAAGACTAGATTACTTCCCTTGGTCTACACAGCCAATACCACTAAGCTGCCGTGGATCCCACACACTACGTCACTTCCGGGGAGGCAACTTTAAGTCATGATAAAAAAATTTTAAAACCAACCTTCCCAATGATGTTTTCGTCGGAGGGAGGTGGGTGGGAACCTTTGATCGTAGTGAAACGGTAAGTATATAGATAGAATAGATAGTTATATTAACTAAAATCATTCAATCTATTCTATCATGTTACCGTTTCACTACGAATGAGTTGATTCCCAGCGAGGAGGTGGGTAAGAAAACATTGTTGAAGTTACACTCCAACTAACCCAAAAAACAGAACCCACAAGACAAACCTGACCCGGAACGCCAGGGATAACCTGTAAGAGAGAGGACATTATAACAAATAAACAGTCAAAACATCCATACCCCCAAACAGCATATACATATGCATACCAACATCAGAACAAAAAATAACAAACGATTACCGTTAGGCCAGAGAAACCGGAGTCTGCGCAAGCACCACCTTCCTGATGCCGAAGGTGTCGTCCTGCCTTCTGGCGGAGAAATGGCGCAGGTAGAAGCTAGTGAAGGTGGACTGTGACTTCCAGTACGCCGCTTCCATAACGCTGGAAAGCGCCACTCCCTTGATCATAGCCAGGGATGTGCTGATAGCCCGGATTTCATGGGCTCTCAGGGGGTTAGAGGGCAATGACTTGTCGGCACTTAAGTACGCTAACTTAATAGCGCCCACTAACCACCTAGAAATGGTTGATTTCGAGATATCCCTCATGTATTTCTCATTCAGGGAGATGAACAGACGGCGTTTGTGCCCCCGGAAGGGGGAGGTTCTCTTAAGGTAAAACTTAAGGGCTCTGACAGGGCACAGGAGCCTATCCGAATCATCAGGGCCGAGAATGGTGCAAAGACTCTGAACAGTAACCGAGGGGGAAGCAATCTGAGCAGGCTGATTCTTGGCCCTAAACTCGGGCAGAAAAGACAAGGTGACTGACTGATCCGAAGTATTGAACTCAACGTCGGAACCCAGACCACTAAGAGCATGAACACCGCTAACCCGCCTAGCAGTGGCTAGGGAGAGAAGAAAAACCGTTTTAAAAGTTAGCAACTTCAAGGACAAAGAGGACATGGGCTCACATTTATCCCTAAAAAATGAGAGGACCAGAAAAACATCCCACTGCGGGAGGCGAACACAGGACGAAACAGAGACATTACGCACAGCATCAATGAGATGGGAGACTTCAATAGCACATGAAAAAACAGGGTTTCTCTTGCCCGTCGCCACAGCAACGGTATGAACAATGGCAGACCTGTAACCACTCAAAGTCTGGGCGGATAAGCCGCGGTCCTGGTACAGGTGAGCTAAAAACTGGGTGAACTGTGGACCAGAGGGGTCTAAGGGGGGAATGCCATGGGCTGTGCAAAACCCGAACCAAGAAGCCCACCTAATGTCATAAAGCTTATTGGTACTCTGTCTACGAGCCTTAAGGACTAGGTCAACAGTCTTGTCTGGTAAGAGTCGTGCTCGCAGCCCGGCCCGCATAGTAGCCATGCGGTCAACTGAAACAGCTGGGGGTTGGCGTGTCCTACACCGGTGCGAGGCTGAAGCAGAGTGTCCCTTGTGAGACGAAGCGGAATGCTTGGAACGTGAGACAGGCTCTCGAGTTCTGGAAACCAAGGGCTTGTTTCCCAGAACGGGGCGATGACAATCAAGCGGGGCCTGTCGCGGCAGTACTTCTCCAGCACTTTGGTGAGCAGAGACGTGGGAGGGTACGCATAAGTTGACATTCCTGTCCAGGAGATCGAGAAAGCGTTGCGCGCTAGTGCCTGGGGGTCCCTCATAGGTGACACATAGAGAGGAAGCCTGCAATTGTACTTTGTGGCAAACAGGTCCACGTGAGGTTTCCCCCAAAGGCGCCACAGTGGGAGGAGGGACTGGTGAGCGACGGTCCATTCCGTGGGGAGAAGTTGTCCTTTCCTGCTCAGCTGATCCGCTAGGACGTTCAACTTCCCCGGGACGTATTCCACTGAGAGCACGATCTGTCTTGATTGGGCCCAGAGGAGAATCCCTTCCGCTTTCATTGAAAGGGCCGGAGACCGTGTTCCTCCCTGGCGGCGAAGATAAGAGAGAGCTGTCGTATTGTCTCCGCAGACAGTGACCCATTTCCCGGAGAGAAGGAGTGCAAAAGACTTCAGGGCCCTGGCTACTGCTTCCATCTCCAAGAGGTTGATGTGACATTTCTTCTCTGCCGAAGTCCACTGGCCCGAAACTTCGACCCGATCCAAATGGGCGCCCCAGCCCGTCGTTGAGGCATCCGTGTGAAGAAACTGTTGCTGCTGCATGGGACGGATAGGCACCGAGCTGTTGAGCCACTCGAGATTCATCCACTGTTCCGTCGACTCGAGGAACCAATCGCCGAGAGACACTAGTTGCTCGAGAGGCATCTGAGACAGTTTCCTTTGCGACAGCAGTCGTTGCAATGGCCGCTTGTGCACCCGTGCGAGAGGAAGCAAATCCGCTACCGATTCCATAAGTCCCAGGAGGCGGAGAAGCTGACGAGCAGAGAGCGAAGTCCTCAGTCTGAACGTCGAGACAATCTCGAATATGGCTTTGACCCGAGGCTCCGACGGTTGCACTGAAAACCGCTCCGTATCGAACTTCATGCCGAGGTAGCTGAAGGAGGTCGAAGGAGTCAGCTCCGACTTCCCGTCGTGAATGCGAAAAACCCAGAGTCCTGGACAGTCGAACAAGAGTGTCTGTTTGAGAGAGGCACAGGGCTTGCGAAGCTGCTAGCAACAACCAATCGTCCAGGTAAACGTGAAGACGAATTGCCTGGGACCTGGCGAGACGAACGAGTTCCTTGGTGATTCTTGAGAAAATCCAAGGGGCCGGGGACAGGCCGAACGGAAGGGCAACAAACTGATAAGTCTTGTGTTTCCAGACGAAGCGCAGGAAACGCTGACGTGAAGGGTGGATGCCCACGTGAAAATATGCGTCCCTCAGGTCGATGGACGTAGCCCAGTCGTTCGGAAGAATGGAGAGACGGATCGAAGCTGCCGTCTCCATTTTGAACTTGTCGGTGCGAATAAACTTGTTGAGGGGGGACAAGTCCAAGACCGGGCGAAATTCTCCGCTTTTCTTGGGGACCACGAACAGACGAGAGTAGAAACCCGGTTCCGTAGGCACAATCTGCACAATGGCTCCCTTTTGACAGAGTGCAGCGACTTCCTTGTCGATCGCTTCGAATTTTGACTGGTCTTGAGGGGGCGGGAAAGAGATGGGTTGGGCAGACAGGGGAGGTTCCCTGGAAAAGGGGAACCTGAAGCCGACCCGCACGACCTGACGGACCCAAGAGCTTTCGACCAAGTGCTCCCATGCTGAAAGGCATTTCAGAAGGGAGCCCACACTTGAGTCGGTCGAAGCGCCTGAATCCCCCAAAGGTCGTGCGGGCTCTACTGAAAAGGCTGTTTCCGTGCCGGGAACGGGGCACGGACATACCGGGAAGGACCCGAGGTGCCCGATCCCCGTCCCGAGGACGGAGGACGGCGGTTGGTGGACAAAGGGCGACGCTGGTATGAGGGGCGTTGACGCTGTCCCGCTGACTGGTAGTTGGGGTAGCGAAAGGAACGCCCTCGAGACGAACCGGTTCTCGTGGGGACAGAGGGAGGAGGCCTAAAGTCCAAGCGCGCGCGCTTGGGTTGGGGGGAAGCAAACCCCCGGCCGGCAGCCCTGGTAGCCAACTCCATGATGCGTTCCTGGCCCAAGTCCAGTCTCCGTTTCTTGACCCGCTCCAGGTTGTCCTTGAGGGAAGCCTGATGAAAAGTAGAGCGAGGATCGGTGGGGCCAGAGCGAATGTTCGAACGATCCAACAGGGAGAGAGGCACTTTACAATCCTTGAGGACCGCGTCCCTGAACGTGGCCGCTAGCTGCACTTTAGTAGAGGAGGCCACGGACGAAATGGAGCTCACAGCTTGGTTGAGAGAAGCCAAGGCAACACCCAGGGCACGCTCGTCGACACCATCACGCAGCCTGAAGTCTTCAGGTTTGGAAGCGGCCGTAGAACTGGCGATCTGCGCCAGAGACTGAAGCATTGACGTGGCTAACGACGAGGCTCGAAGAATAGAGAACATGGACCTCTCCAAGTTGTTGAAGGCCGGCTGGCCCATGAGAACCGAAGTCTGTCTCATCCTGCGCCCATAGCTAAGGGCGGAACGATCCTGCTGGGACACCTCCGAGTGCGAAGGCACAGGCACAAAGGGGTTTGCCAGCTGAAACGGTGGGAAGAAGTCCTTCTTCACAAACGAGCCAGGTTGAGACGGGACCGGCTCCGGCTGAGGGGAAGGAGAGATGTCGTCGTCGTCCACAGGCAACGGTGGCGGTTGAGACCACAGGATAGAGTCAGCCTTACGCAGTGCCTGCCGGACGAACGGGGAGGTGTGAAGCGCAAGACGAGCCTCCTTCTGCGCTTGCAGCTCGCCAAAGAACTGCGGCTGTCCCGCTGTCTGAGATGATTCGAGCTGCACCATCGGCTTGATGTCCTTGCAGTAGGGCTGAAGGATGTGCAGATAGCCTTGATAATTGCCGGTCGAAGGGATTGGGTCTGAACACACAGGGGGGTCAGACACACTATTGTCCCGCTCAGACTGAGAGAGTTGATCGTAGTCGTGGCCAGACCTCGACGTGGACCGCTGAGACCCCTGATACCCAGTCCTCATGATGCGAAACACTTCGTCCTGGACGGCTAGGTCGAAGTCATCCAAACCCTCACGAGGCGACGAGTCAAACTCTTCATCCACGGAAGACCCTCGAGGCCGCGCCGCCTGACGCTTCGAGGAGTGCCTGGCCTGACGAGCATCCAAGGGGGGCTGAAGCTCATCCGTACGACGGGGGCCAGGTTGACGTGAAACGGGCTCCAGAACAGGCATCGGGGGGTCCGCCCCCGAAGGTGCCGCTCCGTGACGGGTGTCCGTAACGGTGGAGACTGGTGGCCGCGTGCCGCCGGCACGGCGCACGGGCCTGGGCGAGTAGTCATCGAGGTCATCGCAAATTCCGTGTTCAAGAGACCGCCGAGGCAAGGCCCTACGCGGGCAACGGCTCTGCTGGGTATAATGCACGTCCGTACTTCTCGCCCTACGCGGGCTACAAGACTGCCGATCATCGTGAGACTGGTCATCAACGAGAGCAGAGGGGAGACATTCGCTCCTGCGAGAACGAGAGCCGTAGAAGGGGACGGCGTCAGGACGGGGTTTCCTGTGGGCGTCGATGGAGCGAGCAGCTTCCACGTCACGCTGGGAGAAGGACCGACCGTCCGACTCGAGGTCTTCCTCTCGGGGGAAGATGGAGATGCCCGTAACGCGCTCCCTCTGGGCCAGCTGCTCAACTGAGTACAAAGTAGGTTCATCATTATCATTCATGGTAAAGCGAGGGGAACGTACACACTGGTTATCTTCTCGTGTCCCGTGAGGGTACCGTGCGGGTCTGTCAGAGGTCAAGTCAGTCGTCAAGTCCATTGGCCTACCAGATCTAACAGACCAATCGGTCAAGGAGGCCGAAGGAACCAAAACTAAACCTTTATTTTTAAACTCGGCAAGCATGTCTGCCACCAGAGTAGACGAATCCACTAGGGAAATAACCTGTTCTGACACCACCGCAGAAGACTCAGAGACCACAGGCTGAGGGAGAGGAGGGGGAGGGGGGGGTTGCTCCTTCTTCGACGACGAAGAAGAGGAAGACTTAGGCCTAGAACTTGAATGCTTACGAGAGCTAGAGGAAGAAGAAGCTTGAGGTGTATCTGAACACCTCCCCTTATCCTCCCGAGAAGGCTTACTAGAGACCCCACTAGAGTGAGTCGAAACAACAGGATCGACGGACGACATGGCGACCGGGGGCACAAAGCACGTAAGCACAGCAACTACTTTCAAAAATTATTTAGCAAAGTAAAAACGATAAAATAATACCCCAAAGCTATGTGCCGACAAACCTGTAGCCCCAAGGCAGAGGGGCAACCCAAACAGAGGAGGATGGCGACAATAAGAGGTTAGAAAAACGAAATAAATTGAAGAGCAAAGAAGAACATGGCTGCTCCAAGTTGGAATTTTTTTTATTATGACTTAAAGTTGCCTCCCCGGAAGTGACGTAGTGTGTGGGATCCACGGCAGCTTAGTGGTATTGGCTGTGTAGACCAAGGGAAGTAATCTAGTCTTGTTAAGACTATAACTTTTTGGTCTTTGGTAAATTGGCATTTGCTCCAAATTGGAAGGAATAACTCATTCGTAGTGAAACGGTAACATGATAGAATAGATTGTAAGTTTTTGTGTGTTTTGTTTTGTTTTTGCCTCTGTTCTACAATTAATCTAAGTTTTGCACAAATGAATGATTGTTTTTTTAATTTTATTCATAAGCATTTGCTGATTCACAAAAACTTACTATCTAGCTGGCATTTTAAAAACAAACAACATTGGTTTAGCAGTTTTACTGCAGTAGATATACAAATGACAAAATCATATTATTCATGAGTGGGAGCAGACAATTCCAGCTGTTCTGAATTTTGTGTTTAAAACATTGAAGGAACCAGGGTCAAGTCTCACACCAAGCATTAAAAATCAAGCTTTTGTAAGTTTTTCTTTTCTCTTTAAATAAAACATTCAAAAAGGGTAATTACAGTGGATTCCTGCAAACTCAAAAATGGGTATCTAAAAAATACTGGATAACTCACAATAATATTGGGGACCCAGTTTAATAATCTTTATTCTAAAAAGTCTTTTTAACTCAAAATATTGGCTATCTCAAAATAAATTTTAAGTCCCCTCAATTTTGACTTAAAGGGTACGTTAAGTTTAAATGGAAGTTGATCTCTATTGCAAGATTATAAATAAATGGGTTTCTACCTGCAAATAAAAATTCGAATAAAAGCATAAAATAAAAAAATAATTAAAAAAAGCATAACAAATAGAAAGTACAACAAAACTCACCCTGAAATTGCAGTTACATGCATTAAAATTGGAACTACTAGTCTCCTTATTACTATCCTTGTTAATTAAAACTTATTGGAGCATTTTCTGAGGTTCATGTAGGCCAATTGTTTTGACATTTTAAACTTTAAAACTGAAAAAGAAGTGCCAAACATACGTGAACAAAGGCTGACTCAAAAAACATGGTTTGGATTGAGAAAAGATGGATTAACATTTAGCACAATGCATTTGTTCTGACATTTTGTACTCTGCCACTGCATTCTTTTTTACACCTACACCCACTTGATTAATAATGCTGTAATTTTCTCTATGTACTGTGTGCAGACATGATTATCGAAGTTAGTAACAAAGTCACAACAATGAAAAAGAACATTACTAAATCAGGCATCAGAATACTCCAGTCCAATCCGCGGACGAACAACACTCGCCATGACTCGGAGTCGACATCGAGTCGGACCCCACAAAACTCTAGTCCGTAGTCGGCATCATTGCGATCATTCGCTACCCTATTTCTCACGGAAAAGTTCAAAGTTCTCACATCATCGTAGTCTCTGGCGATGATATCCTCTAAATCGACTCATTTAAAACCCAAATCGCAATCACTGTCATCAAAACAAACTCTGAAACAGTGAAAGTAAGAGTCGAGAGAGCTCTAAACTCGGAAGAAAAAACAAACATGGCCGCGATTTTTCGTTTCCGAAGGCGCAGTATGAAAACAAACCGTTTAAGAACACCATTTGAGAAAAAGATTGCGCTGCCTCATCAAGTATAAACCGCGACCGGCAGTGCCAAAACCACGGCCAGTGGCTACCAAAACCGCGGAAATCCGCGGGCCGTTCTGATGCCTGCTAAATGAAGCACACAGCATGCACACTGCACAGTGTTCAGAAATACTAATAAAGAAATGATTGAGGACAGTTTTGATACTAAGCATTTTGTTGCCTGTGCATGCTTTGTTGTTGAAAAAAAAAGAAGCAAAAACAAAGCGAAAGTGTTGACTTACTGTTTCAGCATTGTCGGAATGAGTGCAGAATGCTTCTAACTAATAAAGTCATGTAGAAGATCACTTTTAACAAAATAACTCACGGAAATATCATTAAGCATATTATGAAAGGCGAAATTTTCTCCAAATTTAACCTAATAGTCGAAATCGGCTATCCCAACCGCGGCTCGAATCAATATCGGATTGTCTTCATCGAGTCACACTGACACTGTCTACACCCCCCACCCCCATTTGATGCACTACGATCTATCTATGGCTCTTTCACTGTCCATATCCGACCTAACAAAGCCTTGAAATGCATTATCTAAGCAAACATCAATGATGATTTTCAATAGGAAAGCTTCGCCAACATGAAAATCTGCTGTGTTTGATAGGGAACTTGACTTTCTGACTGACTAAAACTTTGAACAATTCAATACATAACTGAAAAAGCAATATGGCGATTAACCGGGAAAACCCCCCAGAAGCAGCTGAGCCTGATTTTGAAGAGAAAGTAAGATTGTTTCCATTTTGAGTTACAGAAATATTATCCGCAAAGCGTTGGTTTTGAGTACCCCTCTCTGGGCGACACAGGGTGCCTGCAGTGGCAGGGGAGAGTATCTGCTCTGTGACACACTGCGCCTGCAGCGTGCTAAAGGTTAAGACATGTTTTAGACTAAGACATCATTCTGAGAATACTCAGAGTTAGGCACCCACTGGTGTTCTCCAGTTCCGAGCATACTCAGAATTAATCCGGAACGAGTTAAAAAGTCAACAGCAAGGCTGTAACCAACAATAGTAATAATGGAACTGTCCAAGTGGAGACCTGCTTTATCATTGCGTATGTTTCATTGTGCATACATGTGTGTCGGTGGAGAGGTATGAAGGGTGGAGACTGGAGGGGGCTGGGTGGGGGGTGGAGGGTTGGCAGTGTTCAGAAATCGCATTGCGAAGGATTAAGATGTCTTAACTGTTTTTTTGTAATGCATGCAAAATAAGATAGAAATGTCGAACTACATTACAGTTAAAAATATTGAACTACCAAAGAAAATGAAACAGTCACAGCACATTCATTTTCTTAAATGTTTTGCTAAAAACTAGTCTTAAGATGAAAACGTTAATGTTAAAACATTGCACTACCAAGGAATGCACAAAACTACTTAAACAGCCCAAGCAAATTCTTTTTATCTTAAATTCACTCTGAGACACTCACTGCACACTTGGGGACTTTTGATCACTCCTGGATGGTCAGACGAAGATGCCCACTGACAGCAGCAGGAAGACGGAGCCGAAGCCCATGAAGACTGCAGCCACGACAGCCACAGACAGCTCCTTGTACAGCTTGCGGGTCAGCCTGTTGCTGGTCACTTCATAGCTGGGGGCATAAGTTAAGGACTGCTGAATCATTATTATACGGCGTGTGTGTATCTTATGCTCTCTCCAACAAACACATGCATACAGACACACACACATAAATTTAAACACACTCACACAAACATGTGCACAAGCAGAGAGAGAGACAAATGGACACATGCACACACTCACCCAAGCACTCACACACACACAGTGACACCAGTGATGTCCCATAGGTCATTAACATATTATAATTGAAAATGTCCTATTGTGTTTCCCCTGTCAGGACAAATGTCTGATTAGATTTTTAACACTGGCACGCTTGATATCTGCAAGAGACAGGACATTGTCCTATTGATTTATCTCGTCACAGGACAATTTGGCCTATCACTTTTCGATCCACGGTGCATCACTGTTCAGACACACACACACAGGGTTAGCTATTGCCCTTTGCAGGCTTTGCCGTTTTCTACTTTGCTAGTCTTGCAATGGTAAAAACAACAGTTTAGGAATAACACAAGGGCGTCGTCAAGTGATGGACATTAGCTTTGCCCGTTTTGGCACCCACAATAATCATTTATTCTTCGCTCGATACCAGTAACCATACTCTATTATTTTTATTATTATTAATTTAATCAGACCTCCACCTCCCCTCCCCCCCCAACTCCATCAATATGGATGATTTATAATCAGTAGTTTTACAAATGTGTACTACTTTGAAGCAAGCATACTTTGAAGGTCACTTTATATAGTACTGTGTTAAATAATTATGTCATGCTGAATCTGCTTAATTGCTGATTCTGTGTAATCGGCAATGATTTTACCTATTCTGCATAATCGGCAAATTGTTGCCTATTTCGCGGAATCAGCAACCATTTGCTGAATCTGTGCAAAGCAGGCATGGTAGTGGGGGCAAAGTGGTTTTCAATCAAAATGGCCAGGGGGCCGAAGAAAATTCAATAAATGAAGAGTGAAATTTTAACTTTTTCATGCCATTTCAATGCAGTTTTTAATAATTTTGTTTCAAACTGTTTCACAGAGGTCTACCATGCCTGGTAAAGGGTGATTTTTCTTGCCTATTTCTCGGAATGGGCAGACGATTACACAGAATCGGCAATTTTGCCTATTCTGTGTATTCGGCAAGTTTTAAATAACTAATTATTTCCATCATCAAACCCGTCTGTGTCACTCTTTTAATCAATGTTTGTGATGCAAATTATATCTTGTTTGCTGATTGGTCAGAAGTACACACACTCTGACCAGGGGATAACTTAAGATGCGCGCCCGCCCAGATTAGCCAGTACGCGCCGGGATCCCAGAGATGCCAGACGTGTTAGCCATAAGTGCTCAGGAAGGACTACTAGTTTACTGGTTTTAGTTCTTTCCACATTTAATTGCTATGTGTGAGTTTGTTGTAATGTTTCTCCTCGTCGAAAATTAGGTTAATTGATTCCTTTGACATTTCAAGACATTGCTTTAAGTATACTAGCGCAACGCCTAGTACTGGCAATGCACCGTACTGGTAACGCCACATACTGGTAACGCTGAGTACTGGTTTCGCCGGGTCCGCGAAATATTATTATTACTTTTGTCTCTCTCCCTCCTTCCATCTTCTTCACTCATCCCGTTCTACTACCCCCCGCACCTTACTGAGTACAACAAATTTGAAGCGATTCGGTTAAGAAAAGGCAGAGTTATCAAGTAAAGACATTATGCATTTAACATGTAGCCTACATAATCAGTACATCTCATAGCCCTACAAGAGAGAGAGAGAGAGAGAGAGAGAGAGAGAGAGAGAGAGAGAGAGAGAGAGAGAGAGAGAGAGAGAGAGAGAGAGAGAGAGAGAGAGAGAGAGAGAGAGAGAGAGAGAGAGAGAGAGAGAGAAAGAGAGAGAGAGAGAGAGAGAGAGAGAGAGAGAGAGAGAGAGAGAAGAGAGAGAGAGAGAGAGAGAGAGAGAGAGAGGGAAAAAGAGACACAGACAGACAGACAAAGACACACAAAGAGAGAGAGACAGACAGAGACATAGACAGAGAGCAAAGAGGACAATTGCTGTTCAGGTTGGATGAATGAAAATTTGGCACAGAGGCAGACAGACAGAGAGAGAGAGAGACAGAGAGAGAGAGAGAGAGAGAGAGAGAGAGAGAGAGAGAGAGAGAGAGAGAGAGAGACATAGACATACAGAGACATGAGACACAGAGAGAGAGACAGACAGACAAAGACAGAGAGACAGACAGAGAGAGAGAGAGAGAGACAGACAGCCACACGCGCGCACACAGCCCCCCCCCCCCCCCCCCCTATAAAGCTCGCCTCACTACCACACGCGTCGCTTGATATGTTCAAATTCTGATCGCTTCTCGGCCTTTTGGCTAAGACAGTGATTCAGGAACATAAATTTTTGTTTATATCCTGGTTGGTTTGTTCAGCCCGTCGTACATGGCGAAAGCCGATACGTGACGTTAAACAGAACTTCCATCCACACGCGTCAGTTAACCTCAGTGACCCGCAATTATGTAAATACATATGATGAATTATCTTAATAACAGCACGTTTGGACGGGTCCCGTTTCGTCGAATCCACGAAACTAAATTGGTGCATATCGCGCGCGTTTATGAACGGATGCTGTTGAAATTTTGCACGTCGATAGTCTCTATCCCTGGTCACGCACATTCCAAATCTCGAGTCAATGTCGGGTCTGGTTACGCCACGGAAGGCAATCCGCCCAGAAATACCGGAGATACGAGGGCTGAGAGGCCGGTTATAAGGCCCTGTTTCCCGTTGGCGCTGCTCTGAGAGTGACACGCTTTCCCGATTCTCGTCATATTTCCTGCCATGCTTTGCCACGGCCATAGCAAGCCTGACAGCAAATTTGAAGCGATTCGGTGAAGCGGCGTATAGCGCGCGTTTCTGAACAGATTCGCTTCCGGTTTGGCACCGCCCCCGGTCATCTACCTGCCAAATTCGAAGGCTATCGGCCCAGAAATGCCGGAGATACGGGCGCCGAGAGGCCGGCAGATGCGCATTTGTGAAACCGCGCAAATGATACGTCCGCCTCGGTTGCCGTTGCCACAGAAAATTAAATCCCCACCCTTAGATATTTATCAGGGACCACATGTGGCTAAAGACTGGCAAATCTGGGCAGGCGCGCATCTCAAGTTATCCCCTGGTCAGAGTGTGTGTACCTCTTCCCAACAGCACACTCAATATAATTCCAGTTAAATTCGACTTCAGGTAAGCCTCGTTTAACTTTTTAATTAAAATATGTGTTACGGCTAAAATAGGATGTAGAGAAGTCTGTCAAGTCATGTCAAGCTGAGATCAATGTTCAATGGAAAATAGGAGTAAACGCAATGCAGGGATGCATCTAGAAATTTCTAAACTGGGGGGCATTGCCCCCCTTGGTGTGGAAATTTGGGGGGATCTGGAAATAGTTAGGGGGGCGGGGGTAAATCAATGCCAGTTAACGTGTCGATCAAAGGATGTAGTGCGGAATTTTTTACAACCTGTGGTGAACGCATTGTTCTTTTTGCTTTGTAAGCACCAGTCACAAAACATTGCTTTTGATTCGCTGTCAAAGGTCTGCTTTTTTTTTCCATTTTTCCATGAACTCATGCTTTCGCTTTTTGAAAGGTGGTGGAGCGACACTACTAGCAATGGGATCGTCGGTGACATCACAGTCCTGATCCGATGCTTCGTCATTCGATGAACTTTCCCCGTTGTCATCACTAACTGCCGATGAGGAACAAGGTTGTTGATCAATGTTGCACTCCACAGTCGCACTGTTTTCTTTCTTTTTAGAAATCACACTCACAGTAAAATAATCCAGAAGCGATGCCATTTTTGAGCGGGCTCGCTTACACTGCGCCCGGATATAGTAAATGAAAGAGAAAGCCGTTGATTGGCTATGCTATTTTTAAGACCCAATCAAAATGCTCGTTCTTTACTGTCGAAAGGAAATGCAGACTCGGTACAGCCAACGCAGCCACGCAATCTAGGCCTAGTGCCGAACAAGTTATTTTCAAACGATTTTTTCGTTTGCGGGATTTCACAAAATTTGGGGGGATTTTCCCGCAGCATATTTTTATTTTTGCGGGAACATCAACAATTTTGCGGCAATGCCGCGCTCTAGATGCATCCCTGGCAATGTATCTCCTCCTTCCCTTTAGGCAGCCAACTTAATTTTGTTGAAAATTCTGCCGCACTTTTGGGCTAGTACAAAAAAAGAGAATAATTAGGAAAAGAAAATAGAGAAGACGGGAGTGATAATACATAGAAAAGTAATGTAAAACTACATTACAGACCACAAGGGATTGTGCATAATTATGGTGATTTTTTGAAAAAAGAAAACCTGTTCAACGCAAGTTGAAAGAGTTAGTCTACTGTATTAAGACTTGAAGTTAACGGTAGTCAGACTCTGTTATCACTATCCGTTGAGCATGAATAATTATTCAAACTAAAGTCACAATTTTATGTTTATACTACTATTGCTGAGAACTTTAAGTGAAAAAGATCTACTGATCTCGGCTTCAGTTATTGTTTGCGCTTATTTGTTATAATTTTGTTCCTAGGCAGCACCAGGCCAGTAATGATGTTTATCTAAGGCAGTGATGTCTTGAAGGGGTTAAAACTATATTTTAAAGGGGCACCCTGACGGATGAGTTTTTGCAAGAAACACGTCGAGATCACCAGAAAGACAGCCTTTTCAAGGATCAGAACACTCGCTTTGCTCTGGTTTTCTAGAGTGTAGAAATCAAACCGTCAAAACGGCGATTCCTCCTTGGCGGAGTTGATGGAGAGAGAAGCCATTTTGGATGGGGTGGGTGGAGGACACTTGTGGTTGAAGCTTTTTCTTCTTTGTAATTGTAGTGAAGCAAAAAAAAAAAAAGGAGGTATTTCCTTTGTTGTGAGCGAAACTCCTTTTGGTAAACTGTAAATAAAAAGGCTTGAGTTGTATTGTGCAAATTTTGTGATTTAGTCTAAGCGACTCAGGCAGCCATTAGAAAAGATAATGCACACGCCTTCTCTTTCACTGTTCAAAGAATCGGACTTCCAGCCAAGAAGGAATCGTCAATTTGACGGTTTGATTTCTAGGAAACCAGAGCAAAGTGAGTGTTGCGATCTCTGTAAAGGGTGTTTTCCTGGTGATCTCGACGTGTTTCTTGCAAAATATCATCCGTCAGGGTGCCTCTTTAACTGTTTAAGACAGTAAAAGCCAAGGATACACAAAGAACCAGACGAGGAAGAAGAGGCCGATGGTCAGCAGCACCAGGCTCAGATGGGGGTACACTGTGGGGTTGATGGGGCTGGCGTAGCGGTTCATTGACTGCACGTCCATCTACAAATGAAGAAGAAAAAAAGAGGAAAAAACATATATATATATTATAACTTACTCGTCATAGGAAGAAAAAAAGTGTGGGTGAACCAACCATCCATTTACTTAACCCTTTCACACCCAGAACTATTTGACTTTTGGCGAACAAGCTACCTAACTATATATGTTATGTCATTCAAAAATGTTCTTTGAGTCTGACTCACCTTGACAAAGTGCTGTCCAAATTGGCACAAAATATTGGATTACAGACTACAACTTCGTGGGTTTTTTTATTCTTGTGAGTGTATGCAAATCCCCCAAATGAAAAAAGACCTGAAAGGCAAGGATCCAGGGACCCATGCCCCCAGCAGAGTATAGGGACAGAGCCCTGGCAGACGATTCAGGGGTAACGAGACAGACACTGAAACAGGCAGTTAAAATGATAGACAGAGACAGTTTCAGTTTGAGTCTGATAAGCCTTGTAAAATTATTACATTGTCTTCGTAAACTTCCAAGTTCAAAACACCCCAAATCGCTTGTGGTAAAACAATTTTGTTGATGAATTAAAAAACCCACTGAAGTTGTTTCTGGTAAAATTAAAAATACTGAAATCAGTGTAAAACTGAAAGAGTAGCAGTTACTAGCACCCATGTATATGTTTTATTGAAGGAAAATGAATGGAGAACACAATTATTATAATTTTCAATGTTGACTGCATGAGATGACTCATTATTAGGGGAGATAACCAAGACTAAGAAAAAATAAAAAAATATTTTAAAAAATATAAATAAAATTCAGGTCTGAACCAGTTTGTATTATGAATATGATAGGGTTGAACAACATAAACTTTATTACCAACACACTTTTCATGATTTTCATTGTCAGAAAATTAAACAAATTTCATGTACTTTTCTTGGCATTTACCACTTGGCCACTTTTTGCTTTAAAAAATGAAAAAGAAAAAAACAGCGTTCAAAATCGACCCATACTATCGTTACATATGTAGCGATACCATAGCCGATGAGGTTTAACCGAGGATTGGTTACTGCTACACTTAGGGGAAAAGAAAAAAGAAAGTCTGTTTCCGGTAACCCGACCGAGCCTAGTTTTAGCTGCCGACCCTAATTAAATTTTTTGACGAGTTTCAAAAAAGCAAAGCAAAAAAACAGCAATTTGAGCAGACGATGCAAGGGAAACAACCATTGCACTCTCACTCGGCGTAGTCAAGAGGACCGTTACTCGCGCAGACTTTCGTGATCAACATCCGCCAACACAATTGTTGCTAATGAGATTGAATATAAGGTTAGGAGCAATACAATCAAGTCTGTATCATTGTTAATTCTTCTGGTACCTAATGGTTGATCGATTTTGACGGATTTTTGTCGCTCTATGTACCGTGTTTAGCTGCTTTATGTGCATTTTTGTTTCCTTTTCTTAATTAAATATGTTGTTTATAGCATTTTTGTTGCTTTTATTTCCATGTGCCCCCAGGGGGTTATTTTTGGAATAAACCAAACTTGAAACTTGGGCGCAAGGCACGCGGTTGCCATTTCTATGTCTAAATCAGTAAATGCGATCATGCGGATGCAGTGAAATCAATTGGTACATTTCCATCAGCGTACTTATGTCAAAAACAGTCAAGTGGTAAAGATAATCTGTTGATTGATACTCACATTCACATGTTTCAGCAAATACGGCAAAAATCTTGCACCGCGAAGAAAAAAAAAAATTAAAATTTTTTTTTGAAAGCCTACCTTACCTACCTACCTACCCTATTAATTTTTGGGGGGCCATATTCTCGGAAACAGACATATTTTTTTATTTGGCCTTATCTGTATTGTTAAAAAATTGGGACTTTACTAGTGTCGCACTCGGCACTGCCTCCAGTATCGTTCCCACCATCTTTGTATTTACAAATGTCCCATATGTGACTGTTCCAGACCGAGAGGACGTAAAACACCATTTTTCATTCATTCATCAAAATCGACCCAAAATTTCCTGAAAATCATGTCAACTAAAAGTTTTAGAAACAGGTTCAAACCCTTCTCAAATCATGTCAACTAAAAGTTTCAGTTAACATGATAGGTCTGAAAATCGATTCTGCTGCATTTTGGGGGGTAGTAAGAAGACAAATTAGAAAGCTGAGGAGATAGAAGAAGCCTAATGGAATGGAAAGTAAACATAAAATAAACCTAGTGTGGATCTGTTTTAAAAAAGAAAAGAAAAAAAAAGTGGACCATAACCTTTATTTTGTAGTATCTGGGCAAGACCAATCCGGCCACCGTAGCAGTCCCAGGGTCTGAACCCCGACCGGAACAGCTCCTATCCTTCATTTACCACTACCGTCATTTTCGGACTATAATTTTCGGAGTATAAGGCGATATTTTTTACTCCAATTTCGACCTATGCGCCTAATAAACGAGGGCACCCTATTAGTAGTATTACTAGTATTAGTGAACAAAATCGTGAGAAGAGAGGCAACAATTGCCATACTCAGTAGTCTACTGTGAGTCACAACATCGAAAGTGGTAACAAGTCGCCGATACGACGAATGCTCATGTTAAAATGCTTCAAAATCCCTATTATCATCCGAGATACCGTCCAACAGATGCCATAACCCTTCA
Source organism: Phymorhynchus buccinoides (assembly GCA_017654935.2). Classification (NCBI taxonomy): domain Eukaryota; kingdom Metazoa; phylum Mollusca; class Gastropoda; order Neogastropoda; family Raphitomidae; genus Phymorhynchus; species Phymorhynchus buccinoides. The sequence continues at coordinate 32,723,287 of CM065694.1, forward strand.
TTGAATGTAAAAAGCATCGTTGTAGAGCCATAATTCTACCAGTTTTCGTCAAGAAAAGTCTAAACACTTTAGACCGGAGGTCGCAAAAACGGTTCCAAGTTCGATTATTTGAGAAGGGAGCCAACTCTCGTGTACGACAGCAGTATTGGCGGTCGGTAAGCGCTTACAGGACGTGTCCAAGCTTCAAACTTCGACTTCCTTTAAATGAGGGCGCCTTTTAGTTTTACTGCAATTTTTTTATAAATTGCCCTATTTGCCTAATACACAGCAGCGCCTAATGATCTGAAAAATACAGTACTTTGATCTATGGCCCCTAGTTCCCTGGTTTTAGTTACAGTGGAGGTGTTTGTGGAGGCCTCTTCTGAATGCCTCCAATGACTGAGAGGAGGCAACTGCTTCTGGGAGGCAGTTCCACTGTGGGATGGTGCGGGGGAAGAATGTGGATTGTCTGTACTGTGTTCTGTGGCTTGGGATGTCGTAGGCAGCAGAGTGGGATTGACGGAGGCTTTTCTTCTGTTGTGTATTTGTTGGTATTTGGTATTTGTGGACAGAAGACCTGTGTGGAATTCATAGAATGTGTTCAGGCAGGCTTCAGTTCTGCGGTTCTCAAGAAAGGGCCATTTCAGGGTATTCTTGAGGTCTGCTGATCTTGTTCTTGCATGCAAGTCACGACTTGAGAGGGGGGGGGGAGGGTAAATGGACCAACAAAAAGACAGACTAGACAAGCGGACAGAGCTTTTTTTCCCAACTGGAATCCTACTGAAATCTACACAGATCTAGAGTGTGCCCCATGCAAAATACCTGGACACCCATCTTGCAGCTCGGCTCTGGATTTTTTCTAGGGCGTCGATGCTGCCTTTGTTGTGGGGGTCCCAGGAGGGGGCGTACCATGGCATTGTAAGTTGTAGGTCTGCTGCTTGAGCATTTTTTATTGTTATTAGGGACCCCTCAGGAAGCCAAGGGTTTTGTTTGCCCTGTTCACCACTGCGTTGATGTGGGTGTCCAACCTAAAGTCAATGGAGATAGTCACACCCAGGTACTTTGCATGGGGCACGCTCTGGATCTGTCTAGATTTCAGTAGGAAAAAAAAATCTCTGTCCGCTTGTCTAGTCTGTCTTTTTGTTGGTCTGTATACGGCTTCTTCTTCTTCTTCTTCTTCCCTTTAGTTAGGATGGTTATAACATTTAAAATAATATTTACTTGTCAAATCCTAATGAAATTTATATCACTGGAAAGAGCCCGACAAGACCTTTAAAATGCTCAAATTATCAAAATCGGTCGAAAATTGAGAAAGTTACGACGTTTTAAAATGATAGCTTTTTTTACATGAGCTATATAAGAAAAAGTTGATCAAGGTTACCGTATCAAGGTTTGGATGGATCAAACTGCCACAACTTATTTATTTTTTTACCAATAAACAAAACATTGGTACCGAAATAAAGCTTAATTCAAAGGGGCAACATCAACCCCAAACATAAGACAGATTAGGCTTAAGCTTTTTGTGCGACTCACAAGATCGCAACATCAACATCAACATGGCAGAAAACAACATGTCGGACAGGCTTCGACGTAACACCTCCCGACTTGTGGAGACCTTGAGCAGCATTGAGATTTATTCTAGATGCACCAAATATGGTGTACTTGTAGAAAAATAATTCAATGTAACTAAGTATTTGTTTAAAAAAAGCAAGTAGTTACCGTTCAGAAATGGTAAACGAATGAACTTGACCCAAATATTGGATCGCTTGTCTCTCGCGATCGGCCGTCTTCGCGTACAAAAAGATCGTTCCCGAATGACCGGGTAGGTGTCTGCTTCCAGAAGAAAAAAAACTTGGATGGTCAGCGCCAAGAATAACCATCAATAAAAACAAGCAAACTGCAAAGGAAGTGACTGTAGTGTTTGGCACATGGCTAAAATCGGGGTTCAGGATTTTGACATGAAAAATCTCTGCGGTTTGACCTAATTCTGTCGTTCCTACATTAGTGCCCACAATCAACAGGCTGATTTGTTGGCACTTTTGTTTGAGGTCCGACGTGGTCGGTCACAATCCTACTCTGCGTTTTTAAGGGGGGGGAGGGGGGGGGGGATTTAATGAGAGCCGACAGTTGCCTGGAACGCGTCCAGAGATGGGGCGTTCACCGCCCTCTCTGACGGTCTGTTCCAGTCCTCGATGGTCCTGGAGAAAAAACGAGCTCCGTCGGTATTCTGTCCTGCATGAAAATAGGTAGCTCGTAAAAATAAGTAGCTCGCTATTATGAGAGTCTGTATTTGCGACAACCACAAATTTCACTTTTTCTGTACTTTAACCATTTAACTTTTAAGTGATTTAACTAACCCTAACTCTAACCCTAGAAAAAAGTGAAATTTGTGGTTCATGCTCAATGTCGCAAATACACACTGTCATAGGTAGCGAGCTACTTATTTTTACGAGCTACCTATTTTCATGCGACAGTACACAGCTGTTGTTCATGCCCTCTTCTCTGACGGCTAGGCCTGGTTAGAGCCTGCTGTTATCCACCGATAATCAGTCAGTTAATTATGTATAATACCCACCATAAAGTGCGAGTGCTACCTTTTGTGCAAACTGCCTTTGTCAGTTTCTGATGCAGAAATAGAAGCTGGTTGTTGCAGAAAATCGTTGCTCCAAGCAAACTGGATAACGTGTTTGCTATCACCGGAAGTTGTCAGAACGTGGCAGACGTCGGCGGTTTCACTTTTGAAATTCTATCATTGGTTATACGTACAGAAACTGTGTGAAACGTTACGCTAAACTTTCTGAGTGTTTCTGTCTGTATCTGTAGACGGTACGTTGGCAGTAACCACTTCTGGCATTTATGTTGAATTGGTTTGTGTGTGTGTGTGTGTGTGTGTGTGTGTGTGTGTGTGTGTGCGTGTGCGTGCGCGCGCGTGTGTGCGTGTGTGTGTGCGTGTGCGTGTGCGTGCGTGTGCGTAGGTGCGTGCGTTCCGATGCAGGCGGTCCTGTGAGACCCAGCTTCTTGGTTTTGTGGACGAACTCACAGAGGAGTTAGAAAGAGGAAAACAAGAAATCATCATTGTCTTAGACTTTTCTAAAGCCTTCGACAAGGTGACCCTTCTGGTCCATAAGCTAAAGAGGTACGGCATCACGGGCAAAATCAACAGATGGATCGGTGTCTTCCTCGCACACAGTCTGTCGTGGTTGATGGAGATCTTCTTGATCTTGATCTTGATAAGGTTCGTCGGCAGGATCCAATTGGCAATTCTGGATATAAACGCCAACGTGGGGAAAACTGGGGAGAGCACCTAAACTTATTGATCCCTAACTACAAAATAATTTATTAAAAAAAAGGGGGGGGGGGGGGGGGGGGGGGGGTGGGGGGGGGGGGGGGAGGTGGGGGGGGGGGGATTATGATCGGCAGGCTACAACGCTTCACTTTTCATCCAGCTGAAAAAACAGCTGGACCAGCCGACCCCCAGCACCATCTAGCATCTAGCTGGGGGCCCCTCCTACAGTTCAATATGGTGGTTGTTGACTGTGCCTGAGACCAGACACAGCCGTCCTGAACTGGCTGGCCGACGACAGTGTGACTATATATATCGTCTGGAAGGCTGTTCCACTCGTAAAAAAATACTTGTAGCGGTGCCATAGCCGATGAGGTTTAACCGAGGCGTGGTTACCGCTACACCTATCTGTATTAATTTAAAAAAATCGGGACTTTACTGGTTTCGTACTGCCTCCGGGCATTGCCTCCAGTATTGTTCCCACCATATTTGTATTTACAAATGTCCCATATGTGTCTGATTCAGACCAAGAGGACGTAAAACACCATTTTCGTCGTTCCACTCAGGTACGTGTTGTCCGTGGAAAGAATGTGTTCCGGAAGACTGTGGTGTTAGATATTTCGACCACGAAGCAATTGGTGTTGTTTCTTGCCATAGTTGATACCACGTTGGTTGTAATGTGGTCCTTTACTTGACAGGGCACAATTCTCCGTTTTGACCGGGCAACTGGTGTAAGGAACTGACTGCAGTATGTGATGGTCTTGTTGGCAAGTGATAGGTCGGTAGAGCAGACAATCGTCGGCAAACAGACGTACCTGTGACTTGACGGAGGCTGGGAGATCGTTGATATGGCATAGGAACAGAAAAGGTCCCGGTACTGTGCCTTGGGGCACTCCCAAGTCCACCGTCACTTCTTTCGACTCTTCGCCGTCCACCACTACCTTCATAAGCCTTCTGGTTAGGAAATGGTCCAACCAATTGTGCAGAGGCCCAGAGATGCCGTAACTTCTAAGTTTATAAAGAAGCTTGGAGTGGGGGACTGTATCGAAGGCTTTTGAAAAGTCAAGTATGGCCATGTCCGTCTGTCTGCCAAGATCAAAATTTCTGCTGAGGTCGTGAAGGGTCGTTATAAGTCTCGCAGGTGAAAACAGTTCTAAAGCCGTGGCTTAGGTTTGTCAGAATGCTTTCTTTCTCCAGATGGTCTAGGAGATTTTCTTACAGATAATGTGTTCCAGTAGTTTGCATGGCACAGATGTTAAGGACACTGGCCGATAGTTTTCTGGTTGATGTTTGTCTCCCTTTTTGAAGACTGGGGTGATGTTAGCTTTTCTCCAGTCGGCAGGGAGAGTCCCTGTATCCACGGACCTCTGAAATATCCTTGATAGGCCAGGTGCTAGTTCGGCTGCACACTCCTTCAGTACTCTGTTGGGAAGCTGATCCAGTCCAGGGGCCTTTGAAATTTGAATATTACGGAGTAATTTCTCAACTCCCTCTCTCCCAATATTCAAATCGGCGATAGGCCTATGCTGGGGTAGATTGGGTAGTGTAGACTGGGATGTGTCGTGGGTAAAGACTGATGAGAACTGTTTGAGGAGAGTTTCTGCCTTGGACTTGGCATCGCTGTAGAGTGTACCTCTGGATTTCAATGGAGCAATGCCGATGTTGTCCCTCTTCTTTGACTTAATATAGCTCCAGACGGGAAGGGCTTATAATTGTTCTGTGACAGCCCTTCCTCGATGGTGTTCCTGAAAAAAGCCCACTCTGCCTGTCTGAACTGTTTTCGACATTCTTTTTGAATGAAGCGGTAGTTGGTCCAGTTATTAGTTCTTATGGCTTGCCTGTACAGTCGCTTCTTTTTCTTCAGTAGCTTTTGCAGACGTCGATTTAGCCAGGGGAGTCGGTGTTGAGTTCTTGTGGTTGAAGATGGAATGTGGGTTTCTATGGCTGTGGTCAACTCTTTCTTGAAGGTGTTCCACAAGGTTTCTGTATCACTCGTGTTGTCCATCGATAAGATCTTGGCAGATATTTTCTCGGCATCTTGCTTGAGGGCCTCCCAGTTTGCTTTGCTGTAGTGATAAAGCTTCCTAGGTTTCTGTCTTGTTCGAAATGGTTCTAGGCAGATGTCTGTTACTACAGCTGAGTGGTCTCCGGGATGTTGCTGGAAGCCTTCACTATAGCGATGGGTTGGTTGGTGGTAAAAACCAAGTCAAGGTGACTCTCCATGCGGGTTGGCTGATCGTGTACTTGGGTCAGGTGGAACTTGTTGGCTATATCCACAAGCCTTTCCTGCACTGCCCTGTCGCTGGCACCTGGGGGAACTGATCCCGATTCCCAATTGATATCTGGGCAGTTGAAGTCCCTGCACACAATTATTTCTTTGTCTTTGTCGCCAACTTTTTGCAGCGATGCCCCAAGTCCATCTAGGTGATGTTTTTCCATGTGAGGCATGTAGTAGGAGGCAATGTGTGTATCTCGTTGTCTTTTTATTTTTATTTTGGCCCAATTGACTTCGCATTCCGTGACAAATTTGGGGTGCTCTGTCGAGACAAGGTCCTCGTGAATAAGTACAAAGACTCCTCCACCTAGGGTGCCTCGGTCATTTCTGTAGGCCTTGGGCGGAAAGACCTCAGAGATAAAACAGCCCCGATTGCAGTGGAGTCAGGGGTTCCTCAAGGATCAGTGTCCTCTTTTCATCATCTACATCAATGATTTGCCTGAGGGCATAACATCCAAGACAAGGCTGTTTGCTGACGATGCCACCTGCAGCTAGACATTAAACAGCCCAGATGACCAGTAACAACTTCAAGATGACCTAGAGACCCTGACCACCTGGGAGAAAACATGGTCAATGGAATTTCACCCTAAACAGTGCCAAGTACTGAAGGCCACACGAAAGAGAGAGAAGAAGGCTGGAAACTACACCCTCGGGTCCAGACACCCTCCATGGCCAGGCTCTCGAAGAAGTGAGCGAAGTCAAGTACCTGGGTGTCACAATCACGGATGACATCAAGTGGGGCTCTACATCGCAAACATCGGCAATAAAGTGATTATTAAGACTCTAGGCTTTCTAAGACGAAACTTGAAAACCACCAACAAAAGATTGAGAGAAACTGCATACAAAGCCTTGGTCCGGCCAGTGCTCGAATACAAACTCCAGCAGATACAAACTCCAGTATGGGATCCGCACACAAAGAAAGACATCCACACCCTTGAAAAGATCCAGAGAAGGGGCGCTCGCTGCATGGGTGGCAAACAGATACCACCAAACCTCCAGCGTACGTAGATAAGATCCTCGTATCATTAGAGCAGCCTACGTGGCCGACGTTAGAAGAGAGAAGGAAACACAGAAGGCTGGAGATGCTGTACAAACACCAACTAGGCCTGGTTGAAATCAACTCAGCCTACTTGCTAACTCCAACAGGCACAAGAAGGGGCACCAGAAAAGCCAACACGAAGGCATACGACATCCCATCATGTCGTACTCAGTACAGACAGCTGTCGTTCTTCCCTCGAACAATACCAGAGTGGAACACCCTGCCCCAAGACACAGTGGAAGCTGAGACGCTGGACCTTTTCAGGTCTAGGCTCGGCTCCTTGCTCTGATCCTACAACCTTCATGCCCCCCCCCCCCCCCCCCCTGCCCCCTGTCTTCCTCCCCTCCCTTTCTGTTCTTCCATGAATGTCCACCACCACCCGATTTGATTTATTTTTCCATAGCTGTTATACCTCTTCTGATTTGGCGACTGTGGGCCTGGCCCAGCGTTAGGCTGGGTTGGGGTCGGACTAGGTCCCCAGCTTGCTGGAGGCTGAAGAGCATTGTGCCTGTCCGGCAGCTCCACTAATGATGGGCATATCAGACTAGGGAGTCTGCAAATCTTTGTATTCTACCCCCCCCCCCCCCCCCCCCTTAGGTATGTATCATTCATTTAAATTCAGTTCATTTATTTTCTTCTAACTTCTTTGGTGACCTGGCGCTGCGCGTGACCGTTTTTTTGTGGGTGGTTTTTTTCAATTAAAAAATTAAAAATAATAATTTAAAAAAAAATATTGGCAACATCTTCAACGTGATGAAGGTGGCCGATTGACGAGAAGAAGGAAAAGAAGTGCGTGCGTGTGTGTGCTATTTTTAAAAAAAAACCAATTATATATAGGTAGATTATTTTCAACAGTTATGGAAAATCATTGCACAGCCCAGTCGTCTGTGAAAGACTATGAAACAGTCCATTTGCACTGGCAAAAGTAGAGTGTTTAGTGTTAGTTGGTGTTTGGAGACCATAAGTTCTTCAAAGCCAGGTGTCGAACTAGTTTGGGGCAGGGAGGGGTGGATATAAAAAATAAGTAAATATGTAGGCCTATGTAGGCGAAAGCTACGAGTGAGTAGTAATACTTCAGCCCTGTTCACGCTCTACACCTCTGACTGCCGCTGCACTGCTGAGGGCACCCTCCAGGTGAAGTGTTCGGACGACACCTCGCTGGCCGGCTTCATTACGGCCAGCGAATACTCCTACAGGGGCGCTGTGGAGGCTCTCGTTGGCTGGTGTGATGACAACCATCTCCTCCTGAACGTGGCCAAGACCAAGGAGATGGTTGTCGACTTAAGGAGGAACCCGCCTACGCCGGCTCTACTGGTCATCAAGGGAGAGGAGGTGGAGATGGTGGACCAGTACAAGTACCTGGGATCCATCATCGACAGCAAGCTTGACTGGTCCGCCAACTCCCAGGCCCTCCTCAAGAAGAGCAACCAGCGCCTCTTCTTCCTGAGGAAGCTGAATAAGTTTGGGGTGTGCCGGAGACTGTTGGGTCTGTTCTACAGAGCCACAGTTGAGTCAGTCCTCACCTTCAACCTTCTCAGCCACTTCGGCAGCCTCAGGGAGCTCGACAAGGCCAGGCTGATGAAGATCACCAAGACAGCTGGCAGGCTGATCGGTGCTCCTGTTGCCAGCCTTCATGAGGTATTTGAGAAGAGGGCAGTTAGGCGTTTGAGGGCCATCCAGGGGGACTCCAGTCATCCACTGTGTGAGGTGTTGCAGGAGCAGACCTCTGGCAGGTCAGGCAGGCTGATCAGTTTCAGCGCACGTACTGACAGACTGAGGCGGTCTTACCTCCCGACAGCAGTACGCCATCTCAACAGCATTTGAACTGATCAGCCTGTGTGTGTGTGTGTGTGTGTGTGTGTGTGTGTGTGTGTGTGTGTGTGTGTGTGTGTGTGTGTGTGTAACATGACATTGGTTTTATTGTTCTAATATTTATGTAAAGTTTGCATTTCTTGTTAGATATGTTATGTGTGTTGGGGGTGGGGGTGAGGGGGGGGGGACTTAACGCACTAGTGAGCATGAATACATTCAATGTGTGTGTGTGTGTGTGTGTGTGTGTGTGTGTGTGTGTGTGTGTGTGTGTGTGTGTGTGTGTGTGTGTGTGTGTGTGGGGGGGGGGGGGGGGGGGGGGGGGGGGTTATGCTCCTATGATTATTTCCTTTATGACTGATGTTGCTGTGTGCTATGTCTGCTTGTGATTTAATTGTTGCTTGCTTGTGATTTTATTAGAAATTTTTTTATGATACATGCCTGTGTATTTTTGTCTTGGTTCAGAATCGAAAATCCATGTTTATTGCCCTTTAAAGCCAATACAAGGTTTTATATGACACTAATAAATATTATAACAATAACGGTAATAATAACAGTATAAAGTTTTAATTACGTAACATTTTTGTTAAATACTTCATTTTTTCCCTTTCTTTGTACTGGTTGCGCTACTGCTTGAGGCAATTGAGGCGATTGATTGAAACAACTGTGTATATATTTTGCAAGCTCACTTCGTGAAATGTGTGTGTGTGTGTGTGTGTGTGTGTGTGTGTGTGTGTGTGTGTGTGTGTGAAAGGACATTATTTCTCTTGTTATGAATTGTGTGTGATATCTTATTATATTGTTATCTGCAGGTGATATTATTTAATTAGCTATTTGTATTATGTATGTGTGTGAGCGCGCGCTTATGCATGTGTTTGTGTATGTGACAGAGAGGGAGGGGAGAGGGAGAGAGAGAGACGGGGGGGGGGGGGGGGGGGGGGGGGGGGGGGGGGGGGTAAGAGAGGGGCGACTGTGTGTTGACGTTTAGCTATACATTATTAGCTATATGATCTAATTATTATCTTACTTAATTATTTTGATTATGATATTTACCTTAGTTTGTGTTATGCATATTACCCTATTACTACTTTTATACAAATTGTTGGTTTAAGCTTTATGTGTGTGTGAGTGTGTGTGTCTGTGTATGTGTGTGTGTGTGTGTGAGAGAGTGTGGTGTGGTGGCGAGGGAGAGAGAGAGAGAGAGAGAGAGAGAGAGAGAGAGAGAGAGAGAGAGAGAGAGAGAGAGAGAGAGAGAGAGAGAGAGAGAGAGAGAGAGAGAGAGAGAGAGAGAGAGAGCTTTGGGTGAATGCGTGCTGATTTTAGTATACATTAATATTATTTTTGTTCTAGCACTATTGTTGTTGTTTTTATAAACTAAACTTTGTTTTTATGTACTTCTATTATACATTTGCTTGTGATATTATTCATTTTATTCGTTTTATGCATATTGTCATGTTATCATGCACAAACTGTTGGTCTTACTTTTAGCTGTGTGTGTGTATGTGTGTGTGTGGGGGGAGGGTGGGGGTGGGCATGCGTGCGTGCGCGCGCGCGTGTGTGTATATATACATGTATATATATGTGTGTGTGTGTGTGTGTGTGTGTGTGTGTGTGTGTGTGTGTGTGTGCTTCCTAGTGTTTATTTTGGATTGTAAGCCTAATTTAATACTATATTCATTTATATAAGGAAAAATGTGCGTACATTTTGATTTTGGATGAGAGTTTCTAAATGATGTTTCTTGTTATGTTTATGTTTTATGTGCATGCCAGACAAAGATTTTCTTTATCTTTTGAAAGACAATAAATTGTGATTGATTGATTCATTATATATATATATATATATATATTTACCAATATACAGGAAGAGACATTCCATTTGTGGAACAATCTTCTTGTTGAGGGGAGAGTGCCGAGCTGATAATAATCCAGTGCCGAGCTGATGAGACTCCCTAGAGTCGAAACAGCTGTCCTCGGCTGAGTTCTGCCATTGCCTCCCTAATAAGGAGGAGAAACTAAGCTAGCACTCTTTATGTTTTTTAGAACATAGATCAAGATACCAAGTTAGACAACATTTTTTAAAACAAATTTCCTATATATAGGAACAGAAGAGTTGTATCAATTCGGCATTTCAAATGCACCAACTTTTCAGTCCTACAGAGTTGTGTGCAGTGGGAAGTCTGGCTGTGCGGCTGTTATCTTTTTCTGTATTACTTGACTCAACTGTCCTGCGCGCTCACCATCTGATGTTGATCGCCGGTCTATTGGATTTATTATTTTTTACTCTCTCTATATATAATGGAATTCTAGAAAACGTTTTTGTCCCTATGTCTTTGATGCGAACATTTGAAATCAAAACCAGTTAAAATAACTTGGTGTTTGATTATGTTCTTAAAAACAAAATTAAATAAAGCGTGCTAGCTTAGTTTTTCCTCCTTATTAGGGCGTTTTGGTTCTTGTTCTGTGTTGTGTGTGTGTGTGCGTATGTGTGTGCGCGTGTACGTGTGTGTGTGTGTGTGTGTGTGTGTGTGTGTGTGTGTGTGTGTGTGTGTGTGTGTGTGTGTGTGATATGAAGCCCTGAATACATGAAGAGATGCTCTGGATGATTGTGGCTTATGCTTGAATTATTTGTTGAGGAAGTTGCAGTTTTTGTTGGTAATTAACCAAGAGTTTTGTAGCCACACAAACATATAAACAGACCACCCACAGCACACAAGCGCACACACGCAAGCACATACCCGGCCACACACACGAACGCGCGCGCACACACACACACACACACACACACACACACACACACACACACACACACACACACACACACACACACACACACATTTTAAATAAAATTTTGACTTGACACAAACACACACACACACACACACACACACACACACACACACACACACACACACACACACACACACACACACACACACACACACACACACACACACTCTCTCTATCCCAAACACACCGAAAAACAGTTGAGTTACTTTCGTACTCTTCTTTAAAATTCATCAACATCGACCATCACATCAGTGTCCAGAATGAGTTACATGAGAGATGAAATAAAATAAAATAAAATAATTATAACAGTCAATAACAACAGCCAAATATCAACAATCATATACACTGTGAGAAATAACTAATAATAACTAATAATAGTCATGTTAACAATAATCATAGCGAAAAATGATGGTACGTTAACATTAACACAGACCTGAAGCACTGATCAAACATGAGGGCAGGCAGAGTTGTCGTTCGTCCACAAGAATGAGCTTTTCTCTCTTTCCCCAGAATTCGGAGCCACGGTATAATAATAATAATGATAACAACACACCTATGTTTACATGACCATTCTCCAAAATAATAGATCTAGCCGTCATCAACATAGTACGCTGTATAAGAGGGTTCGTGGGGGAAAAATGCATTGACAAAAAAGAAAAGAAACAACTTTCACACCATTTCTCTGTCGATCTGCCATCTGTTTACAAGTTTTGAGAATAAACAGCAATAAAATCATTGTGATGAATTCGACTTCAATAGTCAATATTGTACTTGGATTATTATTCGGTTAGCAATGTATTTAGTGGTAAGGACAGTTTGAGTATCCAGGTGCTTCACAGTTTTGTGAAGAAATAATGTACATGAACATGTATATTAACGTGTAATAAGGTAATTCGTGTAAATATGATGGTGATTTTGCATGGTGCACAAACAGTCTGGGCGACCTTCACTCAGACAAGTGCTTGGGGCGGAATAGAGAGGTATACTCCTCTCTTATGAGGTAAGACAAAAGTCTTTCCAATATTAGTTGCGATCGATGGTTTCAAGTCCGTTCGCAACTTATGTACTGCAAGTTCTCTAGATATAGCTCTAAAATCTCAAACTGTCCTTACCACATTGCTAACCGAATAATAATTAATACATTTAATGAGCCTTCCTAAGGAAGGTGAGATTTAATTGTAATTATTATGAGGTTAGTAATGTTAGTGGGAGGACAGTTCCCTCCCTTCTACAATTTCATATGTAGAAGTTCCCTCCCTGTAACTTTTATTTTTTCAGTCTAGAGAACATGCATCTTGCTAAATCCTGAAGCGGGAATGTCTGGCAGCAAGCGCCCGGATACTCAAACTGTCCTCCCACTAACATTACTAACCTCATAATAATTACAATTAAATCTCACCTTCCTTAGGAAGGCTCATTAAATGTATTAATTAATTCATCAATATGTTCATGTTATATCTGTTCAAATCATCAATGAATAAAAGATGATGGTAAAATGGCTTATATGTGCCTTCCCGGGCCGAGAGGACGTAAAACCCCAAAATTTCCTTCCTTCCTGGTAAAATGGCTGGGTGCATCTGAGTAAAAATTAAAGTAAGGAACAAACAACATTTATAACAAAAACAACAATAACAAAAACAACATAAAAAGAACATTTATAACAAAAACAACAATAACAGTGCAACAAACAACATAAAAAGAACATTTATAACAAAAACAACAATAACAGTGCAGTAGGCTATGAAAAAAGTGTGTATGATACCAGCAAAACATTGAGAGAGAGAGAGAGTAAACTTGTATTTTCTTCATTCATACAACAATTATGCTTAAAGGGACACCCTGGCGGATGAGTTTTTGCAAGAAACACAGTCGAGATCACCAGAAAGACAGCGCCTTTTCAAGGATCAGAACACTCACTTTGCTCTGGTTTCCAAAATAATAAAACCGTCAAAACGGCGATTCCTGTTTGGCGGAGTTGCCAGAGAAGAAGCCATTTTGGACGGGGTGGGTGGACCCGGAGGCCACTCGAGTGGTTGAAGCTTTTTCTTCTTTGCAGTGCAGTAAAAAAAAAAAGGAGCTATTTCCTTTAATTTGTTGTGTGCGAAACTCCTTTTGGTAAATTGTAAATAAAAAAGCTTGTATTTATGTGGAAATTTCGTGATTTGGTCTAAGTGACTCAGGCGGTCATTGGAAAGAATCTGACTTCCAGCACCTCCGCTAATGGGAGGAATCGCCGATTTGACGATTTGATTCTAGGAAACCAGAGCAAAGTGAGTGTTGCGATCTCTGTAAAGGGTGTTTTTCTGGTGATCTCGACGTGTTTCTTGCAAAAACTCATCCGTCAGGGTGCCCCTTTAAGTACATTATTAAGTCCAAAACAGCTTCAAACTATACACACCAAATACACTTATACCAAGCAAATGCTATGTTGACACGTAAACATAAAACTACAGCAATGTATGTGAGAGGCTTAGAACAATCACCATTCTATTGTGTGTTATAACTTATATGTATGTGTTGATTACTTTCTGGGTGACTGAAGAGACTAACAGTTTATTGTCAAAGCTGGCTTTGCGTTTAAATACTCGTGATCCCTGAGACAATTAATTTAACTTTCTCCTATTTCATTCAGAGCAGTAATAGAACGAATAAGCCTACTTAATAATAACAATTTGTGATGTTTGATGCATAATGCATAATCATAATGCATAATCTTGCACCAGAACTGGAGATTGCAGCCTTGATAATGAAAAAAAGAAGGAAACTGTAAATAATATGATCACGCATAAAAACTTGTGTATTATCATGTAGCTGCATCCATATTATTACTTTAAAAACATGATGTAGGCTGATCCAAACTGATCAACTTTAATACTGATTTTTATTGGCTGAACCTTGTTTAAAAGTAAGGCATCTCTCTCTCTCTCTCTCTCTCTCTCTCTCTCTCTCTCTCTCTCTCTCTCTCTCTCTCTCTCTCTCTCTCTCTCTCTCTCTCTCTCTCTCTCTGTCTGTCTGTCTCTCTCTACGCAAATGGTTTTTATTAATACATTCAAAGATAGATTGATAGCTTCATATAAACAGAATTGACATTCGGATATGGATGAACACAATTAGTATGCTTGTTTCCCCCCCCCCCCCCCCCCCCCCCCATTAAAATCAATATTTAAAACTGAGAAGTAGCTTTTGGTAACTTTCTATATCTCTGGTAAAACCAAACAGATGGCACAGACTGTGTCTTATTTGTTTTAGAGCACGAACCTTGGGCTTACAAGCAAATAAGATGTCGTTTTACATGGACTGGAAGACGAACATCATTTTGTTTTCATTAATTTTCTTCACCGCGTTTATTATTTTTTTGTCCGTACTATCGCAGAGGAGTCTAAATTCGTTGCGGTATGTTTTTTGTTATTTTTCTTTCTGTCTGTCCCAAGGATATCTCCCGAACCGCTTGACAGATTCACTTCAAATTTTGTGTGGTGGTGTGTCACCATGAGAGGAAAGCATCCGGGCATAAATTATCGCCGTTGTGACCTCGACCCTGGCGTATGACCTTGAAAATCTTTAAGGGGTCATAACTTCCACACCGTTGGTCTTAGAGTCTTCAAACTTGGCATGTAGGTACTTTGGCTTATGGCCGTTCTGATGATGGCATACCGATCAAGATCAACGTCAAGGTGATCGATAGGCCTTGGAAATGGTAGGGGTCTACAATTGGGTTACATATTTTCTACATTTGTACTTGACAGAAGCGCTTCAGATTGTGTGTGGTACTGTATAACCTAGAATAGAAAACATCCGAGCATAAATTATCGCCATGCTGACCTTGACCTTGAAGTGTGACCTTAAAAACAGAAATGTTCTTCTCAGTTGCGATATGTATTTCTTGTCCAAGCTGTATCTCGTGAACTAGAAGATAGAATCTCTTCAAATTGTGTGTGAGGATGTGAGACTAAGGCCGTGTACACACATAAGCGGATATTCCATGCGGAAACCCGTGCGCAATCCATAAATAAGTGAAACAAAGAAGGGAAAAGATTTGCGCACGTGTCCGAATTTCCCCTATATGCGTTTTTCTTCCACTTATTTAGGTTTTTCCGTACGGAACTTATGCGTCTAATGTGAACCCGGCCTTAGAGTATAACACATTCGTACATAAATTATCCCTCGGAAATACAATGTCGCCGAGCGGCAGACATGTTTCCGGTTTTTTTTCACCCTCCTATATCTCGCGAAATACTGCATAGAATCACTCCAAATTTTGTGTGGGGGTGTAAAAATAAGAGTAGAAGACATTGTAGTACACATTATGCCACGTGGGATTTTAATGTCGCCGAGAGTCAGACATGTCTCCGAGTTAAGGGTGTACACCTCATTGATTAAGGGTATACACCCCATTGATTAAGAGTACACTTCACTAATTACAGGTGTACATCCTGGTAAAGGAGGGGGTCTAATACTAAAAGTAAAAGACATCGTAGCACAAAATGTGCCACGTGGGGCTTAAATGTCGCCGAGAAGCAGACATGTCTCAGTGTTAAGGGTGTACACCGACCAATTAAGACAAGAGTGTGTAGGTGTATCACCCAAAGGGCACAAGGAGGACGGGGGCCTAAGATGTGAGGGGGAAGGGAGGTACAGGGCGGGACAGGTACGGGGCGTAGCCGGCAAAGGACATATCTGCCGCTCGGCGATGCCCTTGTTGATTGTTTTTTTTCTTCTTCTCTCTTCTGTCTCTTCCGAGGATATCTTCCGAACCGCTTGACAGAATCGCTTCATATTTTGTGTGGTGGTGTGTCCGCATGAGAGGAAGGCATCTGAGCATATATTATCACAGTCTTGACCTTTACCTGGGCGCATGACCTTGAAAACCTAACATCTTTAAGGGGTCATAACTTCTACACCGTTCCGGTGTTTAGAACTAAACATTTCGATTTTCAAGCGGGTAAATCCATGAACAGGTCGTGGGTTTTTTGTTTTGGAAGTCAAAATAAATCTTTATATTCCCATAAATTTCGGTAGGCTTACAAACCCTGTCCTCTCAATGCCTTAGCAATAACGGAACTATTGTTTAAAAATCATTCATTTGTTCAGAAATGGTCAATGTACATGTCATTTGTCTGCATCATAATTTATCTGACTTCAAAATGTGATTTGTTATCCCTCTATTACGACTACAATCGTGAAAAAACCGTTTCTAAGCAACACAATAAATGATACATAATATTATAAACCACACAAGGATGAAATACCATACACAACCTATTGACATTTCTTTGACAGTCTCGCTCTCTCCGTCCCCTTACAACAGACTAAAAGTATGTGTATCATAGGCTTATACAATGCTCCCCCCAAATATGAAAAAACAAACAAATATCACTCCAACAACATTGCACCAGAAGCCAGACATTCTACCATTTCTTTCCCAATTTCAGGCAGCATTTTAAGCAACAATTTCTGTACTCATCAAAATTAATGCGGGAAAAGACAGTAAGTAAAATAAGACTCAATAGTATAAAATATCAATTGCCACCCTTATCACATACTTAGAATAACATTATTAGCTCATTTTTATACCCCCTTGCTATTTGTGGTGGAATCCAACTCAAACTCCAAAAATAAACAAACAAGTAAAGTTTTCCATCAAAGCAACAACTGGAGTACAGACAATGACCAATAATAGGACCTACCAACATGCTTTACAGAAGACAAGTAACCGGCGTCATGAAAAATAAATCATCCCGTGAAATAAATCCCCGTCACCGAATAATGCATGCCGCGCCACAACCGTAACGATAACTATTTTTGTTAACTATTGAGATTCAAGTGTCAATCTACACGGAAAGAACCTAGAAATTGAACAGGAGGGTGTAAATCTACATCTTTGCAGAGAAATCGATGTACAGACCCATGTACTTGCTTTCACCATTTTCCAAAATGGCGGACGATATCAACAAAAGCCCATTCAGAAAATAATAATTAATGATAATTTTTTTAATAATTTTCTTCTAAATATTTAATGATAAATCATCTGCTCAAGATGCCTCTGAATGTATTCAGGGGTGAACTGTTCCCAAACATCAAACAATTCGAAAGAGGAAAGGGGATTTATTTTACGAGATCAATGACAGCGTCATTTACGATGTTACGTGAAATATAGCTCTCGTAAGGGAGATTACTACACTCTTAAGATCACACATTCATTTGATCTTACTCTTCCTCTCATTTGATCTTACTGCAAAAGAAGTTCCCCCAAAAATACAGCATAGCATCAAATTATATTCTAAGACATCACGTTTTGAGTTTTGACTAATCATATCACCTTCACTACAATTTTGTCTCACCTTTCAGGAAAATCTTTTTGTACAAGACGCTGAAATAAACATCATGTAGCCTAATTTTGATTGATGTATAAAAAATGATGCGTTAATTATTTATCACTAAAGAACAAACCCGACTCACATTTTAAAGAAGAAAACGAAAGCGTAGGATTGACAAAAAATACGTGTTCTCCCATAACACCGGCGAAAAGGTAACACCCATCATACTGAAGATGACAACAACAAGTTACATACAGTAATAGGTCTGTTTACAAGTTACACCCGTAAAAGGGGATACTTCCTTGCTAGAAATAAGCAGAATGAAGATTTATTGTGCCAATAAATGACCTCCATTCACATGGACAATTGCTAGCAACGATATATATACAAAATAACCCTCAGTCATTACGTCTTCACCCACACTACCTTTACCCTCAGCCCCCTGCCCCAGGCCCCACCAACACACACACACACACACACACACACACACACACACACACACACACACACACACACACACACACACACACACACACACACACACACACACACACACACACACACACACACACACACGTGCGCGCACGCACGCTCGGTCACACATAATGTCGATGTCTCAACAAGATGAACAACATAATGTAAAACCATGATTGATAGGCAATGTTACACAACTCAACAAAAGTTATGGACCACTTCTTCACATTCACAGGGAAAAACAAAGATCGTTCAACCTAATCATGTAAAACATGATAAAACAAACGAATCAAATGTTATTATACTGTCCACAAAACAAAAACAACAACAGAACACATACGTTTTAAATTCTTCATTTTAGATGTCAAAGTGCTGGAAGGATGTAACTATGGAAAATGCTCGCTTGCTCAAATGTGAATGAAAATTATTGAAACAAAAGAATATGTTATATGAAATATTTTGAAAGATTCGTCAAATCGTGAAATTTGGAATATACTCTTTTCTTCTAAACAAAGTGTGTGTGTGTGTGTGTGTGTGTGTGTGTGTGTGTGTGTGTGTGTGTGTGTGTGTGTGTGTGTGTGTGTGTGTGTGTGTGTGTGCGTGCGTGTGCGTGCGTGCGTGCGTGTGCGTGTGCGTGCGTGTGCGTGTGTGCGTGCGCGCGTGTGTGTGCGTGTGCGCGTGTGTAGGTTGACATTTTACATTCATTACATTTCGTTTGAAGAAAGAGACCGACAACAAACTGAAGCCAAATGTGATCCATGACTTTTGTTGAGCAGCATAAAGCACAATGTAGCATAAAACAATAACACATGGTCTTCATCATCTTCGCCACAGCCATTGTTATCAATCATCAGCATCATTATCATCGGCATCATTATCAACAGCGTCAAGGAGTAGAGTTGTAGTAATACTTATTACCCTTGGTGACATATGCATGCTGTATTTTTGCTGTTACTCGATCAACAGTTACGCCAACATCAGTAATGGGACAAACGTATATCAGCATATGATAACACAGAGAGAGAGAGAGAGAGAGAGAGAGAGAGAGAGAGAGAGAGAGAGAGAGAGAGAGAGAGAGAGAGAGAGAGAGAGAGAGAGAGAGAGAGAGAGAGAGAGAGAGAGGTGGGGGTTGAGACAGAGAGAGAAAGATGGACAGAGTGAGAGAGAGGAAGAAACACAGAAAGAGAGACAGAGACAGAGAAAGAGACAAATGAGAAATAAAGCAATACTATTTCTAGCAAAACATTCAGAGGGAAATATAAAGGAGACAAACAGACAGAGACACAGACTAAATTCTATTTAAAATTATTTAAAAACAACCCAGAAAACAGAGAGGTTTGAAGAGAACAGACAAATGAAAGACATACACTACATACAGCACCTTGCATGAAACATGAGTCGTTTTTAAAATACCTGCATGTTGGAGGAGAGCAGTAATGCTCACATCAAGTTGTAACAAGGGCATCCCCGAGCGGCAGCAACGCATTGTAAGTGCATCGCCGAGCGGCAGCAAGGCATTGTGACAATGCAACCCAGCCAGAGTTATGTCCTCCCCCCCACCCCCCAATAAACACACCACTTTCCACCCTTACAGAACGCATAAAATACATAGCCCTAAATTTGAAGCGATTCTGTTCACTAGTTCACGAGATACAGCTGAACTTTTATACAAACTTCCTTGCACCATGGTACACCACCACACAGAATTTGAAGCGATTCTGTTCACTAGTTCACGAAATAAAGCTGGGTGGAAATTACATAGCCCAAAGAAGGAAATTTCGGTTTTCATGGTCAAACTTCAAGGTCAAGGTCAGCACGGTGTTGATTAACGAAAGGAAGCTTCCTTTTGAAGCTGTCTACCCCTCTGCCAATTTTAATTAAAGTCCAAACAGTAGTTTTTTTAAGATAATCGATACACAGACACACACACACACACACAGACACACACACAAACCAATCGCAAAACCCCGGCCTCTGGCCGGGTAATAACAGTTAACCAGAGAAAGCTTCACCTTAAACAACAAGAAAACAACTCTAGAAACTTGGAAAAAATCACCAAAACATTTACTAGTCGCCACCACCAATGCATAAAAACAAACAAGAGAGAAAAAAGGCTTTGCAGTGCACGACAGGATTCATTATTTAGTGAATGGCCTGAAGCTTCAAAATATCTAATGCTTGGCAATAATCAATGATTATGCACACCACAGAATCTTCTGGGTATGCTTTGCACTAATACTATTGTTACCAAGTCAATGAGTAGCAAAACAAAGCCGAAGCTATTCTCCAGTGCAATGACAACATAACACTTCAATATACATCAACCAAATGATCACACACGATCGAATCTTTAAAAACAATCTATCAATGACTGACCACAGGGTAAAAATAGAGGGCTTAAAAAGTCAGTGTCGGTGTGAGGATAATATTCAGTTTCTGAAGACACTCATACAACAACAACACAGGCAGAGTAACTTCACTAGCACGAACCACACTGCTGATAACGAAAGGTAGAAAACACTCGGCCAGGATGATAATGTGCTCACCCTCTCTGCTCCAGCGTTTTCAGAACTGGCAAAGAATGTGAGGTTTATTACAATTTTGTGATGTTTATTACAATCAGGTTTAACAATAATGATCGTCTTCCATGGACATTCGTGACTGACTTTAGCAGCAAACGTCAGGGGACAACAAACAGCAGCAGCGGTCACAGGTTGACAGGGAAGCAAGAAAACATGAAACATGAAAAAAGACACACAACCAGGCGGTGGTATGTTGAGGTGGGGGGTCGGGAGAAGAGGTGGCCAACATTCAATGATGTAAGTAAAGTGCAATATGCAAACGCAGATGAGCAGAAGGGACAGGAGGGTTGGGCTTGGGGGTGGGGGTGAGTTTATAAGGGGTGAACCTTTCATGAGCTAGCCATCTTACTTAATTATATTGATACAAAATCGGGACTTTCCTGGTGTTGCACTGCCTCCGAGCATTGCCTCCAGGATCGTTCCCACCATCTGTATATCTACTATTGTCCCATATGTGTCTGTTCCAGACCGGAGGACGTTAAACAGATTTCCATGAGCTAGCCATTCAGTTCCTATTCGTGTTGCTTCTAACATTCAACATTTAACCAGTCAAGCTTTGTAACATTTTAGTTCGATCTTCCCTACCATAGAGAGCTATGTCTATCCCTACTCTCTCTCTCTCTCTCTCTCTCTCTGTCTGTCTGTGTCTCTCTCTCTCTCTCTCTCTCTCTCTCTCTCTCTCTCTCTCTCTCTCTCTCTCTCTCTCTCTCTCTCTCTCTCTCTCTCTCTCTCTCTCTCTCTCTCCCTGTATGTGTCTGTCTATGACTCTCCTCTCTTTCTCTCCATCACCCCCCACATACATACACACAGTGAGACACACTCACACCTGAACAATCATAGACAAACAGCACAATCACAGTAAACATATACAAATATTATTGAATAACATAGTGACCATTAGTGAACGTGTAGTAGACACAGAGAAAAAAAGCTATACAAAGTGTGTACACAAAACAGAAGGAATCAAGTCCGTAGTCACTCGAATGAAGTTATAACATAGCCAAGTGACTCAAATCATTAGAAACGATGACCACTTCTTTAATTATCAGAAAATGAGAAGCATTAGCAAATTAAACCATACATTCGGGCTATACGAGGGTATGGAATTTGAATATCTGAGGAAGACTTTCAGCGTATCATCTTCCCATATATAGAGACAAATATTCTGATCGGTACATGTATATTTTTCTCTCTCCAAAACTTAACTATATATAGCGTATAACCCGTTCTTGTTTTTGTCTTACAATAATAATTCGATTTTTAGTTGATTCGTCAGTCCCATGCATCTTCAATTAAACTGAAGCAAAAACAACAACAACTACCATAATTAAATGGTTTCAAAACCAATCACCCACAAAACGAGCAATTGGGTGGACATACTGACAAACGTATAACACCCATGATCTCTCTCTTTCTCTGTGCCCGCCTTTCTCCTTGTCTGTAAACTTTTCCTCAAAATTTGCCCACCTTCCTTTTATGATGTGCACGTATGCATACACCATACTACACACACACACACACACACACACACACACACATACACACGCGCGCGCGCGCACACACACACGCACACATACTCACATCTCTAGTATCAGACACCTTCATCAAATCAACAACTCACCCATTCATCCACCCCTCTCTCTTCTCTCTTCCTCCTTCTCAACTTAACTCTCTCTCTCTCTCTCTCTCTCTCTCTCTCTCTCTCTCTCTCTCTCTCTCTCTCTCTCTCTCTCTCTTTCTCCCTCTCTAATAACTCATATATTTAAGCATAGGATCAGGTTTCGTGAATTTCTCTGATCGCATTGTCTTGAAACTATTATGTTTTTAAATGCATAAGACCTTTCCATTTAAATTGGTGTTTTTTTTTAACTGTTGTTGCTGTTTAAACTTCCTTCTTCTCATCTGGTTTGTTCATAATAGTGTTTGCTATGCATGCAATGATTTTAATATTGTTGTCATATGCTCTATTGTTGAGTTCTTTTCTTTTTTGTACTATGGATGATTATGCTTCATTTTTGTGTGTTTATCTGTTTATTAACGTACGTTCATATGATGATGCGTTTTAAGACTATATTTGTATTAGTATTAGTTCGCTTTCTGTTTCATCTATTTGTTTGTGTATGTTAACGGCAAGTATGAAAACTGGCTATTGTATGCCAATACTTTTACCGTTGTAAAATAAAGGTTCAATTCAATTCAATTCTCTCTCTCTCTCTCTCTCTCTCTCTCTCTCTCTCTCCCCCCCCCCCCCCCCCCCCCCCCCCCCCCCCCCCCCAGACTTCCTCTCTTCTCTCACACACACGCACACACTCTATCTCTCCCTCTCTCTCTCTCTCTCTCTCTCTCTCTCTCTCTCTCTTCTCTCTCTCTCTCTCTCTCTCTCTCTCTCTCAAAACTGCCACCCCAGCGGTCAAGATACACGAAACCCACTGACATACGAAAGGAAAGCGACATTAGTAGTAGAAGAAGACGACGACGAAGTGGTAACAGAATCAGCACACTGACGACACTTCCCCACTACTGGTACAACAGACTGACTACGCTTACTATCACGGCAACAATGATTCTCCCCCTTACAACGACCATTTTGCACAAGAGAAGAAGAAGAAGAAGCCCTTGCAATAGGAGAAATGTGACAACAACTCTGAAGCAGCAATCCCGGCGGGAGAAAGACGGACGCCGTAAGCGAAATCAGCAGCAGCAGCAGATAGATAGAAAGAGTAGGAGGTAGGGTTACGGCAGTTCTGGCTGCGCCGCTGGAAGGGTTGGAGGAAGGGTAATTATCCGGATGGTTTCCGCTATTGGGGTTGTGTGGGTTGCTTCCCTTGCCTTGATTTTGCATGTGCTCCCTCGTGGGGCCTCCTGGACACAACATATTGAAGAGGAAAAAACAAAGTTAAAAGGGTGAGCAATTGCGATTGGGGCCAATGGTGTAATAGTACATTGGTACTACTCATGACGATGACAGCCATGGAAGTGACCAAGGCAACGACGATGATGGTGATGGTGTTGATGACGGTGTCGAAAATAATGATAACATTATCAGTTCCGTGATGATGATGATGATGATGATGATGATGATGATGATGATGAGGTGGTGGATGAGGATGAGGATGAGGATGTTGATGATTCGGTGATGATGACGACGATGATGATGATGATAGGATGATGTTGATTAAGGGAAAAAACAAAAGTAATAGCACATCACATGAAGAAAACTTTGGACAAAGAGAAGTAGAAGGCCTAGTATAAACCATGATCGTCGAAAATGTGGTTGGACTTGAAGGGGTCACAAACAGACACACAGACCAACCAACCAACCAACAAACACGCACACATACAAACAAACAGACACACAAAAGCCCAAATTAACTGACCAAATAACTGGTAGGCCTACTAGGCTTGGAAGTCCTGACCATCGTAGATGTGGTTGGACTTGAATGTTTCCCCGAAGAAACAAAACAGCAAACACACAAACTTACAAACAGACAGACAGACAGACAGACAAACAAACAAACAGACTGACCAAGCAACTGGTAGAAGGCCTGGAAGCCATGGTTTTTGTTAAACTTAATTTGTTTTTAAACTGGAAGCCATGTTTGTCGTAGACACGGTTGGCGCACAGACAGACAGACAGACAAATAGACAAACAGACAGACTGACCGAAGAACTGGTAGAAGGCCTGGAAGCCGTGACCGTCGTAGACGTGGTTGGACTTGAATGTGACCCTGAAGAAGGCACCGTCCGACTTGATCTGCTGCTTGCTGATGGAACTCTGCCCGCACATCCGGAATAGCTTGCGGTCCTCCGTCTCCGCGAAGTTGGAGAAGGACACATAGTCACTGTCCGTGCGCTCCTCGCATCTGTGATGAGGCGTAAAGAGAATACGAATGCGAATGCGAATGGTTCTTAATATAAAGGCCTTGGCCACATTTGAAGAAAAAAGAAAAGAAAGAAAATCTGACACCGACTGTAGTAATGGCACTGAATAAAACACCGTAATAGAAATACACAGCAAGAGAAGGGTGCCGTTATGTTATTGATTGCCCAAAAGCACAACCAAACACATGTAATGTTTCTGCAAAAATTGCCTTTGTCAAACATGCAACATAACGAACAACAAAACACTAATTTCCCGCTCTATCTCTTCTTGAAGAGGGAAGAAAACATTTCAACATTCAAGCCTATTCAAACAATTTAGAAATGAATATTTCAGCTTAAGCCTTAAGTTAAGGCGTGGAGAGACAGACACAGAGAGAGAAAGGGGGGGGGGGGGGAGGCGTGAGTGAGAGGTGGGGAGTGAGGAGGTAGGGATGGGGAGTGGATGGAATGGGGAATGGGGAGGTGGAGGGAGGGAGGGAGAGACAGAGAGAGAGAGAGAGAGAGAGAGAGAGAGAGAGACAGACAGAGAGAGACAGACAGACAGAGAGACAGACAGAGAGACAGAGAGAGAGACATAGAAAGACAATGAGACAAAGAGAGACATAGACAGAGAATCAAGAATTGAGATTTACCTTCTGCTTTTGTCTGTCTCATTTTGGGGGGTCATTTTTCAAACAATATTTCACTGTCTCCATCTACCGTTGTTTCTGTCTTATGTCTGTCCGTCTCTCTTTCTTTCTCCCCCCTCTCTCTCGGTATGTCTGTTAGTCTTCACTAGAATAGAACTAAGTTAACTTGTACACCGTCAAAAGTACTTTATTTTTTCCCTTGGACGATCCTTGTGATCCGCCTCTATTTGTTCTCCACATATACCTTTATTGTACTCCCAGTTCTTTTGGAATTGGAATGAAGGCTGTGCGTTTCTCTGTCTGTCCGTCATGTCTATGTATATGTCACGGGGAAATTTCAAATCCGGGAAAATTCGGAATCTTCCCGGGGAAAATCGGAATTCTGATTTTCCCCGGGAAATTTCCGAATTTTCCCAAAGCTGGGAAGATTCCGAATTTTCCCGGGAAAAATCAGAATTCCGATTTTCCCCAGGAAGATTCGGAATCGGAATTTTCCCGGGAAGATTCCGATTTTTCCCAAGCAAGTAGCCGCATGCCATAGAAAATGATTCAGTTACAATTCAAAAGCATTTAGAGTCCAAATTATTTTGTAGTGATCACAATTCAATTCAATTCAACAATTCAACAATTTTATTGTCTCCAAACAAGTGAAGAAATTTGTTTTTCGGCATGCACAAAAAAATGAGGACAAAATAAGACATTGTTATAACCTAACAGAAGAGACATTTGTAAAATAACATAAAAGCACGTGTAAATGACATAAAACAAAGTTATCAAACACACACTCCCACCCCCCCCCCCCCCCCCCCACCCACACACAAAAGTACACTGGGCATCCAATGATCGATCCCCTTTAGATGCTGAAAGTAATATTCACAGATAATAATGACATCACAGTAATAATGATAACATGTACCACATAAAACAATAACAATTAACTTATTTAACAATATCACAAACCAGTATGGCTATCACTCGAGTATGCACACCCACCCATCCACCCGTCCCCTCACCCCACCCCACTCACACACATACACATATACATACATATCATAAGATCCCCCTAAGCTAAAAACACAGACGTTAAGCATATGTTCATTCATGTTTGACTAGACCGTGTGTCTCCTGCCCGTGTGTCGACGACGTCAACACCTAGGTACGGAAGAAGGCCGCCCGGTGGTCCTGAAGAAGACCTTTGAGGGGAAGGTTGCTCACTGAACCAACTACAAACAAGCGGGTTACAGGAGACCAACGACAACCTTGGGCTGTCTCACATTGCTACACCATCTTCCTAAAGCGACACCGATGCTGATTACACCATAAGCGCACGAACACAGAACTTTTCATTTCCGCGCGGAAACCCCGTGAAAAGAAAGAAGGAAAAAATAAGTGGGCGCGTTTACGCACGGAAATGCGTGTCCTTCTTTCCTTTACTTATTCACGGGGCTTCCGTACGGAAATAAAAAGTCGTGTGTACGTGCGCTAAAACATCAAGGACAGAAAAAACATCACGACTCAGACTCTGTCCGAATGATCCAGTTTCAGACGGTGAACCCCTACGTTCAAGGGTTCGCAATGTTACCGGAATCATTAACGACGGCTGTCACGTCTCGACTTCTGTCTCATCGTTATCATCTTCATCTTCATCTACAGGAAGACCAAGTCTTCAAGAACTTTGTCCATAAGAGTCAACGACTAACTGGACGTTAATCTACTCATCACCATCACAGTTTATAATGGCTCAGTGATCTTGTTTATTTACCCCCCCCACCCCCTCCTCCGAAAAAAAAGAACATGATGATCTGATCTGACCTGGGAGGGATGCCGTCCACCTCGAAGTAGAGGAAGGTGATGTGGACGCGCTCCTTGCCCCGCCCGTAGAACAGGTAGTGGCACTCGGTGTTGCGGGGGTACAGCCCCGGGTAGTTGGGAGACATGATGTGCCCCTCCGTCTGCTGGTGGCTCATGTAGTTGAACACGCAGGCTGCAGCACACAGACAAAGACAGGGTCAAGGTCTTGATGATAATGGTCCAACCCACACGTCCAACTGCAGGCGTGCGGATGGCTATCCAACAGTGACACTTTGTGAATGATCAAATACTACTGACTAGAATGAATCTGATGAGAGCGTCCTCGTTTCGTACATTTTATTTGTAGACACCCCCACCCCCACCCCACCCTTACACGAATCTGACGAAATAATGTTATGTCCAATTCACGCGTCCAACTGCCATAGTACGGCTATCCAACAGTGACAGTTTGTGAGGCATGATTCCGAATGATCAAATTAATACTACTGACAAACGAATCTGATGAGATCTTACTCGTTTTGTACACTGTATTTGTAGACCCCCCCCCCCCCCCCCCCCCCCTACACGAATATAATAAAATAGTTTGTGTTTCTAAATGAAATATTTAATTAGATTTGCGCATTCGGGTCTTCACGAATATAGTGAACGGCTCGTTTCGTACACTTTATTTGTAGACCCCCCCTGCACACACACACACGAATCTGATTAAATCATATAATAAAAAGGCAAGGTTGTGTCTGTGTGAAACACAAAACGGGCCTTATAACTCCGCCGTTTTTTGACCGAATCGCTTCAAATTTGCTGTGAGCCCTAACAAACGGCAACCGCAATGGCAACCGGCCGTGTCATTTGCGCGGTTTGGCAAATGCGCGAAACGCGTATCCGCCGGCCTCTCGGCGCCCGTATCTCCGGCATTTCTGGACCGATTGCCTTCACATTTGGCAGGTAGATGACCGGGGACGGGGACTATAGATGTGCCAAACCGGAAGCGAATCGATTTATAGACGCGCGTGATATCCGCCGCTTAACCTTTTCACAAACCGCGGCGTAACCATACCAGATATTGACTTGCAATTTGGTACGGGCATGACGGTGATAGTGACTATCTTGGTGCAAAATTGCATCAGCATCCTTTCATAAATGCACGCGCTATGACCCGATTACAAAATGACGTTAAGTTCAATCAACACTTTACCCACACGCAGCTTGCAGCACGCAGCACCACACGCAGCTCCACACGCAGCTCGGATTTACTAACGGCAAGCGCATGGGGGGGGGGGGGGGGGGGGGGGGGGGGGGAGCACACGCAGCTCCACACGCAGCGGATTTACTAACGGCAAGCGCGCACGCCAGCTGCCAGGGGGGGGGGGGAATGGGAAGGGTATGGGGGGAGGGGATGAGGGGGGGGGGGGGGGGGGGGGGGGGGGGGGGGGGGGGAGGGGGGATGGTGGTGGGGGGGGGGGGGGGGGGGGGGGGGTTTCAGGGGGGTTGGCTGGAGGGGGGGGGACGGGGGATGAACCTCTCTGGTTGAACTAAGTAGGCTTTCAGTTCGTTTTTCTTTTTTGTCCTTTGCCGATCTACGACGGCAAAGGAGTATGTTTTCGTTCGGGTTTGTTTCCTTTTTTTGTTTGTTTGTTTGTTCTTTTCTGTCTGTCCCAAGGATCTCCCGAACCGCTTGACCGAATCGCTTCAAATTGTGTGTGGTGGTGTGTCTTCATGAGAGGAAGGCATCCGCGCAAAACCTTTTGCCGTTCTGACCTTGACGTTGGTGTATGACCTTGCCAACCGAAAATCGTTAAGGGGCCATAACTTCCACACTGTAGATCCTAGAGTCTTGAAACTTGGCATGGATGTACTTTCGCGTATGGCCATTCTGATGATGGCATACTGATGAAGGTCAATGTCAAGGTCAGGGAGATCGGTACGCCTTCAAAGTGGTAGGCGTGTCACCATGAGAGGAAGGCATCCGTGCATAAATTATTGCCGTCGTGACCTTGACCTTGGTGTATGACCTTGAAAACCGAAAATCTTTAAGGGGCTATAACGTCCACACCGTTGGTCTTAGAGACTTAAAACTTGGCATGTAGGTACTTTGGCTTATGGCCGTTCTGATGATTACATACCGATCAAGGTCAAGGTCAGGGAAATCGGTAGGCCTTGAAAGTGGTAGGGGTCGAAAAATTGGGTTTTCAGCCACAAAAGTAAAAATATAATATTTCGCGGACCCGGCGAAACCGGTACTCAGCGTTACCTGTACTTGGCGTTACCTGTACTAGGCGTTACCGGTACTAGGCGTTACCGGTACTCGGCGTTGCGCTAGTAACTGTATTATTTCTAAATAAGATATTTCATCCAACTCGCGCATTCGGGGCTTCGTGAACAGAATGAACGGAATTTGCAAGATTTCATTACATTCGTTTAAACAGTAGTATTTCATGAGAATAATGCATGACGAATGTCGCAGTTAGACGAGTCGCACGACAGCAGTTTGACGTGTAGGTCGGTCTCTGTAGATGTAGAAACCAGAAACTTTCAAATCCATGGTTGTTGACATTTGAGAAAGGAGATACTTCATCATCCTTGTACTAAACTTCGATATTATCAGGCTACAGTTCCCAGGGACAGGACGAGGTAAAGGGGGATGGCAATCCATAAGCGCGAGCGCTCGCACGCACGCACGCATGCACGAACGCACACACTCACTCACACACACACACACACACACACACACACACACACACACACACACACACACACACACACACACACACACACGCACATGTACACACGTACACACTCGCGAACAGTCACAGGCGCACATACACATATACATATTATATTCACGCGCGCACACACCCACGCACGCACACATACTCGCACGCACGCACGCATACACACACACACACACACACACACACACACACACACACACACATACAAAACACACAACACACACACACACACACACACACACACACACACACACACACACACACACACACACACACACACACACACACACACACACTTCAGAAGGAAACCAAAAAGCGGGAAAACTTACTTCCCCGAGAGTCTTGTTTGCCAGAGGTGATGCCGAAATCTGAAACCAGAAGCCAAGCATTACCGTAGCACGCTGTATGTGTGTGTGTGTGTGTGTGTGTGTGTGTGTGTGTGTGTGTGTGTGTGTGTGTGTGTGTGTGTGTGTGTGTGTGTGTGTGTGTGTGTGTGTGTGTGTGTTTGTGTGTGTGTGTTTGTGTGTGTGTTAGAGTATGCGTGCGCGCGCGAGCGCGCGCGCGCGCGCGCGCGCGTGTGTGTGTGTGTATGTGTGTGTGTGTGTGTGTGTGTGTGTGTGTGTGTGTGTGTGTGTGAGAGGAGAGAGAGAGAGAGAGAGAGGAGAGAGAGAGAGAGAGAGAGAGAGAGAGAGAGAGAGAGAGAGAGGACAGAGAGACAGACAGACAGACAGACAGACAGACAGACAGACAGAACGCCCTTTCTTGGTGATTAGATAAGTAGTGCCCTTTTGCCAACCTCTTAGTGCCATTTCACCATCATTACTTAACTCCTTGTTCAGTAAAACGTCACACGGATACTGACGTATGCGCGTTCACTCAAACACACATTGTTTTCTCAATGGCATCAACCTTTTAATAGACATGTTTCCATGATGTAGAAATTTGGTTGTAAAAAATTCCAAATGAATTAAAGGACCCTTCTATTAAACAAATGTCACTTATTTTACATTAAAACACAACTTTGAACAGTACGAAATGTCAGCCCAAAGGAATCTCAAATTACAGGCACTGATCAATGTGTGATGTTTAATACAGCCACTGCATCAACTGTACACTCGCTTTCATTCACCAAAAAGGTAAAGTAAAATCTTAAACCAAAAAAGCTCAAAGCTACTATTAATTTCCCACACATGTAAGTTGTATTTTCATATGTTTAACAAAACATGTATGAATGTTTCACTGTTCATATTGCTAATCATAACATTCTTCATGTTCATGATAATGGTCTTTCGCAATAAAAGGACAAAAGGGAACTTCGGCTATTATTTAGGCCTACATGACGCCGTAAATTCATCACACAAATTGATAAAAGTTGATCAGTTACTCTGATTAGTATCACACACGCGTTAAAGTACCGTTCGCATCATATTAAGTCTCATACAATGACCGCAGCATTTTGCATAGACTCTAATTGTTGATGCCATGGCTTCAGAGCATGAGGTAAACACCATCAATGAAGACAATCTCAGATCTGCAACAGGCTTTTATCAACATGAGTAGACTATGTGATTCTGGGTTATGGTGAAAGTGACGTTATCTATCTCGGGACAATCACATGCTCGACATAAGACAGTTATATTACATAATCATCAACAGGAGAAGCTTGCTGTGTCTTTCAAGGACATGATGTCAACACCCATGAGCAAAAGGCGTTTTACTAGCATCACACTTGTTCATTGATTACTTCAGTACTTTCATAGTAAACGGTGCAACTTTGGAAAAACACACTCCCACGAAGAGGCTCAAACCTTCATTGCTCTACACGTCAGGGCTTTAGTGTTAGAAAACGAATAGAAAATATGTTTACCTGGTCGCCTAACAAATTGTTTTGGTTTTAATTATGCATCTCATTTCACCCTGTTACCTTGGTACGGAGACAAGTCTCAGCTCCTTGCCTGACAGAGATATAACATGTGACATTTTGGTGATGGAACCATAGTCAGTTCAAGACAAATTATTAAAACCTAGACTCGAATACCAATAACAGTCTCAGCCTCTTCATGGTAGTGGTTTTCTTCAAAATTACGACGCTTGATTTTAATTCCATATATGATGATCAGCGTGAATTCCCAGGAAAGTGCTTCGGTAAACGTCGTGCAAGCATGATGTTCGTATGACACCTTTTGGTCACGGATGCTTAATGATTGAGTCCTTGCTCTCTTCTCTCCAGCTTTGTTATTGGTTGATTCTCCCAGATGCCTGTCAAAACAACTGGACATTTACTAAAGCCGAGCAAAATAGACCTTTTTATGACAACCTGCTGCAGGTCTGAGTTTGTCAGTGTTCTTGCCGTTTTCGACAGTCTATGAAGACTTTACTTCAACAACGACATGTGATACAAGATGCTGTGGTCATGGTATCAGTCCTTGTAGTATCTGATTTGAGTTTGGAGTTTTCCAATACAAAAAAATACAAAAACAAAAACAGTTTTAGCAACCATTTTAGCGAGACGACATATCGACCCTGACCATCATTGGAATCGGTTTATTCAGTAATTGTTTGAAAATAAACGCATGCACACACTATGCACGCGGGAATGAAATGGCGAAATGACACTAAGTTCAAAATGTGTCATATGCGATGGCGATTTGGGAAATGGCGATTTGGGACATGGCGAATCGGGAAATCCCCGGAGAGAGAGGGGTACAGAAATAGTGTGTGTGTTCGAGAGAGAGAGAGAGAGAGAGAGAGAGAGAGAGAGAGAGAGAGAGAGAGAGAGAGAGAGAGAGAGAGAGAGAGAGAAGAGAGAGAGAGAGAGAGAGAGAGAGAGAGAGATAATGACGAGAGAGAGAGAGAGAGAGAGAGAGAGAGAGAGAGAGAGAGAGACTGACAGACAGAGATAGAGGTGGACCCATCCGCAAGCATGCCAAACATGAAAACGCTTTCAAGCTGACGGCTATTATTCTATGGTGACAATATATTATTTTTTTTACAAAGGACCATCCATTCACGATGAACTGACACCAAGCATTGAAGTAAAAACAGAAGGCCGTTGTGCATGCCAGGCAGCGAATTTCTTTGCTTCTTGTGAAGACAATAAAATGATTGAATTGAATTGATTGTGTTGTCTGCACACAACGATACACACACATAATCACCTTTCGTTCACGCTCACCCCAATTCATCTCAGCCCTCTCGATCAAACTCAGACACTCACACACCGGTGCCTACACGTACTGGTGAAGAATTCGGAGTTGGCGCGGAAGCAAGTGACTTTGCTGCTTCCCCCGCTCCCCCCCTCCCCCCCCTTTACCCCATCCCAACCTAGCAAACAATCACTCATGCCCATCCCCCACATATCCTCATCACTCCCTCTTTTTCCATCAACTCCCTCACACATATCAACGATCATCGATCAACACCCCATGCACTATTGCCTAGATCTTACTTGCGACGAATTCGAAGTTGGCGCGGAATCCGGTGACCTTGCTGCTGCCCCGCTATAAGGATCTGAACTTCAACGATCATGTCCTGCCCACCCAGCCTTATTGAGAACTCTCCTCTCCCTCCCCCTACACAGTACCCTCTACCCCAACCCTATACCCTACTTTTCCCACGCACCAGCGTTTAAAAAACCTACATCTTACGTGTGACGAACTCGAAGTTGGCGCGGAATCCGGTGACCTTGCTGCTGCCAGGGTGGGACCTGAACCCCAACGATCATGGCCTGCCCTTTTCACCCAACCCCCAACTCTCCTCCCTTCCACACACATTGACGATCAACATCTTCTTATTCTTCAACACACTATTGCCTAGATCTTACTTGTGACGAACTCGAAGTTGGCGCGGAATCCGGTGACCTTGCTGCTGCCCCGGTGGGACCTGAACTCCACGATCATGGCCTGCCCCCCGCTGTGTCCGCTGGACATGAGCATGGGGGGCAGCTTCTCTCCGCAGTACGTGTCAAGCTTGGTTTCCTGCCCGTTGATGTTGATGTACACCGTCACAGAGTCCGAGTCTGTGCAACTGCAATGGACATCTTTACTAGTTAATAATTTCATTAGGCCTACTACGTTCTTATCCCGGTGTCTTACGTTGCCCCTGTGGCGCCCAATGTTGTGTAATCTATCTGTGTTTGAGCGCCATGCGTAGTTTTCAGCTTTTTGTAGCGATCGTTTGCGTTTGCGTAAGTTGCTGCTATATAATGTGACTGTTTCTCAATAAATTTCGTTTAATCCAATGGACACTTTAATTTGTTATAATTAGACCTACGTAGGGTGAAAGCCAGAAGGTATTGTCAGCCTTTAAACAAATTCCTTTTGTGATAATACTTTATGGATAACAATAGAAAAGAAAGAACATGGGCAATTGATTAACAAGTAGGATGGTTACCAACAGCGACAATGACAAGGTTTATTAATCACGTCTTTATTATTGTCCATAGCCTGCCTAGTCGCGAGTCCGTGACATTGCAATAGGGGGCAAGGGAAAGAAAATTAAAGAAAAAATAAATAGATAGCACGTGGTGAAAAAAACAACCTTGTAAACCGAAATGTTTAATGTGTTTAAGATTAGCGGATAATTTAACGTCACGTGGTCAGATGTTAACGTGGTGATAGCCCTGACATGTCCTTAGTTGTCGACGGGGCTATAACCGAAACAAGTTAAGCTTAAACATGTTGTTATTAGCATTCCCCTATTGTAGATGGGAATGCTATTGTCTTTGTACAAATTCTACTTGTTTTCTTTCTTTTTTCTCTTCTTGTTGTTGTTGGTTGCAGGTCTGTCGTAATCATCATCATCATGATCATGATCATCATCACCATCATCATCATCATCATCATCACCATCATCATCATCATCATCATCATCATCATCATCACCATCATCATCATCATCATCACCATCATCATCATCATCATCATCATCATCATCATCATCATCATCATCACCATCATCATCATCATCATCACCATCATCATCATCATCATCACCATCATCATCGTCGTCGTCGTCGTCGTCATCATCATCATCATCATCATCATCATCATCATCGTCGTCGTCGAAGTCGTCCGTCGTCGTCATCATCATCATCATCATCATCATCATCATCATCATCATCGTCATCATCATCATCATCATCATCATCATCGTCGTCGTCGTCGTTGGTATCCTCCTCCTCCTCCTCCTCCTCATTGACATCGAAAGGGATAAGTATTTCCTACGCCTCTGTCTAATGTTAATCCCAGAGAAGTCGCCTGCATCAAGGTAAAAAGTGTACAGGGATATATCTTTTTCAAAGAATCGAGACATCTTTTAAATCCAACAGATTCCAATCTCTGCTTTAAAGTTTGACAAGTATGATCCCGGATAAAAAAAAGAAAATCTAGGTTGTAACCGTATCTGTTCATGTATTAGGGACGTTGCATTTTCTTGTGTTTCTGTCTTACAGGTCAATAATTTTTCTTATTTTGAATGATTGGGATTATCGCTTTCTTTGTGGGATTTGATATAAATCGATACGTTTTATATAAATTGATAACACTTTTCATTGCTTGGTCTTTTCAGACGTGAGATAAATATTATAAAACGATGTTCTTTGAAGTCTGTGGTTTTGAAAAAAAATCACCAGTTTTTTTCCTAAAAGAAAAGACTTGCCAGAGTAACGTAAGATTAAACAAATTTGAGCAGCCCATTATTGTGATCTATATGCTGGTTCAGCTATAAAAAAAAAAGTCTTACATAAAGGCAACAAAAGTTGCCAGAATAACCTAAGTTTATAAATAAACGTTGGTCGGTTATGAAAATCAATATTTGGATCATCATACAACTTTTCTTTCTGTTTTTTTATATACAGATTTAAATACAGAAATATGTTTTGCTTTTTTGTTGGCTAAAAGACATAACAGCTGACGCACTTGAACACTATGGTACAAATGCATCAGATAGGAATGAGAATATACCTAATACCTAAACAATAACATTCTAAGTCTGTGTGTGTATCTATCCGCTCTGTAACTCGTGAACCTGTGGAGAGAATCGCTTGAAATTGTGTGTGATGGTGTATCATGGTACACAGATTGTCCCATAGAACAATTGTAACCGTGCTGACCTTGACCGTAAGGTTGACATTGAAAACCGATTTTGTGTCGTAGTGTATCACATGTGCACAGTGCATGGATGATCCCATAGAAACGGTAACCGTGGTGAGGTTTAACCTTGAAAACGAAATTTCTTCTCGAGTGCATTACCTTTCACATCATTGGACTTAAAAAGTTCAAACTTGGTAAGAGGATGCATTGGCTAAACAAATGGTGATTCCAAATATTGGGTACAACTGAAGGTCAAGGCCAGTTTGTTCATAGTCTGAGAATAATCCTTTGGGAGCAAAAGGATTTAAAGATTTAAAGATATGTGCTTAAAGTCAGAGTGAACAATAGTGAGAGAAAGAGAGAGGAAGGGCCAGACATAGAAAGCGAGTAGAACACAAAGAGAGAAGGGAGTAGAGAGTGAAGACTCTCTCTCTCTCTCTCTCTCTCTCTCTCTCTCTCTCTCTCTCTCTCTCTCTCTCTCTCTCTCTCTCTCTCTCTCTCTCTCTCTCTCTCTCTCTCTCTCTTTTTTGTTGCAAAAAGCATTGGTTCATGAATCAATTACGAATTCCTTTATTAAGACAATAAAGTACTCGACCTTTTCCAAACTGAGCAATATTTTCTTCTGGATTCAAGATTGAAAATTAAGAAGGATGTTGAATATCGCGTGTCAACGAGATGCTTCTTTCCATGCTTTGGGGCTTCTTCTTATTGAATGGGGCTCGAAGTTAACTTGATTCAGACAAATGAGCAAGTGAGAGAGAGAGAGAGAGAGAGAGAGAGAGAGAGAGAGAGAGAGGTGGAGGAGGAGAGTAGAGAGAGAGAGAGAGAGAGAGAGAGAGAGAGAGAGAGAGAGGAGAGAGAGAGAGAGAGAGTGAGTTTGCATTATGTGTTTGTGTGTTTGTCCGCGCGCTTGCTTACGTGCATCTGTTTGCATGCGGTTCTGCATCACTAATTGCTCAGTAGATGGTCTTCCTATCTAAAAGTCAGTTGATATGACATTGACGTTCGCACCCGCTTTGCTGGTACTAGGCTCGTTTAACAATATTTTGACAGGAGATGACATTGCTATTGTGGTATAGTGCGTTTCAAAATGGGAATCTGTTGTCACAAAAACACCGACAGTTTTCCAGAAAAACGTTTTTGTTTCGAAAGTTTCTGATAACTATTCAGAACAGAGACATTACAATAACAAAATATATGTAAGCTTATGCGGACAGAGGTGTGAGTGTTGGCGAATTAATTATTTCTGTTTTCTGGATCCGTCTGTCTGCCTCTGTTTGTTTGCCATTCTTCCTGTCTGTTTATCATCCTCGAATTCTGGTATTCTCTCTATCGGTACTCTACGGGGATGTCGCTGCCTGTCTCTCATCTCTCTAATCTCTCTGCTCTCTCTCTTTCACATCCTCCTCTCTCTGTGGTCATCTCTCCTCTCTCTTCGTGGCGTCTTCTCTCTCTCTCTCTCTCTCTCTCTCTCTCTCTCTCTCTCTCTCTCTCTCTCTCTCTCTCTCTCTCTCTCTCTCTCTCATCGGTCTCTCTCTCTCTTCTCTCTCTCTCCACTCTCTCTCTACTTTGGTCTATCTCTCTCTCTCTCTCTAAAACTCTCTCTCATCTCTCTCTCTCTCTCTCTACTCTCTCTCTCTCTCTCTTCCGTGTCTCTCTCTCTCTCTCTCTCTCTCAATCTCCTGTCTCTCTCTCTCTCTCTCTATATATCTCCTCTCTCTCCTCTCTCTCTCTCTCCTCCCTGCCTTCGGTCTCCTCTCTCCCCCGCTCTCTCTCTCTGTCCTCTCTCTCTCTCTCTCTCTCTGTCTCTCTCTCTCTCTCTCTCGTCTCTCTCCCCCTCCTGCTCTCTCCTCTCTCTCTCTCTCTCGTCTCTCTCTCTGTCGGTCCGGTCTCTGTCTCTCTCTCTCTTCTCTCTCTCTCCTCTCTCTCTCTCTCGACTTCTCTGTCTCTCTCTCAGAGCCTGACATAAAGCCATCATTTCATTTTGGTGCCCTACACAGATGTGAACACATTTGAATCTGACATGACATGGCCTGTTGCTTGGACGTCTGGACAGTCACAGTGGCATAATATAAGTCATCTTACAATGCAAAACTTTTTTCGTCGTGGCTAGTTTGTTTGTTTTTGTTTTCGTTGGCTGGTTGGTTGTTGATAGATTTTCTTTTTTTAAATGGTTGGTTGATTGGTTGGTTGGTTGGTCTGGCTGGCTGGTTGAATGGGTTGGTCTGACGCATAGATTGAATTATCTCGGTGTGTTGTGTGTGTGTGTGTGTGTGTGTGTGTGTGTGTGTGTGTGTGTGTGTGTGTGTGTGTGTGTGTGCGTGCGTGTGCGTGCGTGTGCGTGTGCGTGCGTGTGCGTGCGTGCGTGCGTGTGTTGGTTGGAAGATTGATTGATATTGTATTTGATTTGATGGCTGGTTGATTGATTGGTTGGTTGGTTGGTTGGCTTGTACATTGGTTGGTTGGTTGGGTTGTTCGTTGGTGCGCTGGCTTATTTAGTTGTCAGTTGATTGTCTGGTTACTCAATATGTAAAACCGCACAATCAGTTCATCTGCTCATTCAAAGTTACCCCCCAACCCCACCCCCCCCCACCCCACCCCACCCCACCCCCATCACTCCCAAACCAATAAGAGTGATTTTGAACTTGCTCGCCAAGGGAGATTTTGCACAAGTCAACGATAACGGGTAACATACATGTGCGGTACGTATCAATATTGTACTATGCTGAAAGGATCAAAGGATGCCATGTCAAGTTAACGTCACGTCATAAACTGCAAACGAAAGTTTAGAGACAGTTTGGTTTGCGTCCATCGCAACGTGGATTTAAAAAAAAATGTTTTGCTTCGTTATTTTCTGCGCATTTCAAGACTTGGGACAGTTTATTTAGCCCTTTACGAGGACAAAAATGAAGAAAGGTGGCAGAGGGGTTAAGACGCTCGCCTGCCAATTTCAATGCGCG
The DNA here is from genome assembly GCA_017654935.2 of Phymorhynchus buccinoides. Classification (NCBI taxonomy): domain Eukaryota; kingdom Metazoa; phylum Mollusca; class Gastropoda; order Neogastropoda; family Raphitomidae; genus Phymorhynchus; species Phymorhynchus buccinoides. The sequence continues at coordinate 32,761,939 of CM065694.1, forward strand.
AGTGACCGGGTTCGAATCCCGGTCTCGCCCTTTCTTTCTAGTTTGATGGGGAAATCTTAACTTGCTTAACTTGTCAAGTCAAGTCAAAATGATCTTTATTGAGGGTTAGAAAATAAGCTAACAAGGCTTTTTTCATCCTGCCCTCAATCACGTTGTCATGTGAGGACATGATGTTAGACCGACGCTCATCTAGTAGGTCCACAACCCTCCCTTCACGTGGTTGCTGAGTGAGGTCGAAGAGAGCTGGTGAGGCCAACCCTCGCCTCGGGCGGCCTTGATCTAAGCAGCCTACCTGCATAACTTAATCGCATCGCAAAAACAAAAATACCAACCAAACCCAAACCCAACCCAAAAGCAAACCTAGTTCTAGTTCCAGTCATCTTCTTTCTGTAACATGTTTAGCGTTGCTTCTGGTAAACTCAACATTGATTGTCGTGTGAAACACGGAACCCCCCCCCCCCCCCCCCCCCCCCCCTCCTCCAAAGCAAGGGTGTGTTTTTCCACTGTTTTAGTGCTTGCATCCTTTTACCTTTTTTTGTTTCTACTTGGTCGTTATTTTGGGGGGATTTGCTTTATGGGTTGCTGAGTAGAGTGGAACCTCCCTTATAAGACCTTCAATAATAATCCAAAATGAGGTTTTATTAAAATAACCTCCAATATAAGAATATGGGAGGTCATTTTAATACTTACAAAGAAGGGCAATGTCTCAGAGAAGTAGGTCGTATGTGGGAGGGAGTCTTATAATGGGGGGTCTTATAAGGGAGGTTCCACTGTATGCGTGCTTCAGAGTGAGATAAAGGGCATAGGGAGGTCAAGGGGTTTAAAACACTTTGCGAAAGAATGTATACTGATGGTACACAATATTGTTGGGGGAGTTGTTGTTAAGTTGTGAAGTAGGCGGGCGAGCACTTGTTCGTCTGGTCAGATAACCGGTCACTTAACTTCTTCTTCTTTGTCGTTGACTACTATCATATTCCCTCGCTTGTCTGTACGACTTTCTGTTGCCTGTAGTGTCCGGTGGCTTGCTCTTCGTCTCTAAAGGGGTATACGATTCGATCCCAATGCGATCCAATTGTGACGATGTCTGTGAGTCGTGATTCACGTGAAATACTTCCCTCTAAAAACAATGCTACTACTTTTCACTCACTATACTCAAGTAGATCCCAATACACGAATCAAATTAAATGTCTGATACAAAAATACAGATATTTCATCAGATTCCTGTACGGGGGGCTATTAATATAGTGAACAAAACTAGCAGGATTTCATCAGATGTATTTAGACAGTAGAATGTCACGTGAATCATGCCTCACAAATGTCAAAGTCGGATCGCAGTGAATGGAGTCGTGTGCAGTGTAGCGGCCCTTTACCGAGCAGTTGATATCCTACGTTTGTGTTTGTTTTCTTCTCTATTTTTTTGAGGAAGTTCAGTTTAACGTCGCGTATCGGCTTTCGCCATGTACGACGGGCTGAACAAACCAACCAAGGCATAAGCACAAATTTATGTTCCTGAATCACTGTCTTAGCCAAAAGGCCGAGAAGCGATCAGAATTCTCATATAAAAATATGTTTATATATTTCTCTATTTTGTTGTAGTGTCTCTATATATATATCCACCTGTTACTTTCTGTTTTACTCCCTTAGTCTCTCTCTCTCTCTCTCTCTCTCTCTCTCTCTCTCTCTCTCTCTCTCTCTCTCTCTCTCTCTCTCTCTCTCTCTCTCTCTCTCTCTCCTCTCTCTCTCTCTCTCTCTCTCTCTCTCTCTCTCTCTCTCTCTCTCTCTCTCTCTCTCTCTCTCTCTCTCTCCCTCCCTCCTCTCTCTCTCTCTCTCTCTCTCTCTCTCTCTCTCTCTCTCTCTCTCTCTCTCTCTCTCTCTCTCTCTCTCTCTGAGTTTGTAGATCTACAAGATGAAGCAAAAAGGACAGAACAAATTCAGCACACTCTTAATATGTCTCATTTTCGACTCTGTCTCTCCTTCTCTGTTTGTCTCTCCTTCTCTGTCTGTCTTTCTACCTGAGTGTTACTTATAATTTGACATAAAAGCCCTACCCCCACCCCCGGCCAAAAGCATAAAAACCTTGATTGTTGTAGAAACAACTCTGAGTGTCGATGGAAACGGGTACAACCCAGCAACAGAAGAAGAAGAAGGAGAAGGAGAAGAAGAAGAAGAAGAAGAAGAAGAAAACAATCACCAAAGAAAAGAACAGCTAAACTCAGATTAGTTTCTCTTTGTTTCTCTTTTCCCAAGGAATACCAACGGACCTGACCACAAATAGTGCAATGTTCTCTCTCTCTCTCTCTCTCTCTCTCTCTCTCTCTCTCTCTCTCTCTCTCTCTCTCTCTCTCTGTCTGTCTGTCTGGTCGGTCTCTCTCTCTCTCTCTCTCTCTCTCTCTCTCTCTCTCTCTCTCTCTCTCTCTCTCTCTCTCTCTCTCTCTCTCTGACTTCCTTTCTATTTCTCTCTCTGTCCTTCTCTGACTTCACTCTTTCTCTCCTCTGGCACTTAACAAGATCAATTCTGTCCATTTAGGATGTCATCTTCCCACCTCGGTGTTTGTCCTGACCGCCCGTCCTGGTTGTTGTTGTTGTTTTGTGCTAACTTTGCTAGCTTTCTACTTCTTTCTACACGATGGGTTCTTTCTATCTTGCGAGAGAAGCTGGGTGATTGGGAGAAGATGTTTAGCTATACTAAATATTTCGGTGTCTCTTTGTTTTTTATATACTGCAAGTTCAGTTAATACACATCCAAATTCGGTAGTACGACTATCCAACTCTGACGGACGGACGTCTGTGAGATATGAATCTGTATTAAAATACTTACCGTCTTAGACGAATCTGACGAAATCCGACTAGTTTCGATCACTAAATTAACGTAGAGCCCTATACACGAATCGAGTGAAATAAACATATGATAAAGAAACACAGGCATTTCATCAGATTCGTGGACGAGTGGGGATCTACAAATACTGCATAGAAAACGGAATGGGTAAGATTTAAATTAATTCGATTCATCTAGACAGCAGTATTTTTTTAAAATGATATTCGTGCCTCACAGAGGTCACAGTTGCATAGCCGTATGACTGTAGATGTATGTGAGGAGCACGGCCGTTAAAGCAAGAAAAAAGAGCATGATGTTGTTTGTCCGTGTACATAATTATTATGTGCGCGACTGTATAACTCGTCAAGACTGTATAACTCGTCAAGACTGTATAACTCGTCAAGACTGTATAACTCGTCAAGACTGTATAACTCGTCAAGCTGGAGTCAAGTGAAAAGAGTCTTCTTCGAGAATGTGTTATGCGAATTGTTTCTTTCCTTATCCCATGAGTATATCATGCGTGCAAACACACACCTTTACACATTCAGACACATACAGACAGACATACAGACAGACATCCAGACAGACATACAGACAGACACAAACATAATGCATACATACATACATACATACATACATACATACATACATACATACATACATACATCGCACATACATACATACATACATACATACCTATATACATACATACATACACACACACACACAAACGCACACACTCACACAAACACTCTCTTTACTCTCTCTCACCCACACATACTATTAACCCACGCTACCCCACTTTGACCCCCCCAACCCCTACCCCGTACACCCCCCCAGACCATGCTCAACACCTCCAATTCCAATTGTACGGCTATCCAACTGTGACGACGTCTGTTAGGCATGGATCAGACGAAATACTACTGTCTGCATTATCTGATGGAATCCTGCTATGTTCGTTCGCTGTATTCATGTAGCTCCCACCCCCTCCACACACACACACACACACACACACACACACACACACACACACACACACACACACACACACACACACACACACGGACATACGCACGCACACACGCACGCACACACGCACACACACACGCACACACACACACACATACACGCACGCACGCATGCACGCACGCACAGACAGACAGACAGACAGACAGACACACACACATACACACACGCACGCACAGACAGACAGATAGACAGACTCACACACACACATGCACACACGCACGCACGCACGCACACAGACAGACAGACACACACACACGCACACATACACACACACACACACACACACACACGCACACATACACACACACAGACCACCCCCCCCCCCCCCCCCAACACACACACACGCACACACACATATAAACACACACGCGCGCACACGCACACATACACACACACATGCACGCACGCACACATGCACGCACGCACACGCACGCACACATGCACGCACGCACACGCACACACATGCACGCACGCACACGCATACACACATACACACACACACATACACACACACATGAAATATCCGACACAGAAATACCGATATTTCATCAGATTCGTGTGTTGGGGTCAACAAAACGAGTAGGATTTGATCAGATTCATTGACACAGTAATATAATCGCCTAATAAATGAGGTATTTCTGTGTCGGATATTTCATGTGTGTGTGTGTGTGTAGTGTATTCGGGACATGACAATTACTATTGCGAAGATTTGTTCAATTTGCATTAAAATAGCTCTCGACCTTGTAAACTTTGGACTATATTCTTTGTGGATTAATGTATTTTGCTATGTTGGTGCAGCGGTTGCTTTGATTCAGATCTACATGGAGGCGCATCTCGCCTCTTCAATGCATTGTGATTTTCTGCTGTTTTTATACAAATGGTAAGGTCGGCATATATATGTTATTTGGATTTGGGCATGGTACATGACTTTTGTGATGTCTCGAGACATCTGAATTAACTGAATTTTCTATAAACGTATGTAACAAGTGGTCTAACAATGAGCTTCTACTTCAGTTGGCTTGCCTTTTATGGCAAGAAAAGCTAAAAAGTAGGCGGACCAGCCCCGTTCTCCCCTATTTTCAGTGCAGTAAGATTACTATATTTTCCACCCCGAAAATGATCCAGTTCATATGGTCTTAATCTGTGCAATAAGAGTTTTAAGCACTGGAGGCGCATCTCGCCTCTTCAATGCATTGTGATTTTCTACTGTTTTTATACAAATGGTAAGATCGCTGTTAGAAACGTGATGTCACAGTTATATATCTTGACATATCATTATCATTATTACACATCAAGGTACACTCGCATGTGACTATCTGCAGTACTCAAGCCATATTTTCTTTATTTGCATCAAGTGATGCTTAGTAAAACAAAAAGCCCAAACATACTCCTAACCCTATGCCTTAACCCGATAAATGCAAAAGGTTGTTTCTGATGAACATTTTACATTGACATTTGTTTTGGTGAAGCGTCATCCATTCACTGCCGTCATTGTTAAGTTTAGTGTGTTGTCACCTCGTCAAAGTCTTTTTAAAGACGAAAATTTGGTTTTATTCGCCGTGTGTAGTGTGTATTTCACCTTCATGTGCTTGTGTGAGTGTAGTGTTTTGATGTTTTTTAGTTCAATTATTAAGAGTCATTGTTAGTGAAATTGCAAATGATAAAAATAGCCGCTAACTACCAGATACTCAAGGTATTGTCACTGCAACTAGAGGCTTCTTATTACCGGGACACCCAAAACCGTCATCTTAGTGAACCCGCTTACGCAATCACTGAAATTACGTCATCATTGAAAGTTCGTCATTGGCCAAATGACAATATTTAAGGCCTAAGTGATTGTAGTGAAAGAAGAATAGTTCATTGTAAAGGCTATTTGTTTTCACCGCTAAGGCCAGTACGGTTCATGTTTTTATTGATAATCAGTTTCCTTTCATAATGTATCGCTTGTGCAAGATCGAAATAGCTCACGACTTTCTAACTTGGAGAACTATATTATAGTGGGATTTCTTGCTACGGTGAAGTGGTTAGTATTATTTAGATATGAATGCATGGCGTCTCGCTTCTTCGTTGCGTGTTTGATTATTATCTGAAAGAGGTAAAATATCGGTATATATCCGTTATTAGGAATTGGGAGTGAGATATTGCTTTTATCCTATCTCTCAAGCCTTGCAGTTTATCACACTCGGTCTCCGACCTGCAAGGCTCTCGAGATAGGATAAAAGCAATATCTCACTCCCAAATCCTAATAACGGATATTCACGCCACACAGATGTCACAGTTGGTTAGCCGTACGACCGAAGTTGCTTGTGTGGAGTGCAGACTTAGGGTATGTGCACATGAAATCCGCAACCCGCAGGTTCCGTACAGAAACGCCATTCAGTTCCCACAATTAGAAGTAAGGCGGACGTACACACTCATTCTGCTGAAAGCCAGCCGCTTCTTTCTGACATCAGTGAAATGGGGTTTCCCGGGGTACAGAGCTTGCGGATTAATTGCGGACATAATGTGCACAGCCCCCCTCCCCTCTAAAAAAAACCCCCAAAGCTGTATGTACTCACTCCACGGGGTTGGCGGGATCTCCAGAAGGGAAGTGCAGGTCCATGTGCACGAACCTCAGCTGCACGCGCTCCCGGCCCACGCCCTGGAAGGTGAACCTGCACGTGACATCCGAGGGGTAGGGGCGGGGGTAGTGGGGGCTCTCTATCGTGCCGTTCTTCTGGTCGATGCTGTTGATGATGGACCCGCATCTCGCCGCTGACAAAACATAACACACAACAAGACACAATATGAATCAGAACAATGATGAACCAGGAAGGCGATCGGACAGAAGTGACAGACTCCGAGCCTCACCTGCAAAAACATCAAGGCACCTTCACCCTTTCCTTGTATCCCCTCTGCCATTCACCTTTTAGTGTAACATTTATGTGTTTATTTATGACAGAATGGATCTATTATTCTTGTCCTAATTTTTTAGTCTGTCCTAACTTTTATTAGTCGACATAGTGTTTACTGAGTATGCAACTGTGTATGACAAATGAAATGTTCCGGTTTTGTGTGTGTGTAAAATGATGATGAACAGAAGGTGGGTGGGAGTGTGGATGGGTTGGAGACATTGGTTAGTGGGTGGGTACAGGGATGGGTGAGTGAACTTTATTTTGACACCTACATTAATTTTATGTTAATTGCTTAATAATATTATATGTTTATTGCTCACTCTGGGATGCCTTATGTGTGTAATTATGCATGTTTATTTGGTTTATTAAGCCTGCGATTGTGCTCCTTAATTTCCTATGGGATCAATAAAATTATTTGAATTGAATTGAACTGAAACTCTTATCTGAAAAGGCCAATAACTCCTTGTCAATTTCGCATACGACAGCAAAATCGCCTAGTCCCATCACAAGGTTTTTTTAAATATTTGTCCTATCGCTAATAGCAGAATCCCCTGCCTAAAGGTCTGTGCACACGTTAACATT
>CM065694.1:32774258-32791758 GCA_017654935.2 Phymorhynchus buccinoides
TCTCTCTCTCTCTCTCTCTCTCTCTCTCTCTCTCTCTCTCTCTCTCTCTCTCTCTCTCTCTCTCTCTCTCTCTGTATCTCTCTCTCTCTCCTCTCTCTCTCTCTCTCTCTCTCTCTCTCTCTCTCTCTCTCTCTCTCTCTCTCTCTCTCTCTCTCTCTCTCTCTTCCTTTCTTCTCTTTCTCTTATAGCCTAGTCCATTCTTCTCTCACCCTTTTCATCTTTTGAAACTGTCCCTGTCTCCTAGTCCCTTGGTCAAATAATAGAACGAATCGATTTTCCAACAAAACTCTTGTCTGTACTTTAGGTTCAGTTTGTATGTTTTTCTGTATTTGTTTTTGTCTTCCTTTTGGGGGTTAAATACACCCTTGCCTCAAGGCTCTCTCTTGCTTCTATTTACTCCAACATCCATCATCAATAATCTTCGAATACACACAAAGGACGAACGAACGAACGAACGAACGAAATTTTATTTATACAGGGTAATGAGATAAGTATACATACTTTTTTACACCCAGCCCTGTGGTAAACGAAAATATTTGTGAGAGAGAGAGAGAGAGAGAGAGAGAGAGAGAGAGAGAGAGAGAGAGAGAGAGAGAGAGAGAGAGAGAGAGAGAGAGAGAGAACATTTGGTGCAAAGAGGACGCCATTCTCTTGTAGAATGTTTTCTTGCTCAAGTTGACATCCACTGGACAGTCAAATTGCAGGCCGATCATGCAAACCGATGAGACAGCTTGAACGTTCACTGGACATTCTTTGCAGGCTGACATGCAGACTGAAGAGTCTTTCACAAGACGAAAAGCTGTCTTTGCATAGGCAGTGTCCATCTCCCCCATTGGGAGAAACAGTAAATCAGCACTTTATTTTCTTCTTATTCTTCGAATTTTCAGAACACAGAACAAATCGTAAAGTTAAAGATAACTGAGTTTGTTTCTGAGGTTCACATATACAGACATTGGACACAAAAAAGTTTTATGAAAGCAAACCGTTCCGCATTTCAAATGCACAACTTTTTAGTCCTTCAGATTAGGGGAATGGAGCTCAGCTAATAACTGAGATTTTACATTCATACTATATAGTAAAATTTGATTAAAACGTTTTGTCGAAATGGCTTTATAATCGAACATTATAATCAAGATCAGTTATAATAACTTGGTATCTTGATCTATGTTCTAAGAAACATAGAGTGCCAGCATAATGTTTCCTCCTTGTTAGGGGAGGAGGCAAGACAGAGCTCAGTCCACGACATCCGTTTCGATCCAAGAGGATCTCGTCAGGTGAACACAGCATTGGGATGTTACCCAATGAAATAAAATATCAGAGTACTTTTGAGTGTCTGTAAGCAAGTTTGTCACGCAAAGATAGAAAGTATGGACACAAATGCATATGTTTTTGTATGATAGTGGCAGCATTAAATCCATCGATCCCATATATGTGGATTTGTCTGAATAAAAAACAAAACACACAAAAACACGTGCGCGTAGAGAGAAAGGGTAGGCCTACGTTTTATTTGTCTAAGTTACTTTGAGTTACTTTCCATCACCCATTTCAGTCCAAGGTTTATCTTCAGATACTCACAGAGGCGGCGAAGACGTCAGTTAGGCTTGTGATGTCGATTGGCAAAGGTGTTGGTTCCCTTGTTCCTTCCATCTCTCTTTTGTTTTTCATTCCATCACGAAACAAATATCTAAATCCACGTGCACGCGTGTGTGTGTGTGTGTGTGTGTGTGTGTGTGTGTGTGTGTGTGTGTGTGTGTGTGTGTGTGTGTGTGTGTGTGTGTGTGTGTGTGTGTGTGCGTGTGTGCGTGCGTGTGCGCGTGCGTGCGTGCGTGTGTGTGTGTGTGTGTGTGTGTGTGTGTGAGAGAGAGAGAGAGAGAGAGAGAGAGAGAGAGAGAGAGAGAGAGAGAGAGAGAGAGAGAGAGAGAGAGAGAGAGAGAGAGAGAGAGAGAGAGAGAGAGAGAGAGAGAGAGAGAGAGAGAGAGAGAGAGAGAGAGAGAGAGAGAGAGAGAGAGAGAGAGAGAGAGAGAGAGAGAGAGAGAGAGAGAGAGAGAGAGAGAGAGAGAGAGAGAGAGGGGGAGAGGGAGTATTCATTGATTCTGTCAGTCGTCAGATAATGAGGCCCGTTCTATCTGTCCCACTACCTGTTAGCTGGGGGCCCTCAGTAAAACACTCACACACACTTAGCAGGTTCAGGATTTCATTTAGATGCTTTACGTCAATCACTATAATCACTGTAAACGAGTATAATGAGATTGGGTTTGTGTGCATGCACGCTAACAACTATGAAAACAAATAATACAAACAAAAACATGCACGCTAAAAGCCAGTATAGTTAATGCACACAAACACAATTTAACACAAACACGCGCATTCACAGACACAGGCGCACACAAACGCGCGCGCACACATGAGTGGGAGATATATGACAAAGAGAGAGAGCGAGAGAGAGAGAGAGAGAGAGAGAGAGAGAGAGAGAGAGAGAGAGAGAGAGAGAGAGAGAGAGAGAGAGAGAGAGAGAGAGAGAGAAGACAAATAGACAGACGGACAGACACACAGACGCATACAGGATCTGAAATTGCAAACTTCCCCCTTCATTCATAGAGGCGCATCAAAACAGAATAAATTAAAAACCATACGGATGCACACACTCTTCAACACAATAACTATGGTACAAATAATGAAAGTGTTCAATGGAACGGTAACATGAGGGTAACAGCAACAAGAGCTACTGCCAATATCTATTGACAGCTAAATGGAAATGTGGAAGCATGGGCCCTGATGTGGGTTCCCCGGTGAACCAACCCACCTGACCCAAACCACCATAACCCAGCAGTGTAGCCTTGGACCAACCCACCATAACACAGCAGTGTAGCCTTGGACCAACCCACCATAACACAGCAGTGTAGCCTTGGCCCAACCCACCATAACACAGCAGTGTAGCCTTGATCCCAAACCACCATAACACAGCAGTGTAGCCTTGGCCCAACCCACCATAACACAGCAGTGTAGCCTTGGCCCAACCCACCATAACACAGCAGTGTAGCCTTGATCCCAAACCACCATAACACAGCAGTGTAGCCTTGGCCCAACCCACCATAACACAGCAGTGTAGCCTTGATCCCAAACCACCATAACACAGCAGTGTAGCCTTGGCCCAACCCACCATAACACAGCAGTGTAGCCTTGGACCAACCCACCATAACACAGCAGTGTAGCCTTGGCCCAACCCACCATAACACAGCAGTGTAGCCTTGATCCCAAACCACCATAACACAGCAGTGTAGCCTTGGCACAACTCACCATAACACAGCAGTGTAGCCTTGGCCCAAACCACCATAACACAGCAGTGTAGCCTTGGCCCAAACCACCATAACACAACAGTGTAGCCTTGGCCCAAACGAGGCACGGCGAGCACGCTGCAATCGACCAGAGGCTAATCAACTGAACAAAAGGGTCATGAATGTTTGCCAGAGAAATATAGTCTTGATGCTCACGAGCGAGTACTACCACAGACAGCCTAACTGTTACATAGGTATATTGAGGCTTTGTGGTACTACTAACCTTTGTGGTACGTACTCTCGAGGCGAATGAAGGTCTAGTGACATACTGAGTTATTGAATTATAGGGTTATAATAAACAAATAATTGACTGGCCCCCCATTTTTCAGTCTTAGTTTTCTTTCTCCAAAGGAGCTAGAATGGTCAGCACACTGACCGTGGGCCCTGAAGAGAAGAAGAAGAAGATGGGTGCAGTGACTCCAGTGACCCCTCACATGGGGGTTGGGGGTTGGGGTGGGGGGTGGTGGTGTGAAGAACGTAAGGTGAAGAAAGGGCGATGGTAGTAGGCGTGGTGGTGGTAATGAAGAATTTAGTTAGGTTCTAATCCAGCGCTTGGTGGTGTATCCCCCCCCCCCCCCCCCCCCCCCCCCCCCCCCCCCCCCCCCCCCCCCCCCCCTTAGGCTGAGAGTTGAAAGCTACAGAGTTCGGACGATACATTATGATATTTCAGGCTTATGATCAAAGTAATTCGCCTCAGGTGTGGAAGTCTATACTGACACTAATTAAACGAGACTGATGGCGGCTGCTGATATTTTGATTTGTGCTCTCTTAAATAATATTTTTCAGGAAGCAGCACAATCAACTGCTTTACAACAGCTTCGCTTCATTACTTCCGATCGATAGTCTTCATTAAAGGAATTAAATGTGTTTTCGTACCAAGTTTATTTATATGTGTTTATTTCCGCTACTACTAGCTATTTCCCCTTCACTGTCTGTCTGTCTGTCTGTCTGTTTGTCTGTGTGTCTGTCTCTCTCTCTCATTACCCAGATAGACAGATTCGGGATATCAGGTTCATTCCAAGAACGGGACCTATTACCATACCCATTACTGAAAATAGATTCTTCTGAACCGTTTCCTGAACCTTCCCAATTCTCCCCTATAGGTACACGCGTACACTCATCCAAACGTCATCCATTTCCATCCGTTGTACTAACATATGCGGAAAAAAATAACCCAATCAAACACTACGCTTTCTGGAGATAACAGTAAGTAATTTACCCGTCTCTATCGTGGTTTCTTCCATCGTCTCCAGTTTTCCCCGGAGGTCTCATTGCTTGTCCGAGGTCATCGATCCTAGTTGATTCAGTCAACAGAGTTCACCTCAGTACAATACAATACAATACAATAAAGGGAAGGATGAGGAGGGAAAGTGAGAAGTAGAAGAAGAAGAAGAAGAAGAAGAAGAAGAAGAAGAAGAAGAAGAAGAAGAAGAAGAAGAAGAAGAAGAAGAAGAAGAAGAAAGAAAGAAACAATAAGGAAAGGGACACGGAACAGAAGAGACGAAGGAGAAATTAAAAGAGGAGACAAAGAAGGAGGATGAAGAAGAGGAGAAAGAAAACTAAATTACAAATACGCATGAAAACACATGAACACATCAACACATGAACACATCAACACATCAACACATCAACACATGAACACATCATGCACACATGCACATACCACAGGAGACACAGGTACAGTGTCAGTCTAAGAAACATTGTTTAAAAACGTCGAAACACAATGTCTACAAACATAATTGTATTCAACACTCTAGCAAAGAAAGCGACTTGGTCAAAAGTAGAGTTGAGAACCGGTCTTTTGGAACCGGTTTTTTTAACCAGTACTCGCATCAGTAGTTTCACCTATGCAAACATATGTATTTGTCAGAATATCCACACACGCGCGCGCACACATACACACACACTCAACTAAGAACTTGGCTCAACTCCAACAAACATTTTAATGACGGGGCCATCTGCCCGTGTCAAGGGAAGGTGAGGGTAGGGGTGTAGTTGAAAAATATTATAATCATAGGGAAAATAATTAAACCAAAGCAAAAACAAAACGTCATATGGCGTTGGAGTGTGAAGGATGGTGGCACATTCACAAATCAATGAACTAGCTTTGAGAATAATCAGATATGTAGCGGGAGGATAAGGAATACAACATATAATAATCTTAATTATGCACCTGAACAGATAAACAAAATGAGAAGAGAAAATCTTTCACAATGCAAGGAAAAAATATCACACACGAGCGCGCGCGCACACACAGTCACACGCGCACAACCGCACACACGCGCGCTTGTACACGCACATGCACGCACACACATTCTCTCTCTCTGTCCCAGGGCTGGGTGGAGAAAAGCTGTTATTGCTACTATATCATTCTTACAACAGTAATGACATATTCTACTTTTAGACAATATCTTCAGTAAGCGCATTCATTTTAATCGAACAATAACTACTGGATGTACGTTAATAAGCAGTTTATGAAGCGTGATATGTGTGATAATAGGGTTTTTACGCCCTCTCCGGCCTTTCGGCCATGTGGGGCATTGGGGATTTACTTTAGATGCCTATAAGTGTGTGTGTGTGTGTGTGTGTGTGTGTGTGTGTGAGAGAGAGAGAGAGAGAGAGAGAGAGAGAGAGAGAGAGAGAGAGAGAGAGAGAGAGAGAGAGAGAGAGAGAGAGAGTGTGTGTGTGTGTGTGTGTGTGTGTGTGTGTGTGTGTGTGTGTGTGTGTGTGTGTGCATGTGTGTGTGTGTGTGTGTGTGTGTGTGTATCAATTATTTTTCGAACATATTTGCTCATCTTCTTAGCATAAGAATTTATAGAAATGAAATGAAATAAAACTTCAACAGACATTGTTTTATTGTTGTTCCATTCACAGTTCTCTTGGTGCAATAGTTTCTACAATCACTCCATCACTCTTTCGATTTTTTTCTCTCAGGAGAAAATGCCTCCAAATGTTCGTTACTGTGGTGTAGGCCTAATCATTGGCCATACTTTCTCCTTACAACACCAGACAACTAGAAACAGCTACTCTTGGCTTACAAACACCCAATCTGCGCTGAGATTCAGTGTTGTTCTTCGAAAAGAATGCGTTATTCTAAGAGAAACTTACTTTCAGTTTGCAGTTAAAAAACCGGTTCACAGCAACTCGAACCGGTTTTTCGAACCGCGGAATTTCAAGACCGGTCTTTCGGTTCAAACCGGTTTTTTTCCCCACCTCTAGTCAAAAGCATGGATGTAATCTAATGGCTGAGATTTTGTTGTTGCGTAGTTGTGGTCGAGAAGGGCAAATGGAGGAAGAATGGTAAATAAATGGAAAGGCAAAGATAGGGTGGGTGGGGGTGGGGCGTGAAGAATGTAAGGTGAAGAAAGGGCGATGGTAGTAGGCGTGGTGGTGGTAATGGTGGTAGTGATGATGGTGGGTGGAAGAGGGGAAAGGTAACTTACGTGACTATTGATCCGACCCTGAAGGTGCCTAGCCTCCCAGAAAAAAGGGGGACCTCCTCATACCTGCGTTTAACCATGCTAACACCACCACCGCCAGCACGCGTCTTGGCAAATGTTAAGAAAAGCCCCCTCCTCTGCACCCTTCCAGTCCTTTGAGGCTGTTCCGTCGACAGCTGTCGCATTCTCAGATTACCGCTGACACTAAACTAACCCAAACCTTACTCACGGACGCACAGCTGGGTGGTGAAGGGTGCATGAGAGAGTGGGCGGAGAATGGCGGCCATCCCAAACAGTTCACTAGGGCGTATTGAAGGAAGAAGTAGATGAAGATCAGACGGAAACACGGAGGAATGTCAACGTTATATGTCGACCACATCATGCTTGATAGTTTCATACACTTAGAAACAAAATCTTAGACCCAAACGATCACTGGAAACAGCACAAAACAAAATAATCGGGAGCGGGATGGCCAAGCCTGCAAGGCGGCTAAACCCCGTAGATTTAATGAGTTAAATGAGGCCTTGGTAGGTTATCCAAAGAAAAGAACAAGAAAAAAAGGAACACAAGGTATTACCATATTATTATTATTTGGGTTTTAGAGGTGGTGTTATTAATTGATGAACAAAACCATTTTGCAATCACTGAGACTTGTGGAATGTATGTATGCGTGTGATTCAGTTCAGAGTAGATTGACATGGTGTAGGGAATGAAAAGGATTGTAACTTTCCCAAACAAACAAAGAAACAAACAAACAACTCGTGTCCCTGTACCCGATTTCACCAGTTCTCATGACAAATATTTTGTCACTACCTAAGTTCCTCCAAGACACTGGCATTGTCTGGTTTATACTAGGAACGAACCCTTCCTTGTCGAGGCCAATTGAGTTGGGCAGTGGTTAAACTGGTACAGACACTGACAAGAAGACTGTTGCTGTCTTGGCAGAGGAACTTTCTCTGACACAAATACGCTTTTAGTCCCCGAGCCGAAGGTTCGGGGAGCTATTGTTTTTGTCTGGTCCGTCCGGTATCCGTCCGTCCGTCCGGTGTCCGTCCGTCCGTCCGTCCGTCCGTCCGGCGTGCCTCCGTCCGTCCGGCTATTCGTCCGTTTTTCTCAAAAACTATTCAGTCTATCATCATCAAATTTGGTATACTAGTTTGCCAAGATGCAAGCTATCCACTGATGTATTTAGTTTTACATTAAGGTCAAGGTCGCGCCAGTTACGGGGTTCAAACCCCAAAACACATAATCGCTAATATATCGCGAAGTTTTGCATGTATTTTAATGCAGTTTTTTTCACAACATTTCTTAATGAATGGTCTATAACACAGTTGTCATGATTTTTTTCTGTGCGCGCGTGTGCGCATGATCGCGCGCGCTCAAATCACGGGTCCGAACCCCAAGGCTATATATAAAAAAAACTATTCAGTTACGTGCTGTTTTGATGCCTTTTTATGTAGTTACGTGCTGTTTTGATGCGTTTTTATGTATGTGTACAGCCGACACATTCCGATTTCGGAGTACCTCGGCGATGCTGCGAGGGGACTTTGCAGCCGCTCGGCGTTGCACTTGTTTTCTTTGCCATTGTTACAACGAAAGGCAGGAGGGTACCAACCAGAACAATCAAACTGTCTAGACCCATTTTGAGCTGCTTAGCCTCACTTCCGAAATGGTCTTCACAGCCGTTACTTTAGTTTTAGTGTTTCACTACTTTCTCTTTTATTTCCTTCGACTTTTCTTCGTTTTATGTCTTTACCTCCCGTTCTCTCTTTCTCTCCTTAATTAATGTCTTTATCTGTCTCTCTTTGTCTTTCGGTCTCTCGCCCGATCACTGAATCATCAATAACATAAGCATGACTTGGACTTCAGGGAGCCGATGTTCTCCAAAAAGGATGATGTGAAAGGTACAGTAAGCTGCGAAATAAGCAAAGCAACATTGCAGTTTAGCTACCCCCGTACATCCCCTCTCCTCACTTTTTCTCACTGAATATTTTTTTTTTTTTTTTTTTTTTTTTTTTTTTTTTTTATTTTTTTACTAAGAAGCAACATTCTGTCTTACTTCGGAAAGGGATGGGGTTATGGGTCTGGTTGGGGGTCATTTATTGAAACTGATTACTGAAATCCGTGAACATGAGGGGGGTGGTAGCTAAAATGCAAGGCAGCGATGGATTGCATGTTTGACTGTGGGTGGGAGAACGGGGAGGGAGGTGGAATGGGATCAGCCGATGGCAGGAAATGGGAGGGGGGGGGGGGGGGGTTGTTGGGTGTCAGATTTGGAGTTGGTAAACGTGTGCCGAGGTGATAGATCTGGAAGAAGACAGTTGAGATGGGGGTGGGGGTGATGGTGAGGGCGAGAAAGTCACATGATGTGACTATTGATCCACTAGAAATACGCGAGACAGCCTAATACCTGTGTTTAACAAGGCTAACACCATCCAATAGCACGTTTCTCTCCCAAAGTCTACATAATACTATAGATGACCTGCTACACTACATACGATTCTGTGTCAATGCGATGCGATTGTGACGATGCGAGTCATGATTCACGCGAAATTCATGTATTGGATCTACTTGCGTATATAGACCGAAAGTAGTAGATTTATTTTTAGACGGAAGTATTTCACTTGAATAATGAATCGCGTCATCACAATCACATCGCATCGACACAGAATCGTATGTAGCGTAGCAGGCCCTTGAAATAAAAACTATAATTCTTTCTCTGTGCTTCTCTCTGTCTCTGTCTTTCTGTCTCTGCCTTTCTCTGTATCTGTCTCTCGGTATTTGCCTGTCTGTGTCTGTCTGTTTGAGGTGATGGAATAGGCGTCAGAAAATAAATTACCCGCCTAGACAAACAAGATTAGGGTTGATTGGGCGTAGGTACATTATTACGTACAGTAAAATAAAAAGGTAAATGGATTCCCCGATCCATTTGGGAGACTAGTAGCGTGTAAAGGATAATGTTAGCCTAATGTTGATGACAATTACAGTCATCCTTGGATGACAATGACGGTGATGGCGGAGGTGGTTTTGGTGATGGTGGAAGAAGAAGAAGAAGAAGAAGAAGAAGAAGAAGAAGAAGAAGAAGAAGAAGAAGAAGAAGAAAGAAGATGATGATGACTGTCAGCAAAAAGAAAAAGAAATGTGTTGAACGAAAAAAATATATCTTGCACACACACGCACGCACGCACGCACGCACGCACGCACGCACGCACGCACACGCACACACACACACACACACACACACACACACACACACACACACACCATCATTGTTTATTTCTTTGTATGTCCTATCTCTGTCTGTCTGTCTGTCTGTCTGTCAGTGTCTCTCTGTCTGTCTGTCTCTCTCTCTCAGTCTCTGTCTCTCTCTGTGTGTATTATATATCTCTTCCAAATAATTGTCTGGATCTATTTTAATATAATACATATAAAAGGAACCAGTCTGAGCATGTTAACCGTTATTTAATCGATAATGTGAATACAGAATATAAAATTAACGCTGTTCTTTCGTCCATGTATATTTTTAAAAATTGCAATACAAATCATTTTCAGTGGTTCTCGAAATTTTCTTTATAAAAAGAAAAAATAATCTTTTTTTGGCAGTTACAACCGTTAAAACTGGGTCGTCAATCATCAAGCTTGAGGAAAAAGACATTATTTGCATTAAAACGCAATAAGTATGTGTCCATTAGTTTAAGATATGGCACTTTAAGATATTTAAGATAATTCTAACGGTTTTAACGGTTCTCTTGAAAGAAAATCACTACTTTATAACGAAACTTTACAGTAATTCAATCTCGATTAGTAAACAGGTTTTTAATATTATGATTAAATTACAAGAGAAAACCCCAAAACACTATGCTGGTAGTTTAATCCGTTAAAAACGGTTATTTACAGCCATATTATACCTAGCTATTATCTGAGATAACGAGCATCATCCTTGATACATTCAGCTAGTCACTCCCTGTTTGAATTTTATCATAAGCAGTTGAAGAGTTGTTGCTGAATAGATAAAAAGACCCTTTTGGTCTCTCAGACTGGTACAAACCCACACCCCGATTCTAAAGTACTGCTTCCCCTAATGGCTTGTCACAGATGAACAAGAACAGGGTGAATGACATCTATAATAACAGCAAAGGCGAAAAGAACAAAAAACAAAACAATAAACTTCACAGTTTTGTGGAGTTTTTGAAATTAAAAATACCTCTGTCATCTTAAACTCAAATATAGACGCCAAAGAAGAAAATCTCGATGTAACCACCCCTCTTTCTATTATGAAGCCTTTCTAAATATTTAAGGGTACAAAGTACCTTTGTTTGGTGTCTGCTGGTAGTTTGATTCGTTATTTACATAACGGAAGAGAGAAAAAGAAAATAAGAAGAAAAGCAAAGTTTTTACGGTTATCTAGCTAACCCTACCCTCAAAATGAAAATACAGACGCCAAAGAAGGAAAAATAGGTCATAAAAACCATTCTAGACATGTGTAGCCCTCATTTAAAAAAAAGGCAAACATCTGGCTTTCGATTTTAATCATAAAAACGCTTCAGAAAATCATAGTGAGGGTTCACTTCTATGGCATTGTGGTGGCGGGGTGAGGGTTCACTTCTATGGCATTGCGGTCTACTAGGCCTACTGAGACATTGAAATAGAACCCAAATGAACAATGTTTCATAACCAATTATCAAAGTGCATAAAAAGTGTCGTTTTCACGACTTGAACGCCTTGAAATAAAGGCGGAGTTCCATAAACAACACCAGGGGCCAGTGGATTGTTTTTACCCGAATCGAGAGATCGAAACCAAATCTCGTTCCAAATTCTGAATATATATACTAGTAACCTATCATCAAGCGTGCCAGCCAAATAGGGTGCCTCACAAAAGATGCAATTTTCAGTGAAATAATGAAGGTTTTCAAAACAAGATGCAATCTGAATGAAAGAAGAAGACTTGAATTATATTGTTAAATGGGTGTTTACATGTTGAGTTGCTTTATCATTTAGATGTATGCGTTCAGATGCGGAATCAATCATGCATGAAGTAGATTCAAGATTCAAGATAAGTTTAATCCCTTTACCCCTATTGGGGTGTGGAGGATACAACACCAAACACAAATGATGCATTGGGTCACATCATTAAACGATAAGAAATGAAACAAATTTAGAGATTAGAAATGACATTTCACATAATCATTTAAGTCATAATAACAAATGTATGTTTTTGGAAGTAAATCAATTATTCACATGAAACGTGTTTTGTCTGCTTTATGAATTTACTCAATTTCAGTTGTGTTTTCTTGTTAGCACGGAACAGATTGCAAAGATTAAACATTGATAAACAAGATTGATATTTTTTTTAGCAATAAACATTTTCAGAAGTAGACTAACTTTGGGGAATTGTAAAACAAAATGGAACTCGTCACAGACAATATTCATGTTACATTCTTTCCATATTCTATTCTCTCTGATCTCACCCTCTCTTCGTCCAGCTTCGATTGGCAATTTATGATTACTACAACCACATTTTATTTATGGATAAATGTATATGTCTGGAAGCTGTGTTATGCATTTTCCTTTGCAAAACTCACTTTTTATGCTTTTATAAAACACGCATTTATTAAATCAAATCAAATCAAATCAAATCATCTTTATTATCTCATAACTGCCGGGTGCACATAAGAAAAACAACAACAATAAACACATTTATCAACAAAAACAACAACAACAATAAACACATTTCAAGCAAAGCTTCCTATGGCTTAATATATTGATCTTTTATGCTCTTAGTAATATTATTACAAAACAATTCCCTGTTGTCAAAATTCCGTGAAAACCAAACACAATCATACCCACTGTCAACTAAAATGATTTGAATATTAGTTAGCCATTTGAATATTAATTAGTACACCTCCACCGTCATCACGTACGTAGGTAACCTATCTCGTGCGTGACGTTGGAGTTAAAAAGGCCTATTTAGTGTAATGGTCATCCGGAAAGGAGGAGGAGGGGGATGAGTAGGAGAAGCTGAGAGAGAGAGAGAGAGAGAGAGAGAGAGAGAGAGAGAGAGAGAGAGAGAGAGAGAGAGAGGAGAGAGAGAGAGAGAGGGGGGGGGGGGGGGGGGAGGGGGTAAGGTTAGCAAAATGATCCAACTTGCTCGTCGGTTCGTTGGAGATTTTGTTTCACAGAGACAAAGACCAGGAACAGACTAATAACGGAAAAAAGAAAAGAAATTTCGTCCCAATAAGTTGCTTCATTAAACTCTGTGCTTGAACTCTCTCTCTCTCTCTCTCTCTCTCTCTCTCTCTCTCTCTCTCTCTCTCTCTCTCTCTCTCTCTCTCTCTCTCTCTCTCTCTCTCTCTCTCTCTCTCTTGCTACTTGATATTGACAGACATCTAAAAACAAATCAGTGAACTAAGTTACGATTTGGAATTTCGGGTATGTTGTCTCATAAATGTCGTTATATTATTATGTTGATGAAGGGTTTATGAAGTGTCCATTATGTAAATCTGCCAAAGAGGGTGAAACACACTTTTGTTTAGCTTACCAAGACCTACGAGATAATTTGCTACCAAGGAAATATTTTAGAAACCCTTGTTTGTTTAATGTTACA
This sequence comes from Phymorhynchus buccinoides, assembly GCA_017654935.2. Lineage (NCBI taxonomy): Eukaryota > Metazoa > Mollusca > Gastropoda > Neogastropoda > Raphitomidae > Phymorhynchus > Phymorhynchus buccinoides. The sequence goes on from CM065694.1 coordinate 32,787,638, forward strand.
TTGTTATTAGCGATTCAGAATGAAATGTTGCTTAAGAAAGTTTGTTTATAATTATGTTTATAAAGCCTTCAAGCGACGCAGTACATTACTTAGCTAAATTCGGATTGCTTTACTCCTTATCATCAGTGTAATGTTAGGCAATGTTGTGTTACTTATGTATATATTATTTATTGTTATTTGTATTCATTATGTTTTGTAACGTGCGTGCGTGTGTGTGTGTGTGTGTGTGTGTGTGTGTGTGTGTGTGCAATTGTTATGCGCTCAGTGCTTAAATGTGAAGCGCTTTATAATTTTTCTTAAATAAATAGTCAAATAACCCCATCAGAACAGGCTGTGGCCCATCTGATTAAACTTCTGCTAAATTTATAATTTCTCTTTCTCTCTCTGAAGATTACATACTGAATTAAACAACTAGCTACTTTAATAAGCAAAAGTAACCTACATTTCCGTTTCGCCCCTGATTACCACTAAAGGTCCTTGGTACCAAATTACAGATTAATGAATAAGAAAAATCCACATAAAACCTTGTCTTCTTTGAATGTTTTTAAAAGAAATTAGTTTTTGGATTTTAAATATTCCCTCTGTTTTAAGCCATATGTGGTATGTATGGTTGTTACAGTAATCATCCCCTGACGAAGCGGGCTCAAAGTCCGCGAAAATTTGGGAGAAATAAACACCCATAAAAAAAAGCACTTGGACTCCTTGTTTTTAATTTTAATTTCTGTATTGTGATCACACAAATGCACAAGTAATGTTCTCCCGGACAGTGCGGAGCTGGCAAACACAGGGGCTTTCAATCCTTATTATATATATATATATATACATGTATATACGATCAAAAATTGAAGAAGAAAAAACAAACACACCATTAAACTTTCCTCTTATTTTTGATAAAACTTTGTTTGTATCCAATGTATGTTTTGTGAACCTAAGAAACAAACTCAATTACTTTAACTTTAACCCTACGATTTGTTCTGTGTTCTGAAAAGAAGAAAATAAAATAATGTGCTGATTTACTTTTTCTCCCAATGGGGGGGGAGGGGGGGGCGCCATAGACAATGCCTATGCAAGGACAGCTGTTTCGTCTTCGTGAAAGACTCTTCAGTCTGCATGTCGGCCTGCAAAGAATGTCAACAGTGAATGTTCAAGCTGAGCTAGAAGACTTTCTCCAAGAGAATAGTTGTCCTCTTTGCACCAGATTGAAAGTCCACAATAAAAGCAAACCAGCACTTAATTCAAAAGAAATGGGAAAAGTCTTATGTAAAATAACAAAAATAATAATGTTCTAAAATTACAATCCTTCGAAGAGACTAGAAGAGATGGGATGCCATGTTGGTGGATCCAGTGAAGGATTCAAAAAGGGGAGGTCACATAAATCGTAGTAAACACCAACAGCCACCCGGTGAGGAGGAATGTAGAGAGGTGTGCTTGGATCAGGTAGACTGATGCGCTTTCCTTCTTCGTAGTAAAATAATATAAACGATCAAGAATTGAAGAAGACAAAACAAACACACCATTAAACTTTCCTCTTATGTATATATATAGTGTCACAGGTCACTTTATGATAGTTTGATTTGGTTAGGCAGATTCTTTAGGTTTCGTGTATCAAGCTTTTCACGCTACTGTGTTGATCCATTCTTCCCCTCAGTTTCAAGTTTCCTATACCAATTTCTCTTCTTGTGTAGACAAGGTGTTTTGCCAGTGTTCTTTAATTGTGGAGTCTGTCCTAAAACATCACGCCATCTCAACGTGGTTTTCATTGGTCTAGAGTAGACCCAGTCAAAATAGCTCTGAGCTGCAGTTTAGGTGTATATAGGGTGCAGCTTGTCGCGAATTGTCGTCTGCTGTTAGTCTGGTGCACAGAGGGAAATTTCGATTCTTTAGCCCTTTGTGCGCAACCATTTCATTTATTTTATAACCGGCGTCGAAATAAATAACTTCATAAATTAACCAGGCGTCGGGAACAAAGCTTGCTGACCTGAGGCCATTTGCTGTGCTCCTGAGCGGGGTGTCCTGGCTGTCTGAGACAAGTTCGGGGAGCTGTGACGGGTTCACCGACCTGCAGACGGCTAGGCTCTCCGCTCTGGGGCGCCAGCCAGCCATTTAGTTGTAAAGGGCCGCGAGGCTGAAGTGGAGCGACGCCGTTCGTGCTGTCCCTGGGCCTTGGGAGGGCTACACTTCGCGCGTCGGACTTCTGAATTTTATTAACCTTTGTTTTAACTAATTTAAGGCGCAGTGCGGTTGTGCCAGTTAACCAGACTATTTTTTTTAGTTGTCGCCACAGCGATAACTGGTGACAGCAACAATGAGTGGGGGGGTATTTCCTTACACTTCATTAGTAGGTTAATTGGGATGGGGGTATTTTGTTAGCGAGTTATTGCCCTTGTTCAGTGACAGGCAAAGTAGCCTTTCACTGCAAGGAGTATAACTGGTTGAGTTGACATTGTTTAAATAAGTTTTATTTTGTCGTGATTTTACTACCAGCGAGGTTGTTGTTTGGTGCTGAAATTGGGTTCAGCCATTGCAGCGTTGAATAGTAGCGCACACATTTGGGGTGTATTTTGGGTTAAATATATATACTCGTGGGTGTTCGGTTCTTGTTCACTCTTGTAGGTGGATGAGTGATTACTAGTGTTGAGCACTCAGGTTTTGTGGATTTTGGAGTTTGGAATATTGAGTTTATTCACTTTGAGTGAAGGGAAATAATTATCAGTTAGGAGTCAGTTGTAAATTATAACAGTTGGTGGGAGTTTTAGTTGAAAAGACAGATCATTGTTGATAAACACCGGTGTGTGAGATCTGGTCTTTGACTATACTTCAACCATCTGTTTTGTCTTTCTAGTTACAGTTAATTGTAATTATAATAGTTGGGGGGAGTTTTAGTTGGAAAGACAGATCATTATTGTTTAACACCTTTGTGTGTGATCTGGTCTTTAGCTATACTCCAACCATCTATTCTTTCTGAACAGATTTAATTGTAAGTAATAGTTGACAGGAGTTTAGCTGGGTAGGTGGGTCACTGCATTATTTGGGTGATTGTTTTACACCAGTGTATGTGATTTGACCTTGAGCTATCCTTCAGTTATCTATCCTTTTTATATTTTTTATTATCATTGACATAGTGAGTTAAGGGGAGGGAAGTTTAGGTTGGTGTTTCTTTTAAGTAGAAACAATTTAGCAAGCCTTCAGCGGTTGTTTCCCTTATCAGTTTTTTTGGGGTTACTTCTTTTAAATTTTATTTAGCATTTAATTATTTTGGTTGTCGAATGGGTTGTTAAGTAGAGGTTATATTATACTATTATTGGGATATTGCTATTGTGTGTAATATTTGTAACGGGACATTGGTTGGTTAGTACGCTAAATCGCTGGGGGTTGTATATTGGGCGGATTACTTGTGCAAAGGAAATATTATTGCTTCGTTTTTTTAAAATAAACTGCTTGATTGCTTTTATGCCTACTTGAATTCACTGTGTCTGTGTTGTTGGGGTGTTAGTTAGAGAGGGTTTATTTTATTTTTATTGTACACACCCTTCTGGTCCGTGTCATATAGTTTGCTTAAAGAAAAACATTTTTGTGTCCCTCCCTCCCTCCCTCCCCCCTCTCTCTCTCTCTGTATGTGTGTATGTATGTCAGTGTGCGTGCGTGCGTGTGTGCGCGTGAGAGAGAGAGAGAGAGAGTGTGTGTGTGTGCGCGCATGTGTATATAATTGTGAGCAGGTAGGAAAAACTAAGCTAGCACTCTTTGTGTGTTTTTTAGAACATATATCAAACACCAAGTTAATTTAACTGGTTTTGACTTTTAATGTTCGCTTCCAAAGACATAGGGACAAAAAAGTTAAACAATTATATTACATATATGTATGTGTGTGTGCGCGCGCGCGCATGCGCGCGTAAACGTGTATGTGTGTGTATGTGTGTGTGTGTGCGTGTGTGTGACTGTTAGCACATACATACGGAGCTAGATTACACGCCTTTTTTTAAATTTTACTTTCGACGACAATGTACAGCTAGGCCTGCTATACAGCAGAGATGAAACACTCTGACTGAGACAGGCTAAATAATGCATCATCAAAAAAGGTTGATTAATGATGACGGTAGTCGGCGGGAAAGTGGACAGGGGTG
>CM065694.1:32796758-32804071 GCA_017654935.2 Phymorhynchus buccinoides
TGTTCTTGTTGTTCTTGTTGTTGTTGTTGTTGTTGTTCTTGTTCTTGTTCTTCTTCTTCTTCTTCTTCTTCTTCTTCTTCTTCTTCTTCTTCTTTTTCTTTTTCTTGTTTTTTCCCTTCCTGTTGTTCTTGGTCTTCTTCTTCTTCTTCTTCTTCTTCTTCTTCTTGTTCTTCTTGTTCTTGTTCTTGTTCTTCTTCTTTTTCTGCTCCTCCTCCTTCTCTTCCTCCTCCTATTCTTCTTGTTCTCCTTTTTTCGTCTTCTCTTTCTTGTTCTTCTCTCTCTCTCTCTCTCTCTCTCTCTCTCTCTCTCTCTCTCTCTCTCCTCTCTCTCTCTCTCTCTCCTCTCTCTCTCCCCTCCCCCCTCTCTCTCTCTCTCTCTCTCTCTCTCTCTCTCTCTTTCTCTCACCCTCCTGTGGCAATGGTAGGCATATCTTTATTAGGTGTAGCCTATGGTCATTTACGATGCACATGTTGTCTTTTTGTAGACCTATGACCAATATGCAATGCTTATGTTGTGTTCTTGTTGCGAAGTGCAGTTGCATCTATTCACTTATTTAATATTTAGTCCGTCACCAAGACGGACTGTTGCGATGGGCTGGTTTGTCTGGGGGTTTTTTTCTTCTTTTTTTTTTTTCTGTCTGTCCCAAGGATATCTCCCGAACCGCTTGACCGAATCGCGTCAAATTGTGTGTGAAGGTGTGCCTCCTTAATAGGAAGAGATCGGCGCAAACCATTTTGCCGTCGTGACTTTGACCTTGACGTACGACCTTGAAAACCGAAAATCTATTTTTAGACATAATCTCGGGCACCGATCAACATAGGATGTTGAAACCTGGTATGAAGGTGGTTTGGCTTATACCCGTTCTGATGATGGCATACCGATCAAGGTCAAGGTCAAGGTCAAAAAGATCGCTGGAGCCTGAAAATCGGAGGGTCATTTTTTTCTCCTTCTGTCTGTCCCAAGGATATCTTTCGAACGGTTTGACAGAATCACGTCAAATTTTGTGTGCTGGTGTGTCACCATGAGAGGAAGGCATCCGCGCAAACCATATTGCCGTCGTGATCTTGACCTTGGCGTACGACCTTGAAAGGGGGCCATAACTCCCACACCGTTAGTGCTAGAGTCTTCAAATTTGGCATGAAGGTACTTTGGCTTATGCCCGTTCTGATGGTGGCATACCGATCAAGGTCAAGGTCACGGTCCGGGCGATCAGTAGGCCTTGAAAGTGGTAGGGGTCTACAAATTGGGTTTTAAGCCATATTTTCCACATTCGTACTTGACAGAAGCGCTTCAGATTGTGTGTGGTACTGTATACCCTAGAGAAGAAAATATCAGAGCATAAATTATCACCATGCTGACCTTGACCTTGAAGTGTGACCTTGAAAACCGAAATTTCCTTCTTTGCGCTATATGTTTCTTCTTCAAGCTGTATCTCGTGAACTAGAAGACAGAATCCCTTCCAATTTTGTGTCAGGATGTGACACTCTACGAGGTGTCGCAAGTGCGTGGCATTGCTGGTGACGGACATGTCTGCCGCTCGGCGACGCCCTTGTTATAATTATTCTTTTATTTGTTTATTTATTGATTGATTTATTCATTTTTCGCCTTGAATATGGGTGGACGAATGGTATGGAAGGGAAGGAGGGGGGGGGGGGGTAGAAAACTTTGTGTATGGGTCGATGGCCTTCGCAAATAAATATGTGTCAGTGTCAGTGTTTCCTGTGCCAATAACGCCTGTGTTGAATCCAATTTCCAATCTTTTGTGGTGGCTGGCCAAAGATGAATTATAGAGACGTTCATCTTCTTTGTCTGTCACACTGGCTGAGACATTTCCACCCATGTACCTTACCTTATTTCTGATATATAATGGCCACATCATCTTCTTCTTCGCTCTCTCTCTCTCTCTCTCTCTCTCTCTCTTCTCTCATCTCTCATCTCTCTCTCTCTCTCTCTCTCTCTCTCTCTCTCTCTCTCTCTCTCTCTCTCTCTCTCTCTCTCTCTCCCTCTCTCTGCTTCCTCTCTCTCTCTCTCTGCTTCTCTCTCTCTCTGTTTCTCTCTGTCTCTGTTTGCACAGGTGTACAGCTGTAGGAGAGAAAAACGAAGAGTCAAAGAGAGAGAGAGAGAGAGAGAGAGAGAGAGAGAGAGAGAGAGAGAGAGAGAGAGAAGGAGAGAGAGAGAGAGAGAGAGGAGAGAGAGAGAGAGAGAGCGAGCGAGCGAGAGAGAGAGAGAGAGAGAGAGAGAGAGAGAGACGAGAGAGAGAGTGAGACATACAAAGAAAGAGAGAGAGTCCGAAAAAGAGGCAGAGAAAGATAGAGAGGAAGACAGTGAGAGACAAATAGGCAAGGACATAGAGAAAGAGACAGAGACACACAGAGAAAGAGAGAGAAGAGAGAGAGAGAGAGAGAGAGAGAGAGAGAGAGACAGAGAGAGAGAGAGAGAGAGAGAGAGAGAGAGAGAGAGAGAGAGAGAGAGAGAGAGAGAGAGAGAGAGAGAGAGAGAGAGAGAGAGAGATAGAAGAACAAGAAGAACAAGAACAAGAACAACGTTTTAATGAACCGGGCCATCTGCCCATGTCAAAGGGAAAAGTGGGAAGGGGAAATTGTTAAATCAAACAAAAAAAGGGGAAAATCCATAACACAAAATGTTAAGCAAGATATCTTCATACATAATTACACCATCTGCGCAGATCATAAAGCGTGAGAGAGAGAGAGAGAGAGAGAGAGAGAGAGAAGAGAGAGAGAGAGAGAGAGAGAGAGAGAGAGAGAGAGAGAGAGAGAGAAGAGAGAGAGAGAGAGAGAGAGAGAGAGAGAGAGAGAGAGATGACAAGAAGCACTTGAAACTAAGTATAATACTTGACACATACCATAATGGTTACATAGAAATCAATGTGCGAAGAAAATAAATGGCACAATTTAAACAATGTCTTTTTTTTCTTTCTGTTTGTTTCCCCCACAAAAATGCAAAAATCTACATCAAACGTGGGTACATGCACACCACACACACACACACACACACACACACACACACACACACACACACACACACACACACACACAGCGACAGAGAGAGAGAGAGAGAGAGAGAGAGAGAGAGAGAGAGAGAGAGAGAGAGAAGAGAGAGAGAGAGAGAGAGAGGAGAGAGAGACGAGAGAGAGAGAGAGAGAGAGAGAGAGAGAGAGAGAGAGAGAGAGAGAGAGAGAGAGACAGAGAGAGAGACAGACAGAGAGACAGAGAGGCCACAGCGCGCATACACTTTTACATATATACATAAAGTGGCTACGAAACGAAACGCATACACTAACAAGTATCTTGTCAGAACATTGCGAACAAATTCAAGCTTTCAGTCCTTCAAAGTGAAAACATGAAGGTCTGAAACACACATTACTAGTAGAACAATTATATACATTTTTCGCAATAATAACACTTTTACATAATACATAAAATGGCCAGGAAACAAAACGCATACACTAACAATAATCTTATCAGAACATTTCGAACAAATTTAAGCTTTCAGTCCTTCAAAGTGAAAACATGAAGGTCTGAAAGCCCACATTACACACACATTACTAGTAGAGAAAATTGTATACTTTTTCACAATCGTAACAACTAACATCGACAGAAATCGATACTCAAATGCTCGTGCACGTGCCTGCACATCCACTCACAAACACAGACATCAAATTATCCCTCTCCATGCGCACACACATGCACGCACGCACACACATACACACACACACCTCTACACTCACAAACATGCGCCACCCCCACTCCACACACGCACACCATATACAACACCAACATAATTATATTCGCACATACATGCATCTGAATTGATTGTCTACTTTTTAACACAAGTTGATCTCAGTTGAAGTACCTTGTAAATGTAAGTTCCAACTTCATGTGCTAGTGTAATATTGGATAAGTGCAAAACTAATCTAAATTGTGAAGGTTTCCTGTAAAATTTAATCGGTATATATTCTTGTCTTAGAATTTGATATAAAGGGCAAATAAACATGAAATGAATTTCGGTCTCTACGGATCCTTTGCAATTGGGACAATGTAAACTATCTCTTGTGGTTTGAGAAAAACGCTTAATATGGCAGTTTGAAGGTGAAACACCTAGCCTTAGTCTAGTTAAATATTTTTTTATAACACTATTTTTTAATACAATAAGTAATCACTTAGACAGAGATGTTGTTTCAATAAAGAATAAAACAAGTAACTCTATTTAGTCTGAATATCACTATTCCAACCTTGCAGGAAACAATCAATTAAACGTTGTTTAAATTCATTTAAGAATATCTTGTCATTATTTACACCCTGGTTTTCCCATACAAAACCAAAGCCGTATCTATACAGAGTGAAACATATCTTTGAAGCCCAGTTACTTTTATTTTGACAATATAGGTTAAACAGCATTTTATAACATTTGTGAGGAATACGTTCAGATGACATTTTTGTCAAAGTTAACCAGTATTTGACATTGCGAACATAGACATTTCTAAATAATGGATACCTACCTGTTTCGCCGTAGACCAGAGCAGTAGGTGTTCTAACACTAACATTAAGAAATCTTTTGATAGCAAATAAATGTATGCGTTCAATGATAGAATAATCTGATCCATATGTTAGAATAGGCTGTATCTGACAATCAAACAGCTTAAAGAAAAGATTTGGAGACTGATTATTGAGTGACCAAAGCAACCGTAAAATACCTATAACACCTTTTTTTGCTTTTTGTGCCATATCTTTCAATGTAAAAGAAAACGATAAGCCAGTTGAGAAAATTACACCTAAATACATGTTTACAATTTATAGATATTGTCCTTCATAAACCCATTTCTCAGCTGCTCCTATATAACCACCTTTGCGAAAGACTATTACTTTTTACTTATCCATATTTACAATAAGACCAAGTTTCTTAGCTGTAGCACTTAAAATATTCAGTTGCTGCTGTAACCCAATAACTGTATGCGATAATAATAGCACATCATCAGCAAAAATGAGAATAAGAATTTTTATTTGTTCAGGTGTAAGCGTTATACCATGCTTACCATTTTGAGTAACCTCATTTGCTAGTTCATTAATTAGTAAAGAAAACAAAACAGGACTACACATTTCTCCTTGTTTTAACCCTTTATGGCACATAAAAACGTCTGTGATCTCATTACCAGCACGAACCCTAGCTTTAACTACAGAATACATACTTTGGATTGCATTATACATTTTTCCATTGATACCATTTTTTCTTAGAAATGACCATAAACAGCATCTATCTACCAAGTCAAAGGCTTTTTTTAAGTCTATGAAAGCACAATATAACTTTTTATGATTTGCAAATTGCTTCTGAATTAATAACAAAAGGGTGAATATATGATCGATTGTACTATATTGTCGTCTAAATCCAGTTGGGATTCATTTACTATCTTGTTCTTTTCTAACCAACTCGATAATCTCTTATTTAGAATATAACTGTAAAGTTTACCACATACATTCAACAGAGAAATCCCCCTGTAATTATCTGGCGAGTTGACGTCACCTTTTTTGTGAATGGGGTGGATGACAGCTTCAGACCAAGGGATGGGAAAAGCACCAGAATCAAATAATCTATTAAAATACCTAGTAAAAAACAAACTAATCTCAGGGTCTGCACATTTATAAAATTCACCTGATAATCCATCCGGACCAGCAGCTTTGTTGTTCTTTAAAGCTGAAATAGCTTCTAATACTTCCTGGTGACTTATCTCCCAATCCAATTCATCAAAATTAACATTCACAACACAGCATTCGTCCACTTTATACCAAGTTTTATGTACATCAAATACATCATCTTCACATTCACTCTGATTGAACACAGCTGAAAAATGAGCAAACCAATCATCATGGGAAATAGTATTTCTGCTAACAGGTCTGCTCAAATAGTTTTTAAGAGCACTCCAGAAAATCTTAGGATTTTTAGAATTATCTTCGAGGGTTTTAATAACTTCATTTTTATAGTCGGTTTGTTTAACCTTTAGAAAATCTTTATAAGAGTTTCGTCGACTCACATATGATGCTCTCAAGAGATCTATTTCCGAAGGTGATCGGACTTTGCGATGGGCTGGTTTTTTGTCTGTTTGTTTGTTTGTTTTTTTGTTTGTTGTTTTTTCTTTGTATTTACAAATGCCCCACATGCCGAAAGGCCGAACTAAGTTGGCTTTCAGTTCTTTTTTCTGTTTTTGTCCTTTGCCAATCTACGATCGCAAAGGAGTAAGTTTTCGTTCAGGTTTGTTTCCTTTTTTTGTTTGTTTGTTTGTTCTTTTTCTGTCTGTCCCAAGGATCTCCCGAACCGCTTGACCGAATCACTTCAAATTTTGTGTGGTGATGTGTACCTATGAGAGGAAGGCATCCGCACAAAACTTTTCGCCGCTCTGACCTTGACCTTGGTGTATGACCTTGAAAACCAAAAATCGTTAAGGGGCCATAACTTCCACACCGCAGGTCCTGGAGTCATGAAACTTGGCATGGAGGTACTTTCCCTTATGGCCGTTCTGATGATGGCATACCGATGAAGGTCACGGTCAAGGTCAGGGAGATCGGTATGCCTTGAAAGTGGTATGGGTCTAATAATTGGGTTTTTCTGTCCCAAGCATATCTCCCGAACCGAACCGCTTCACCGAATCGTTTCCAATTTTGTGTGTTGGTGTGTCACCATGAGAGAAAGGCACTCGTGCATAAATTATCGCCGTCGTGACCTTGACTTTGGCGTATGACCTTGAAAACCGAAATTATTTAAGGGGCTATAACGTCCACACCGTTGGTTTTAGGGACTTCAAACTTGGCATGTAGGTACTTTGGCATATGTTTGTTTTGATGATTGCATACTGATCAAGGTCAAGCACAAGGTCATGGAGATCGCTAGGCCTTGAAAGTGGTAGGGGTCTAAAAAAATGGGTTTTCAGCCACAAAAGTAAAAATATAATATTTTGCGGACCCGGCGAAACCGGTACTCATTGCGTTACCAGTACGTGGCGTTTACTCAGTACATGGCGTTACCTGTACTAGGCGTTTACCGGTACGGGGCGTTGCGCTAGTAATAATATAATAGCTTTTTTTTTCTTTTCTTTCGCCCCCCCTCCCACAAGTTCCCATTATTCACCTTCATGATTATGTGTGTGCCTTAGGTATACCCCCCCCCCCCCCTCTACACTCCCGTCTTCCCATTACCCTCATTTTCCCCCGATTTTTGTGTGCATGCGTTACTTAGATTTTGTCGTTTGAAGTTTTCTTTGAATCTTGTTATTTTATTTGCTTCCCCAGGGCGGGTGGAAAAAA
>CM065694.1:32804571-32830728 GCA_017654935.2 Phymorhynchus buccinoides
GCACTGTTTAGGGTGAATTCCATTGACAATGTTTTCTCCCAGGTGGTCAGGGTCTCTAGGTCATCTTGAAGTTTGTTACTGTCATCTGGTCTGTTTAATGTCTGAGCTGCTGCAGTGTAGCATCGTCCGCAAACAGCCTGTCTTGATGTTTATCCCTCAGGCAAATCATTGATGTAGATGATGAAAAGAGGACACTGATCCTTGAGGAACCCCTCTCCACTGCAATCGGGGCTGTTTTATCTCTGAGTCTTTTTCCCGCCCAAGGCCTACAGAACTGAACCGAGGCACCCTAGGTGGAGGAGTCCTTTGTAATTATTCAGAGGAACCTTGTCTCGACGAGCACCCCAAATTTGTCACGGAATGCGAAGTCCAATTGGGCCAAAATAAAAATAAAAAGACACGAGATCCACACATTGCCTCCTACTACATGCCCACATGAAAACAATCACCTAGTGGAACTTGGGGGCCATCGCTGCAAAAGTTGGCGACAAAGACAAGAAATAATTGTGTGCAGGGAACTTCAACTGCCAGATATCAATTGGGAATCGGGATAGTTCCCCCCAGGTGCCAGCGACATGCAGTGCAAGGAAAGGCTTGTGGTATTATACCAAACAAGTTCCACCTACCCTAAGTACACGATCTCACCAACCCGCATGATAAGTCACCTTGACTTGGTTTTTATTCCACCAACCAAACCATCGCTTAGGTGAAGGGCTTCCAGCACATCCCTTATACCACTCAGCTGTAGTAATCAGACATCTGCCTAGAACCATTTCGAACAAGACAGAAACTAGGAAGCTTTATCACTACACGCAAAGCAAAACTGGGAGGCCTCAAGCACGATGGCCGGAAAATATCTGCCAAGATCTTTCGATGGACACACGAGTGATCCAGAAACCTTGTGAAAAACCCTTCAGAAAGAGGTGACCACAGCCATAGAAACCCACTTCCACTTCAACCACAAGAACTCAACCCACAACCCTTGTCCCCTGGCTAAATCGACGTCTGCAAAAAGCTACGACAGAAAAAAGAAGCGACTGTACAGGCAAGCCTAATAACTAATACCTGGACCGAATACCGCTTCAATCAATTCAAAAGAATGTCAAAACAGTTTCAGTACAGGCGAGTGGGCTTTTTTCAGAACACCATCGAGGAAGGGCTGTCACAGAACAATTATAAGCCCTTCCCGTCTGGAGTCAAAGAAGAGGGACAACATCGGCATAGCTCCATTGAAATCCAGAGGTACACTCTACAGCGATGCCAAGTCCAAGGCAGAAACTCTCCTCAAACAGTTCTCATCAGTCTTTACCCACAACACATCCCAGTCTACACTACCCAACCTACCCCAGCATAGGCCTATCGCCGATTTGAATATTGGGAGAGAGCGGAGTGGAGAAATTACTCCATAATATTCAAATCTCAAAAGCCCCTGGACCGGATCAGCTTCCCAACAGAGTACTGAAGGAGTGTGCAGCCGAACTAGCACCTGGCCTATCAAGGATATTTCAGAGGTCCGTGGATACAGGGACTCTCCCTGCCGACTGGAGAAAAGCTAACATCACCCCAGTCTTCAAAAAGGGAGACAAACATCAACCAGAAAACTATCGGCCAGTGTCCTTAACATCTGTGCCATGCAAACTACTGGAACACATTATCTGTAAGCATCTCCTAGACCATCTGGAGAAAGAAAACATTCTGACAAACCTAAACCACGGCTTTAGAACTGTTTTCTCCTGCGAGACTCAGCTTATAACGACCCTTCACGACCTCTGCAGAAATTTTGATCTTGGCAGACAGACGGACATGGCCATACTTGACTTTTCAAAAGCCTTCGAATACAGTCCCCCACTCCAAGCTTCTTTATAAACTTAGAAGTTACGGCATCTCTGGGCCTCTGCACAGTTGGTTGGACCATTTCCTAACCAGAAGGCTTATGAAGGTAGTGGTGGACGGCGAAGAGTCGAAAGAAGTGACGGTGGACTCGGGAGTGCCCCAAGGCACAGTACTGGGACCTCTTCTGTTCCTATGCCATATCAACGATCTCCCAGCCTCCGTCAAGTCACAGGTACGTCTGTTTGCCGACGATTGTCTGCTCTACCGACCTATCACTTGCCAACAAGACCATCACATACTGCAGTCAGTTCCTTACACCAGTTGCCCGGTCAAAACGGAGAATTGTGCCCTGTCAAGTAAAGGACCACATTACAACCAACGTGGTATCAACTATGGCAAGAAACAACACCAATTGCTTCGTGGTCGAAATATCTAACACCACAGTCTTCCGGAACACATTCTTTCCACGGACAACACGTACCTGAGTGGAACGACGAAAATGGTGTTTTACGTCCTAGCTTGGTCTGAATCAGACACATATGGGACATTTGTAAAATACAAATATGGTGGGAACAATACTGGAGGCAATGCCCGGAGGCAGTACGAAACCAGTAAAGTCCCGATTTTTTTAAATTAATACAGATAGGTGTAGCGGTAACCACGCCTCGGTTAAACCTCATCGGCTATGGCACCGCTACAAGTATTTTTTTACGAGTGGAACAGCCTTCCAGACGATATATATAGTCACACTGTCGTCGGCCAGCCAGTTCAGGACGGCTGTGTCTGGTCTCAGGCACAGTCAACAACCACCATATTGAACTGTAGGAGGGGGCCCCAGCTAGATGCTAGATGGTGCTGGGGGTCGGCTGGTCCAGCTGTTTTTTCAGCTGGATGAAAAGTGAAGCGTTGTAGCCTGCCGATCATAATCCCCCCCCCCCCCCCCCCCACTTTTTTTTTAAAATTATTTTGTAGTTAGGGATCAATAAGTTTAGGTGCTCTCCCCAGTTTTCCCCACGTTGGCGTTTATATCCAGAATTGCCAATTGGATCCTGCCGACGAACCTTATCAAGATCAAGATCAAGAAGATCTCCATCAACCACGACAGACTGTGTGCGAGGAAGACACCGATCCATCTGTTGATTTTGCCCGTGATGCCGTACCTCTTTAGCTTATGGACCAGAAGGGTCACCTTGTCGAAGGCTTTAGAAAAGTCTAAGACAATGATGATTTCTTGTTTTCCTCTTTCTAACTCCTCTGTGAGTTCGTCCACAAAACCAAGAAGCTGGGTCTCACAGGACCGCCTGCATCGGAACGCACGCACCTACGCACACGCACGCACACGCACGCACACACGCACACACGCGCGCGCACGCACACACACGCACACACACACACACACACACACACACACACACACACCCACACACACACCCACACACACCCACACACACACACACAAACCAATTCAACATAAATGCCAGAAGTGGTTACTGCCAACGTACCGTCTACAGATACAGACAGAAACACTCAGAAAGTTTAGCGTAACGTTTCACACAGTTTCTGTACGTATAACCAATGATAGAATTTCAAAAGTGAAACCGCCGACGTCTGCCACGTTCTGACAACTTCCGGTGATAGCAAACACGTTATCCAGTTTGCTTGGAGCAACGATTTTCTGCAACAACCAGCTTCTATTTCTGCATCAGAAACTGACAAAGGCAGTTTGCACAAAAGGTAGCACTCGCACTTTATGGTGGGTATTATACATAATTAACTGACTGATTATCGGTGGATAACATTAACAGCAGGCTCTAACCAGGCCTAGCCGTCAGAGAAGAGGGCATGAACAACAGCTGTGTACTGTCGCATGAAAATAGGTAGCTCGTAAAAATAAGTAGCTCGCTACCTATGACAGTGTGTATTTGCGACATTGAGCATGAACCACAAATTTCACTTTTTTCTAGGGTTAGGGTTAGGGTTAGGGTTAGTTAAATCACTTAAATGGTTAAAGTACAGAAAAAGTGAAATTTGTGGTTGTCGCAAATACAGACTCTCATAATAGCGAGCTACTTATTTTTACGAGCTACCTATTTTCATGCAGGACAGAATACCGACGGAGCTCGTTTTTTCTCCAGGACCATCGAGGACTGGAACAGACCGTCAGAGAGGGCGGTGAACGCCCCATCTCTGGACGCGTTCCAGGCAACTGTCGGCTCTCATTAAATCCCCCCCTCCCCCCTCCCCTTAAAAACGCAGAGTAGGATTGTGACCGACCACTTCGGACCTCAACCCAAAGTGCCAACAAATCAGCCTGTTGATTGTGGGCACTAATGTAGGAGCGACGGAATTACGTCAAACCGCAGAGATTTTTCATGTCAAAATCCTGAACCCCGATTTTAGCCATGTGCCAAACACTACAGTCACTTCCTTTGCAGTTTGCTTGTTTTTATTGATGGTTATTCTTGGCGCTGACCATCCAAGTTTTTTTCTTTCTGGAAGCAGACACCTACCCGGTCATTCGGGAACGATCTTTTTTTACGCGAAGACGGCCGATCGCGAGAGACAAGCGATCCAATATTTGGGTCCAGTTCATTCGTTTACCATTTCTGAACGGTAACTACTTGCTTTTTTTAAAACAAATACTTAGTTACATTGAATTATTTTTCTACAAGTACACCAAATTTGGTGCATCTAGAATAAATCTCAATGCTGCTCAAGGTCTCCACAAGTCGGGAGGTGTTACGTCGAAGCCTGTCCGACATGTTGTTTTCTGCCATGTTGATGTTGATGTTGCGATCTTGTGAGTCGCACAAAAAGCTTAAGCCTAATCTGTCTTATGTTTGGGGTTGATGTTGCCCCTTTGAATTAAGCTTTATTTCGGTACCAATGTTTTGTTTATTGGTAAAAAAATAAATAAGTTATGGCAGTTTGATTCATCCAAACCTTGATACGGTAACCTTGATCAACTTTTTCTTATATAGCTCATGTAAAAAAAAGCTATCATTTTAAAACGTCGTAACTTTCTCAATTTTCGACCGATTTTGATAATTTGAGTATCATTTTAAAGGTCTTGTCGGGCTCTTTCCAATGACATAAATTTCATTAGGATTTGACAAGTAAATATTATTTTAAATGTTATAACCATCCTAACTAAAGGGAAGAAGAAGAAGAAGAAGAAGCCGTATACAGACCAACAAAAAGACAGACTAGACAAGCGGACAGAGATTTTTTTTTCCTACTGAAATCTAGACAGATCCAGAGCGTGCCCCATGCAAAGTACCTGGGTGTGACTATCTCCACTGACTTTAGGTGGGACACCCACATCAACGCAGTGGTGAACAGGGCAAACAAAACCCTTGGCTTCCTGAGGGGTCCCTAATAACAATAAAAAATGCTCAAGCAGCAGACCTACAACTTACAATGCCATGGTACGCCCCCTCCTGGGACCCCCACAACAAAGGCAGCATCGACGCCCTAGAAAAAATCCAGAGCCGAGCTGCAAGATGGGTGTCCAGGTATTTTGCATGGGGCACACTCTAGATCTGTGTAGATTTCAGTAGGATTCCAGTTGGGAAAAAAAGCTCTGTCCGCTTGTCTAGTCTGTCTTTTTGTTGGTCCATTTACCCTCCCCCCCCCCTCTCAAGTCGTGACTTGCATGCAAGAACAAGATCAGCAGACCTCAAGAATACCCTGAAATGGCCCTTTCTTGAGAACCGCAGAACTGAAGCCTGCCTGAACACATTCTATGAATTCCACACAGGTCTTCTGTCCACAAATACCAAATACCACCAACAAATACACAACAGAAGAAAAGCCTCCGTCAATCCCACTCTGCTGCCTACGACATCCCAAGCCACAGAACACAGTACAGACAATCCACATTCTTCCCCCGCACCATCCCACAGTGGAACTGCCTCCCAGAAGCAGTTGCCTCCTCTCAGTCATTGGAGGCATTCAGAAGAGGCCTCCACAAACACCTCCACTGTAACTAAAACCAGGGAACTAGGGGCCATAGATCAAAGTACTGTATTTTTCAGATCATTAGGCGCTGCTGTGTATTAGGCAAATAGGGCAATTTATAAAAAAATTGCAGTAAAACTAAAAGGCGCCCTCATTTAAAGGAAGTCGAAGTTTGAAGCTTGGACACGTCCTGTAAGCGCTTACCGACCGCCAATACTGCTGTCGTAAACGAGAGTTGGCTCCCTTCTCAAATAATCGAACTTCCGTTTTTGCGACTTCCGGTCTAAAGTGTTTAGACTTTTCTTGACGAAAACTGGTAGAATTATGGCTCTACAACGATGCTTTTTACATTCAATGAAGGGTTATGGCATCTGTTGGACGGTATCTTGGATGATAATAGGGATTTTGAAGCATTTTAACGTGAGTATTCGTCGTATCGGCGACTCGTTACCACTTTCGATGTTGTGACTCACAGTAGACTGTACTGAGTATGGCAATTGTTGCCTCTCTTCTCACGATTTTGTTCACTAATACTAGTAATACTACTAATAGGGTGCCCTCGTTTATTAGGTGCATAGGTCGAAATTGGAGTAAAAAATATCGCCTTATACTCCGAAAATTATAGTCCGAAAATGACGGTAGTGGTAAATGAAGGATAGGAGCTGTTCCGGTCGGGGTTCAGACCCTGGGACTGCTACGGTGGCCGGATTGGTCTTGCCCAGATACTACAAAATAAAGGTTATGGTCCACTTTTTTTTTCTTTTCTTTTTTAAAACAGATCCACACTAGGTTTATTTTATGTTTACTTTCCATTCCATTAGGCTTCTTCTATCTCCTCAGCTTTCTAATTTGTCTTCTTACTACCCCCCAAAATGCAGCAGAATCGATTTTCAGACCTATCATGTTAACTGAAACTTTTAGTTGACATGATTTGAGAAGGGTTTGAACCTGTTTCTAAAACTTTTAGTTGACATGATTTTCAGGAAATTTTGGGTCGATTTTGATGAATGAATGAAAAATGGTGTTTTACGTCCTCTCGGTCTGGAACAGTCACATATGGGACATTTGTAAATACAAAGATGGTGGGAACGATACTGGAGGCAGTGCCGAGTGCGACACTAGTAAAGTCCCAATTTTTTAACAATACAGATAAGGCCAAATAAAAAAATATGTCTGTTTCCGAGAATATGGCCCCCCAAAAATAGGGTAGGTAGGTAGGTAAGGTAGGCTTTCAAAAAAATTTTAATTTTTTTTTTTCTTCGCGGTGCAAGATTTTTGCCGTATTTGCTGAAACATGTGAATGTGAGTATCAATCAACAGATTATCTTTACCACTTGACTGTTTTTGACATAAGTACGCTGATGGAAATGTACCAATTGATTTCACTGCATCCGCATGATCGCATTTACTGATTTAGACATAGAAATGGCAACCGCGTGCCTTGCGCCCAAGTTTCAAGTTTGGTTTATTCCAAAAATAACCCCCTGGGGGCACATGGAAATAAATATAAGCAACAAAAATGCTATAAACAACATATTTAATTAAGAAAAGGAAACAAAAATGCACATAAAGCAGCTAAACACGGTACATAGAGCGACAAAAATCACGTCAAAATCGATCAACCATTAGGTACCAGAAGAATTAACAATGATACAGACTTGATTGTATTGCTCCTAACCTTATATTCAATCTCATTAGCAACAATTGTGTTGGCGGATGTTGATCACGAAAGTCTGCGCGAGTAACGGTCCTCTTGACTACGCCGAGTGAGAGTGCAATGGTTGTTTCCCTTGCATCGTCTGCTCAAATTGCTGTTTTTTTGCTTTGCTTTTTTGAAACTCGTCAAAAAATTTAATTAGGGTCGGCAGCTAAAACTAGGCTTGGTCGGGTTACCGGAAACAGACTTTCTTTTTTCTTTTCCCCTAAGTGTAGCAGTAACCAATCCCTCGGTTAAACCTCATCGGCTATGGTATCGCTACATATGTAACGATAGTATGGGTCGATTTTGAACGCTGTTTTTTTCTTTTTCATTTTTTAAAGCAAAAAGTGGCCAAGTGGTAAATGCCAAGAAAAGTACATGAAATTTGTTTAATTTTCTGACAATGAAAATCATGAAAAGTGTGTTGGTAATAAAGTTTATGTTGTTCAACCCTATCATATTCATAATACAAACTGGTTCAGACCTGAATTTTATTTATATTTTTTAAAATATTTTTTTATTTTTTCTTAGTCTTGGTTATCTCCCCTAATAATGAGTCATCTCATGCAGTCAACATTGAAAATTATAATAATTGTGTTCTCCATTCATTTTCCTTCAATAAAACATATACATGGGTGCTAGTAACTGCTACTCTTTCAGTTTTACACTGATTTCAGTATTTTTAATTTTACCAGAAACAACTTCAGTGGGTTTTTTAATTCATCAACAAAATTGTTTTACCACAAGCGGTTTGGGGTGTTTTGAACTTGGAAGTTTACGAAGACAATGTAATAATTTTACAAGACTTATCAGACTCAAACTGAAACTGTCTCTGTCTATCATTTTAACTGCCTGTCTCAGTGTCTGTCTCGTTACCCCTGAATCGTCTGCCAGGGCTCTGTCCCTATACTCTGCTGGGGGCATGGGTCCCTGGATCCTTGCCTTTCAGGTCTTTTTTCATTTGGGGGATTTGCATACACTCACAAGAATAAAAAAACCCACGAAGTTGTAGTCTGTAATCCAATATTTTGTGCCAATTTGGACAGCACTTTGTCAAGGTGAGTCAGACTCAAAGAACATTTTTGAATGACATAACATATATAGTTAGGTAGCTTGTTCGCCAAAAGTCAAATAGTTCTGGGTGTGAAAGGGTTAAGTAAATGGATGGTTGGTTCACCCACACTTTTTTTCTTCCTATGACGAGTAAGTTATAATATATATATATGTTTTTTCCTCTTTTTTTCTTCTTCATTTGCAGATGGACGTGCAGTCAATGAACCGCTACGCCAGCCCCATCAACCCCACAGTGTACCCCCATCTGAGCCTGGTGCTGCTGACCATCGGCCTCTTCTTCCTCGTCTGGTTCTTTGTGTATCCTTGGCTTTTACTGTCTTAAACAGTTAAAGAGGCACCCTGACGGATGATATTTTGCAAGAAACACGTCGAGATCACCAGGAAAACACCCTTTACAGAGATCGCAACACTCACTTTGCTCTGGTTTCCTAGAAATCAAACCGTCAAATCGACGATTCCTTCTTGGCTGGAAGTCCGATTCTTTGAACAGTGAAAGAGAAGGCGTGTGCATTATCTTTTCTAATGGCTGCCTGAGTCGCTTAGACTAAATCACAAAATTTGCACAATACAACTCAAGCCTTTTTATTTACAGTTTACCAAAAGGAGTTTCGCTCACAACAAAGGAAATACCTCCTTTTTTTTTTTTTACTTCACTACAATTACAAAGAAGAAAAAGCTTCAACCACAAGTGTCCTCCACCCACCCCATCCAAAATGGCTTCTCTCTCCATCAACTCCGCCAAGGAGGAATCGCCGTTTTGACGGTTTGATTTCTACACTCTAGAAAACCAGAGCAAAGCGAGTGTTCTGATCCTTGAAAAGGCTGTCTCTGGTGATCTCGACATGTTCCTTGCAAAAACTCATCCGTCAGGGTGCCCCTTTAAAATATAGTTTAACCCCTTCAAGACATCACTGCCTTAGATAAACATCATTACTGGCCTGGTGCTGCCTAGGAACAAAATTATAACAAATAAGCGCAAACAATAACTGAAGCCGAGATCAGTAGATCTTTTTCACTTGAAGTTCTCAGCAATAGTAGTATAAACATAAAATTGTGACTTTAGTTTGAATAATTATTCATGCTCAACGGATAGTGATAACAGAGTCTGACTACCGTTAACTTCAAGTCTTAATACAGTAGACTAACTCTTTCAACTTGCGTTGAACAGGTTTTCTTTTTTCAAAAAATCACCATAATTATGCACAATCCCTTGTGGTCTGTAATGTAGTTTTACATTACTTTTCTATGTATTATCACTCCCGTCTTCTCTATTTTCTTTTCCTAATTATTCTCTTTTTTTGTACTAGCCCAAAAGTGCGGCAGAATTTTCAACAAAATTAAGTTGGCTGCCTAAAGGGAAGGAGGAGATACATTGCCAGGGATGCATCTAGAGCGCGGCATTGCCGCAAAATTGTTGATGTTCCCGCAAAAATAAAAATATGCTGCGGGAAAATCCCCCCAAATTTTGTGAAATCCCGCAAACGAAAAAATCGTTTGAAAATAACTTGTTCGGCACTAGGCCTAGATTGCGTGGCTGCGTTGGCTGTACCGAGTCTGCATTTCCTTTCGACAGTAAAGAACGAGCATTTTGATTGGGTCTTAAAAATAGCATAGCCAATCAACGGCTTTCTCTTTCATTTACTATTTCCGGGCGCAGTGTAAGCGAGCCCGCTCAAAAATGGCATCGCTTCTGGATTATTTTACTGTGAGTGTGACTTCTAAAAAGAAAGAAAACAGTGCGACTGTGGAGTGCAACATTGATCAACAACCTTGTTGTTCCTCATCGGCAGTTAGTGATGACAACGGGGAAAGTTCATCGAATGACGAAGCATCGGATCAGGACTGTGATGTCACCGACGATCCCATTGCTAGTAGTGTCGCTCCACCACCTTTCAAAAAGCGAAAGCATGAGTTCATGGAAAAATGGAAAAAAAAAGCAGACCTTTGACAGCGAATCAAAAGCAATGTTTTGTGACTGGTGCTTACAAAGCAAAAAGAACAATGCGTTCACCACAGGTTGTAAAAAATTCCGCACTACATCCCTTGATCGACACGTTAACTGGCATTGATTTACCCCCGCCCCCCTAACTATTTCCAGATCCCCCCAAATTTCCACACCAAGGGGGGCAATGCCCCCCAGTTTAGAAATTTCTAGATGCATCCCTGCATTGCGTTTACTCCTATTTTCCATTGAACGTTGATCTCAGCTTGACATGACTTGACAGACTTCTCTACATCCTATTTTAGCCGTAACACATATTTTAATTAAAAACTTAAACGAGGCTTACCTGAAGTCGAATTTTAACTGGAATTATATTGAGTGTGCTGTTGGGAAGAGGTACACACACTCTGACCAGGGGATAACTTGAGATGCGCGCCTGCCCAGATTTGCCAGTCTTTAGCCACATGTGGTCCCTGATAAATATCTAAGGGTGGGGATTTAATTTTCTGTGGCAACGGCAACCGAGGCGGACGTATCATTTGCGCGGTTTCACAAATGCGCATCTGCCGGCCTCTCGGCGCCCGTATCTCCGGCATTTCTGGGCCGATAGCCTTCGAATTTGGCAGGTAGATGACCGGGGGCGGTGCCAAACCGGAAGCGAATCTGTTCAGAAACGCGCGCTATACGCCGCTTCACCGAATCGCTTCAAATTTGCTGTCAGGCTTGCTATGGCCGTGGCAAAGCATGGCAGGAAATATGACGAGAATCGGGAAAGCGTGTCACTCTCAGAGCAGCGCCAACGGGAAACAGGGCCTTATAACCGGCCTCTCAGCCCTCGTATCTCCGGTATTTCTGGGCGGATTGCCTTCCGTGGCGTAACCAGACCCGACATTGACTCGAGATTTGGAATGTGCGTGACCAGGGATAGAGACTATCGACGTGCAAAATTTCAACAGCATCCGTTCATAAACGCGCGCGATATGCACCAATTTAGTTTCGTGGATTCGACGAAACGGGACCCGTCCAAACGTGCTGTTATTAAGATAATTCATCATATGTATTTACATAATTGCGGGTCACTGAGGTTAACTGACGCGTGTGGATGGAAGTTCAGTTTAACGTCGCGTATCGGCTTTCGCCATGTACGACGGGCTGAACAAACCAACCAGGATATAAACAAAAATTTATGTTCCTGAATCACTGTCTTAGCCAAAAGGCCGAGAAGCGATCAGAATTTGAACATATCAAGCGACGCGTGTGGTAGTGAGGCGAGCTTATATAGGGGGGGGGGGGGGGGGGCTGTGCGCGCGTGTGGCTGTGTCTGTCTGTCTGGTCTGTCTGTCTCTCTCTCTCTCTCTGTCTCTCTCTCTGTCTTTGTCTGTCTGTCTCTCTCTCTCTGTCTCTCTCTCTCTCTCTGTCTCTCTCTCTCTCTCTCTCTCTGTCTCTTCATCTTGTCCTCTTTGCTCTCTGTCTATGTCTCTGTCTCTCTCTCTTTGTGTGTCTTTGTTGTCTGTCTGCTCTCTCTCTGCCAAATTTTCATTCATCCAACCTGAACAGCAATTGTCCTCTTTGCTCTCTGTCTATGTCTGTCTGTCTCTCTCTCTCTCTGTGTGTGTCTTTGTCTCTCTCTCTCTCTCTCTCTTTTCCTCTCTCTCTCTCTCTCTCTCTCTCTCTCTCTCTCTCTCTCTCTCTCTCTCTCTCTCTCTCTCTCTCTCTCTCTCTCTCTCTCTCTCTCTGTCTCTGTCTCTTGTAGGGCTATGAGATGTACTGATTATGTAGGCTACATGTTAAATGCATAATGTCTTTACTTGATAACTCTGCCTTTTCTTAACCGAATCGCTTCAAATTTGTTGTACTCAGTAAGGTGCGGGGGATAGTAGAACGGGATGAGTGAAGAAGATGGAAGGAGGGAGAGAGACAAAAGTAATAATAATATTTCGCGGACCCGGCGAAACCAGTACTCAGCGTTACCAGTATGTGGCGTTACCAGTACGGTGCATTGCCAGTACTAGGCGTTGCGCTAGTATACTTAAAGCAATGTCTTGAAATGTCAAAGGAATCAATTAACCTAATTTTCGACGAGGAGAAACATTACAACAAACTCACACATAGCAATTAAATGTGGAAAGAACTAAAACCAGTAAACTAGTAGTCCTTCCTGAGCACTTATGGCTAACACGTCTGGCATCTCTGGGATCCCGGCGCGTACTGGCTAATCTGGGCGGGCGCGCATCTTAAGTTATCCCCTGGTCAGAGTGTGTGTACTTCTGACCAATCAGCAAACAAGATATAATTTGCATCACAAACATTGATTAAAAGAGTGACACAGACGGGTTTGATGATGGAAATAGTTATTTAAAACTTGCCGAATACACAGAATAGGCAAAATTGCCGATTCTGTGTAATTGTCTGCCCATTCCGAGAAATAGGCAAGAAAAATCACCCTTTACCAGGCATGGTAGACCTCTGTGAAACAGTTTGAAACAAAATTATTAAAAACTGCATTGAAATGGCATGGAAAAGTTAAAATTTCACTCTTCATTTATTGAATTTTCTTCGGCCCCCTGGCCATTTTCCTTGAAAACCACTTTGCCCCCACTACCATGCCTGCTTTGCACAGATTCAGCAAATGGTTGCTGATTCCGCGAAATAGGCAACAATTTGCCGATTATGCAGAATAGGTAAAATCATTGCCGATTACACAGAATCAGCAATTAAGCAGATTCAGCATGACATATTTATTTAACACAGTACTATATAAAGTGACCTTCAAAGTATGCTTGCTTCAAAGTAGTACACATTTGCTGTAAAACTACTGATTATAAATCATCATATTCATGATATTGTTAATCAATCTACTTAATGGAGTTGGGGGGGGAGGGGAGGTGGAGGTCTGATTAAATTAATAATAATAAAAATAATAGAGTATGGTTACTGGTATCGAGCGAAGAATAAATGATTATTGTGGGTGCCAAAACGGGCAAAGCTAATGTCCATCACTTGGCGACGCCCTTGTGTTATTCCTAAACTGTTGTTTTTACCATTGCAAGACTAGCAAAGTAGAAAACGGCAAAGCCTGCAAAGGGCAATAGCTAACCCTGTGTGTGTGTGTCTGAACAGTGATGCACCGTGGATCGAAAAGTGATAGGCCAAATTGTCCTGTGACGAGATAAATCAATAGGACAATGTCCTGTCTCTTGCAGATATCAAGCGTGCCAGTGTTAAAAATCTAATCAGACATTTGTCCTGACAGGGGAAACACAATAGGACATTTTCAATTATAATATGTTAATGACCTATGGGACATCACTGGTGTCACTGTGTGTGTGTGAGTGCTTGGGTGAGTGTGTGCATGTGTCCGTTTGTCTCTCTCTCTGCTTGTGCACATGTTTGTGTGAGTGTGTTTAAATTTATGTGTGTGTGTCTGTATGCATGTGTTTGTTGGAGAGAGCATAAGATACACACACGCCGTATAATAATGATTCAGCAGTCCTTAACTTATGCCCCCAGCTATGAAGTGACCAGCAACAGGCTGACCCGCAAGCTGTACAAGGAGCTGTCTGTGGCTGTCGTGGCTGCAGTCTTCATGGGCTTCGGCTCCGTCTTCCTGCTGCTGTCAGTGGGAGTGATCAAAAGTCCCCAAGTGTGCAGTGAGTGTCTCAGAGTGAATTTAAGATAAAAAGAATTTGCTTGGGCTGTTTAAGTAGTTTTGTGCATTCCTTGGTAGTGCAATGTTTTAACAGTAACGTTTTCATCTTAAGACTAGTTTTTAGCAAAACATTTAAGAAAATGAATGTGCTGTGACTGTTTCATTTTCTTTGGTAGTTCAATATTTTTAACTGTAATGTAGTTCGACATTTCTATCTTATTTTGCATGCATTACAAAAAAACAGTTAAGACATCTTAATCCTTCGCAATGCGATTTCTGAACACTGACAACCCACAACCCCCCACCCAGGCCCCCTCAGTCGCAACCCTTCATACCTCTCACACCGACACACATGATGCACCATGCAACATACGCAATGATAAAGCAGGTATCCACTTGGACACAAGTTCCAGATTACATTGTTGGTTACAGACTGGCTGTGGACTTTTTAACTCGTTCCGAGATTAATTCTGAGTATGCTCGGAAACTGGAGAACACCAGTGGGTGCCTAAAAGCGAGTACACTCTCAGAATGATGTCTTTAGTCTAAAAACATGTCTAACCTTTAGCACGCTGCGGCGCAGTGTGTCACAGAGCCGTATACTCTCCCCGCCACTGCAGGCACCCTGTGCGCCCAGAGAGGTTACTCACAAAACCAACGCTTTGCGGATAATATTCTGTAATCAAAATGGAAACAATTTACTTTCTCTTCAAAATCAGGCCAGCCGCTTCTGGGGGGTTTTTCCGGTTAATCGCCATATGCTTTTTCGTTATGTATTGATTGTTCAAGTTTTAGTCAGTCCGAAAGTCAAGTTCCCTATCAAACACAGCAGATTTTCATGTTGGCGAAGCTTTTCCTATTGAAAAATCAACATTCATGTTTGGCTTAGATATGAATTTCAAGGCTGTGTTAGGCTCGGATATGGACAGTGAAAGAGCATAGATAGAGCGTAGTGCATCAAATGGGGGTGGGGGGTGTAGACAGTGGTCAGTGGACTCGATGGAAGACATCCGATATTGATTCGAGCCGCGGTGGGATAGCCGATTCGACTTATTAGGTTAAATTTGGGAGAAATTTCGCATTTCATAATTGGCTTAATGATATTTAGTGAGTTATTTGTTAAAAGTGATCTTCTACATGACTTATAGTTAGAAGCATTCTAACTCATCCGACATGCGTGAAACAGTAAGTCAACACTTTGCTTTGTTTTGCTCTTTTTTTTTCAACAACAAAGCATGCCAGGTCAACAAAAGCTTAGTATCAAACTGTCCTCAATCATTTCTTTATTAGTATTCTGAAAATGTGCAGTGTTGCATGCTGTGGTGCATCATTTAGCAGGCATCAGAACGGCCCGAGGGAGTTCGGCGGTTTTGGTAGCCACGGCCGTAGTTGTGGCACTGCGGTCGCAGGTTTATACTTGATGAGGCAGCGCAACTCTTTTTCCAAATGGTGTCTTAAACGGTTTGTTTTCATACTGCGCCTTCGGAAACGAAAAATCGCGGCCATGTTTGTTTTTTCTTCCGAGTTTAGAGGTCTCTAGACTCTTGCTTTCACTGTTTTAGAGTTTGTTTTGATGACAGTGATTGGGATTTGGGTTTTAAATGAGTCGATTTAGAGGATATGATCGCGGGAGACAAGGATGATGTGAGAACTTTGAACTTTTCCACGAGTAATCGGGTAGCGAATGATCGCAATGATGCCGAGTACGGACTAGAGTTTAGTTTTGTGGGGTCCGACTCGATGTCGACTCCGAGTCATGGCAAGTGTTGTTCGTCCGCGGATTGGACTGGAGTATTCTGATGCCTGATTTAGTAATGTTCTTTTTCATTGTTGTGACTTTGTTACTAACTTCGATAATCATGTCTGCACACAGTACATAGAGAAAAATTACAGCATTATTAAGCAAGTGGGTGTAGTGTAAAAAAGAAGCAGTGGCAGAGTACAAAATGTCAGAAACAAAGGGCGTTGTGGCTAAATGTGAATCCAATCATGTATCAATCCAAACCATGTTTTTTGAGTCAGCCTGGTTCACGTATGTTTGGCACTTCTTTTTCAGTTTGTAAAGTTTAAATATGTCAAAACAATTGCATACATGAACCTCAGAAAATGCTCAATAAGTTTAATTAACATAGGATAGTAATAGGAGACTAGTAGTTCCAATTTTACTCATGAACTGCAATTTCAGGGTGAGTTTGTTTGTACTTTCATATGTGTCTATGCTTTTATTTAATTATTTTTTTATTTTATGCTTTTATTCGAATTGTTATTGAGGTAGAACCCATGTATTTATAATCTTGCAATAGAGATTCAACTTCCATTTTAAGAACTTAACGTAACTTTAAGTCCAAATTGAGGGACTTAAAATGTATTTGAGATAGCCATATTGTTGAGTTAAAAAGCTTTTTAGAATAAGATTATTAACTGGGTCCATATATTGTGAGTATCAGTATTTTTTAGATACCCATTTGAGTTTGCAGGATCCACTGTAATTACCTTTTGAATGTTTATTTAAACGAGAAAAGAAAAATTACAAAAGCTGACTTTTATGCTTGGTGTGAGACTTGACCCTGGTTCCTCAATGTTTTACACAAAATCAGAAACAGCTGAAATTGTTGCTCCCACTCATGAATAATATGATTGTGTTCATTTGATATCTACTTATTTTTTTTATTTAAATGCAGTAAACTGCTAAACCAAAGTAGTTTGTTTTAAATGCCAGCTAGATAGTAAGTTTTATGTGGAATCAGCAAATGCTTATGAATAAATTAAAAAAACAATAATTCATTGAGCAAAACTTAGATTATTGTAGAACAGAGCAAAAAAAAACAAACACACAAAAACTTACAATCTATTCTATCATGTTACCGTTTCACTACGAATGAGTATTCCTTCCAATTGGAGCAAATGCACATTTACCAAAGCCCAAAAAGTTATAGTCTAACAAGCTAGATTACTTCCCTGGTAACCCAGCCAATACACTAACTGCCAGGATCCGCACACACACGTCACTTCCGGGGAGGCAACTTTAAGTCATAATAAAAAAATTCCAACTTGGCGCAGCCATGTTCTTCTTGGCTCTTCAATTATTTCGTTTTTCTACCTCTTATTGTCGCCATCTACTCTGTTGGCGGTTGCCCTCTGCCTTGGGTCTACAGGTTTGTCGGCACAGAGCTTGGGGTATTATTTTATACGTTTTTACTTGGCTAAAATAATTTTGAAGTAGGTGCTGTGGCCTTAGTGCTTTGTGCCCCCGGTGCCATGTCGTCCGTCGCTCTGTTGTTTCGACTCATCTAGTGGTCTCTAGTAGCCTTCGCGGAGGATGTACGGGTAGGTGTTCAGATACCACCTCAAGTTCTTCTCCTCTACTCTCGTAAGCATTCAAGTTCTAGGCCTGAGTCTTCCTCCTTCTCGTAGTCGAAGAAGGAGAAACCCCCCCTCCCCAACTTCTCACTAGCCCCCCCCCCCCCCCCTCCTCTTCCCCCCGTATGGTCTCTGAGTCTTCTGCGGTGGTGTCAGAGAGGTATTTCCTAGTGGATGTGTCTACTCTGGTGGACAGACATGCTTAGCCGAGTTAAAAGTAAAGGTTTAGTTTTGGTTCCTTCGGCCTCCTTGACCGAGGTGGTCTGTTAGATCTGGTAGGCTCATGACTTGCGACTGACTTGACCTCTGGACAGACCCGCACGGTTACCCTCACGGACACGAGAGTAACCAGGGCCTCGTGTACGTTCCCTCGCTACCATGAATGATAATATGACCTACGTTGTACTCAGTGAGCATTGGCCAGAGAGGAGCGAGTTACGGGCTATCTCACATCTTCCCCGAGAGAAGACCGCGAGTCGGACGGTCGGTCCTTCTCCAGCGTGAGTGGAAGTGCTCGCTCCATCGAAGCCCACAGGAACCCCGTCCTGACGCCGTCCCCTTCTACGGCTCTGTTCTCGAGGACGCGCAGTGTCTCACCCGCGCTCTCGTGGATGACCAGTCTCACGATGATCGGCAAGTCTTGTAGCCCGCGTATTAGGGCGAAGAAGTACGTGACGTGCATTATACCCCGCAGAGCGTTGCCCGCGATATGGCACACCCTATATTGCTCGGCGGTCGTACGCTGAAACACGGAATTGTGCGATGACCCGAGGACTACTCGCCCAGCCCGTGCGCAGTGCCTGGCGGCACGCGGCACCGTCTCCACCGTTACGGACACACGTTCACGGAGCGCGCACTTCGGGAGGCGGACCACCCGGATGACACTGTTCCTGTGGGAGCCCGTTTCAACGTCAACCTATCGGCCCCCGTCGCTTGACGGATGGCTTCGCCCCCTTGAGATGCTCGTCAGGAAGGCACTCCTCGAACGTCAGGCGGACGCGGCCCTCGAGGAGTCTATCCGTGGATGAAGAGTTTGACTCGTCGCCTAGTGAGCGGTTTGGATGACTTCGACCTAGCCGTCAAGGACGAAGTGTTCGCATCATGAGGACGTGGGTATCAGGGGTCTCAGCGCTCCACGTCGAGGTATGGCCACGGACTACGATGACACTCTCTCACAGTCGAGCGGGACCAATAGTGTGTCTGACCCCGCCATAGTGTGATTCAACCCAATCGACTTCGAACGGCAAATTATCAGGCATCGCACATCCCTTCAGCCCTACTGAAGCGACATAAGACGATGTGCAGCTAGAATATCTCAGACAGCGGGAACAGCCGCCAGTCTCTTTTTGGGTTATTTGGCGGAGTGCAAGCGCAGAAGGAGGCTGTCTTGCGATTCACACTTCCCCCCCCCCCTACCCCCCCCCACCCCCCCCAACCAAAACCCCCCCCAGTCGTCCGGCAGGCACTGCGTAGGCTGGACATCTATCCTGTGGTCTCACCGCAACCGTTGCCGGTGACGACGACGACATCTCTCCTTCCCTCAGCCACGGAGCCGGTCCCGTTCAACCTGGCATCGTTGGAAGAACGACTTCTTCCCACCTCTGTTCAGCTGCAAACCCCTTGTACGCCTGTGCCTTCGCTACTCGGAGGTGTCCCAGCAGGATCGTTCCGCCTTAGCTATGGGCGCAGGAGAGACAGACCGGTTCTCATTGGGCCAGCGGCCTCAACAACTTGGAGAGGTCCCGTCTCTATTCTCGAGCCTCGGCGTTAGCCACGTCGATGCTTCAGTCTCTGGCGCAGATCGCCAGTCTACGGACGCTCAAACCTGAAGACTTCAGGCTGCGTGATGGGTGTGACGAGCGTGCCTGGGTGTGCCTGGCTTCTCTCACAAGCTGTGCGCTCATTTCGTCCCGTGGCCATCTTACTAACATGTCATCTTTTAGCGGCCAGTTCAGGGACGCCGGTCCTCAGGATTCGTAAAGTGCCTCTCTCCCTGTTGGATCGTTCGGAACTTCGCTTGCACCACGAGCCTGCGTCTGACCTGTGCATCAGCTTCCTCAAGGACAACCTGGAGCGGCAAGAAACGGAGACTGACTTGGCAGGAACGCATCATAGAGTGGCTACCAGGGCGCGGCGGGGGTTTAGTGCTTAACCCACACACACACCAAGCTCAGTAGCCTTACGCGTGGGTTGGGGGAAGCAAACCCCCGGCGGCAGCCCTGGTAGCCCAACTCCATGATGCACGTTCCTGGCCCAAGTCCAGTCTCCGCTTTCTGGACCCGCCTCCAGGTTGTCCTGAGGAAGCCTGATGAAAAGTAGAGCGAGGATCGGTGGGGCCAGAGCGAATGTACGAACATCCAAAGGGAGAGAGGCACTTTACAATCCTTGAGGCCGGTCCCTGAACGTGGGACGCTAGGCTGCACTTTAGTAGAGGAGGCCACGGACGAAATGGAGCTCACAGCTTGGTTGAGAGAAGCCAACGGCAACACACCCAGGGCACGCTCGTCGACACCATCACGCAGCCTGAAGTATTCAGGTTTGGAACCTTATGGAAGCCAAGGCCGTAGAACTGGCGATCTGCGCCAGAGACTGAAGCATGACGTGGCTAACGACGAGGCTTCGAAGAATAGAGAACAGGACTGAGTCCAAGTTGTTTGAAGGCCGGCTGGCACATGATAAACGAAGTCGGTCTATCCTGCGCCCAGAGTAAGCGCGGAACGATCCTGCTGGGACACCTCCGAGTGCGAAGGCACAGGCACAAAGGGGTTTTGCCAGCTGAAACGTGGGAAGAAGTCTCCTCTTTCACAAACGAGCCAGGTTGGAGACGGGACCGGCTCCGGCTGAGGGAAGGAGAGAGATGTCGTCGTCGTTCACAGGCAACCTCTGTGGCGGTTGAGACCACAGGATAGAGTCAGCCTACGCAGTGCCTGCCGGACGACGGGAGGGTGAGCGCAAGACGGAGCCTCCTCTGGCGCTTGCGCTCGCCAAAGAACTGCGGCTGTCCGCTGTCTGAGATGATTCGAGCTGAAACCATCGGGCTGATGCCTCTGCAGTAGGGCGAAGATGTGCAGATGCCTGATAATTGCGGTCGAAGGATTGGGTCGAACAAACAGGGGGTCAGACCACATATTGTCAGCTCAGACTGAGAGAGTTGATCGTAGTCGTGCGCAGACCTCGACTGGACGCTGATGGACCCCTGAGACCCAGTCATCATGATGCGAAAACGAACTTCGTCCTGGACGGCGAGGTCACGAAGTATCAAAACCCTCACGAGGCGGACGAACGTCAAACTTCTTCATCCACGGAAAGCACCCTCAGAGACAGCGAACGCTGGACGCTTCGAGGAGTGCCTGGGCCTGACGGCATACAAGGGGGCTGAAGCTCATCCGTACGACGGGGGCAGGTGCCGTTGAAACGGGCTCCTAGAAAAGGCATCGGGGGGTCCGCCCCGAAGTGCCGACTCCGTACGGAGTTTCTGTCCGTAACGTGCGAGACTGGTGGGCCGCGTGCCGCCGGCACGGCGCACGGGGCCATGTGCGCGAAGTAGTCATCTGAGCCAGTCATCGCAATCCGTGTGCAAGAGAAACGATACGCAGCAAGGCCCTATACCGCGAGCAACGCTTCTGCTGGGTATAATGCCCCCCCCTCACGTCACGTTACTTCATCGCCCTACGCGGGCTACAAGACTGCCGATAATCGTTGAACTGGTCTCAACGAGAGCAGAGGGGAGACATCGCTCCGGCGAGAACGAGAGCGTAGAAGGGGACGGCGGTCCAGGACGGGGTTTTCATGGGGGGCAGTCGAGGGAGCGAGCAGCTTCCACGCACGTTGTGCGAATGTAGTGTGTAAACGAACCGAACGTCCGACTGAGGGGGCTTTCTCTGCTCGGGAGATGGAGATGCCCGTAAACGCGCTCACTCGGGCCAGCTGCTTAACTGAGTACAAAGTATGGTTCCAGTCACACACATATCATCATGGTAAGCGGAGCGGAAACGTACACACTGAGTTAGTCTTCTCGCTGTACCTGGAGGGTACGTGCGGGTCTGTTCAACAAGCAGGTCAATCGCCTGCGTCGTCCAAGCTCATTGGAGAGCCCTAACAAGATACTAACCGCACCACCATCGGTCAAGGAGGGACCCAGAGGAACCAAACAAACTTATTAGTACTCCCATAGGCAAGCTAGTCATCGCACCAGAGGTAGACGAATATCCATAGGAATACATGTTGCCTGACACCACCGCAGAAGCACTCGCCAGAGACCCAGCTAGAGGGAGAGGATAGGGGCAGGGGGAGGCTTGCTCCTCTTCGAACGACGAAGAAGAGGAGACTCTAGGCCTAGAACTGAATGCTTACCGAGAGCAGAGGAAAGAAGAAGCTTGAGGTGTAGCTGAACACCTCCCCCTTATCTCCGAGAAGCTACTAGAGACCCCACTAGAGTATGAGTCGAACAACAGGATCGACGGACTACATGGCGACCGGGGCACAAAGCACGAGCCACAGCAACTACTTTCCAAAATTATTAGCAAAGTAAAAACGATAAAATAATACCCCAAAGCTAGTGACGACAACCTGTAGCCCAGGCCAGAGGGGGCAACCCAAACAGAGGAGGATGGCGACAATAAGAGGTAGAAAAACGCAAATAAATGAAGAGCCAAGAGATACCATGTGCAGTCCAAGTGAAGTATCTCCTATTATGACTTAAAGTTGCCTCCGCGGACACGCTCGAATCGTAGTGATGAGTGGGTATCCACGGCAGCTTAGTGTATGCTAGTAACGCTCCGACATTTGAACCTCTGCCGCACTTTAATGCCTATAAGTTTTGGTCTTTGGAGTAAATATCGGCAGTTGCTACCAACGGGAAGAGAACACTCATCGCCTAGTGAAACTGAGTAACATGATAGAAGTAGATATTGTAAGTTTGCAGCGGTGTGTGTATTGTTTGTTTTGCTCACTGTACTACATGATAATCTAAGTTTTGCAGCAAATGAAGATGTTGTGTAATTTCATCACTAAAGCATTGCGATCACAAAAACTTACATCAGCTATGCATAAACGACATATCAACATCGGTTCAGAAGTTATATACTGCAGAGATCTCACCATACCGACAAAATCATATATATTCAATGAGGGGGGAGGCAGACAATTCCAGCGTTCGAAATTTGTGTTTAAACATTTGAAGGAACCAGGGTCAAGCTCACACCAAGCACTTAGACAAAATCAAGACTTTTGTAAGTTTTTCTTTTCTTTTAAATAAAACCATCAAAAAGGGGTAATACAGGGATTCGCAAACTGTCCCACGGATAGGGGTAGTCTTAAAAAAACTGCGATAAACTCACAATAATAATGGGGCTCCCAGTTTTCAACTCTTTATTCTAAAAAGTAGGCTTTTTAACTCAAAATATGGCCGAACCTAATATATCTCAAAATAATTTAAGGTCCTCAATTTGCCTTAAGGGTACGTTAAGTTTAAATGAAGTGATCTGTCTATTGCAAAGATTATAAATAAATGGTTTCTACCTCACCCCCCCCAAAATAATTAAAGACCACCCTGCAATGTAAAAATTCGAATAAAAGCATAAATAAAAAATAATAAAAAAAGCATAACAATAGAAAGCACAAAACAACCCTGAAATTGCAGTACCAATGCATGTAATTGGAACTACTAGTCTCACTTATTTACTATCCTGTTAAGTTAAACTTATTAGGAGGAACAATATCGAGGTTCATGAGGCCAATAGTTTGCACATTTCACACCTTAAAAATGAAAAAGAAGTGCCAAACATACCTGTGAACAAAGGCGACACCCAAAAACAGGTTTGGATGAGTGAAAGATGGATCTAACATTAGCTCACTGCTTGTTCTGACGATTTTTACCTGCCACACGATGAGCATTCTTTTTACACTACCCACTGATTATAATGACTGTAATTTTCTCGTATGTACTGTGTAGCGTGACATGATTACACGAAGTAGTAACAAGTCACAACAAGAAAAAGAACATATAACTAAATCAGGCAATCAGCAATGAATCAGTCAATCCGACGGTCCCTCAACGAACAACACCCGCATGACTCGAGTACGAATCGAGTACGGACCCACCAAAAGCTCTAGTCCAGTTAGTCGCATCCTATGCGCGATCAATCGTACCATATGTCCACGGAAAAGTTCAAAGTTCTCACATCATCGTAGTCTACTGGCGATGATATCCTCTAAATCGACTCATTTAAAACCACAAATCGCAATCACGTAATCAAACAAACTCTGAAACAGTGAAGAAGAGCCAAGAGAGAGCTCTCATAAACCCGCAAGAAAAAACAAACAATATGGCCGCAGATTTTCGTTTCCGAAGGCGCCCAGTATGAAAACAAAACCGTTAAGAACACATTTGAGAAAAGATTTGCGCTGCTCATCAAGTATACAACACACTGCGACCGAGCCAGTGCCAAAACCTACGGCCCATTTGGTCTTACCAAAACCGCGGAATCGCGGCGACCGTTTGATGCCTGCATAAAGAAGCACACAGCATGCACACTGCACAGTGTCAGAAATACTAATAAGAAAAATGATGAGGAGACAGTTTTGATACTAAGCATTGTGTGCACTGTGTGCGATGAGCATTGTTAACAGGCGCAAAAAGAAGCAAAAAAACAATCGAAAGTGTGACTAAGCGGTCGTGTCAGCACGTCGAATGAGTGCAGATGCATTCTAACTAAGTAAAGTAATGCAGAGATCACTCTACAAAAAAACTCACGGAGCGCAATAAATCATTAAGCGAAGTCGATTAACACACATCTCCCGAAAATTTTCTCAAATCGGATTACACTAGATAGTCGAAATCGCTATCCCAACCGCGGCTCGAATCAATATCGGAGTGTCTTCATCGAGTCACACTGGACACTGTCTACACCCCCCACCCCCATTTGATGCACTACGATCTATCTCATGGCTCTGTTGTCCACTGTCCATATCCGACCTAACAAGCTTGAAACATTATCTAGCAACATCAATGAGATTTCAATAGGAAAGCTTCGGCAACATGAAAATCTGCTGTGTTTATAGGGAATTGACTTTGACTGACTAAAATTGAACAATCAATACATACTGAACAAAGAATATGGCGATTAACCGGGCATAAACCCCCAGAAAGCAGTGAGACTGATTATGAGATGAAAGTAAGATTGTGTCCATTTGGAAGTTACAGAAATACTTACCGCATAGCGTTAGGTACTTGAGGTAACCCCCCTATATCGGGCGACACAGGGGTGCCTGCATGGACAGGGAGAGTATCTGCTCTGTGACCCGCACTGTCGCTGCAGCGTGCTAAAGGTTAAGACCTGCGTTTAAGACTAAGAATCATCTGAAACTTGAGAATACTCAGAGTTAGGCAACCACTGTGTTCTCAGTCGAGCCATACTCCGAATAATACGGAAACGAGTAAAAGTCAACAGCAAGGCGTTTACAAACAATAGTAATAATGGAACTTGTCCAGGTGGAGACATGCTTATCACTGCGTATGTTCATTGGATACATGTGTGTCGGCTAGGAGAGGGTATGAAGGGGGAGAATGGAGGGGGATGGTGGGGGGTGGACGGTTGGCAGTGTTCCGAAATGCATGCGAAGGATTAAGTATGTCTTAAGTTGTTGGTCATGCATGCAAAATAAGATCGAAATGCGTCGAAACTACATTACAGTTAAAAATATTGAACTACCAAAGAAATGAAACAGTCACAGCACATTCATTCTTAAATGTTTGCTAAAACTAGTCTTAAGATGAAAAACGTAATGTTAAAACATTGCACTACCAAGGGAATGCCCCAAAACTACTTAACAGCCCAAGCAAATCTTTTTATCTTAAATTCATCTCTGAGACACTCACTGCACACTTGGGGACTTTGACACTCCTGGATGGTAGACGAAGATGCCACTGACAGCAGCAGGAAGACGGAGCCGAAGCCCATGAAGACTGCAGCCACGACAGCCACAGACAGATCTGTACAGTTGAAGGGTCATCCTCTTTCTCTCTCTCTCTCTCGTCTCTCTCTCTCTCTCTTCTCCCCTCTCTCATCTTTCTCTCTTTCTCTCTCTCTCTCTCTCTCTCTCCTCTCTCTACCCCCCCCCCCTCTCTCTCTGTCTCTCTGTATCTCTCGCGCTCTCTCTCTCTCTCTCTCTCTCGTCTCTCTCGTACTCTCTCCCCCCTCTCTCTCTCTCTTGTATCTATCTCCCTCTCTCTCTCTCTCTCTCTCTTTCTATCTCCTCCCCCCTTTCTCTCTCTTTCTCTCTCTCTTCTCTCTCTCTTCTCGCTCTCTCGCTCCCGCCACCTCATCTTCTCTCTCTCTCTCTCTTCCTCCCATCCCTCTCTCTCTCTCTTTCTCTCATGGCTCCCCCCTTGTCCTATTGATTCTCTCTAATCTCAGGACTCTTTCTCTCTCTCTCTTTCTCTCATCTCTCTCTCTCTCTCTCTCTCAGACACCCCCTCTCAGGGTCTCTCTATTGCCTCTTGCTGGCTCTCCCTCTCTCTCTCTTTGCTCTCTCTCTCTCTCTCTCTCCTATCTCCTCTGTATCTCTCTCTCTCTCACAGTCCCTACAAGTGACATTGTGTGTTGATGGTCATTAGCAGTTTTAATGTCCACGTGATGT
>CM065694.1:32831228-32836228 GCA_017654935.2 Phymorhynchus buccinoides
CTAAAACAAATCAGGAACCTAAGTTCCGATTGGAATTTCGGTAGGGTTGTATCATTAAAGGTTATATATTATGTGATGAAGGGTGTTAGAAGTGTCCATTATGTTAATTCCAAAGAGGGTGAAACACACTTTTGTTTAGCTTACCAAGACCTACGAGATAATTTGCTACCAAGGAAATATTTTAGAAACCCTTGTTTGTTTAATGTTACATTGTTATTAGCGATTCAGAATGAAATGTTGCTTAAGAAAGTTTGTTTATAATTATGTTTATAAAGCCTTCAAGCGACGCAGTACACTGCTTAGCTAAATTCGCATTGTTTTACTCCTT
Source organism: Phymorhynchus buccinoides (assembly GCA_017654935.2). Classification (NCBI taxonomy): domain Eukaryota; kingdom Metazoa; phylum Mollusca; class Gastropoda; order Neogastropoda; family Raphitomidae; genus Phymorhynchus; species Phymorhynchus buccinoides. The sequence continues at coordinate 32,831,557 of CM065694.1, forward strand.
ATCATCAGTGTAATGTTAGGCAATGTTGTGTTACTTAGTTGGTATATATTATTTATTGTTATTTGTATTTCATTATGTTTTGTAACGTGCGTGCCGTGTGTGTGGTGTGTGTGTGTGTTGTGTAGTGTGTGTGTGTGAATGTTATGCGCTCAGTGCTTAAATGTGAAGCGCTTTATAATTTTTCTTAAATAAATAGTCAAATAACCCCATCAGAACAGGCTGTGGCCCATCTGATTAAACTTCTGCTAAATTTATAATTTCTCTTTCTCTCTCTGAAGATTACATACTGAATTAAACAACTAGCTACTTTAATAAGCAAAAGTAACCTACATTTCCGTTTCGCCCCTGACTACCACTAAAGGTCCTTGGTACCAAATTACAGATTAATGAATAAGAAAAATCCACATAAAACCTTGTCTTCTTTGAATGTTTTAAAAGAAATTTGTTTTTGGATTTTAAATATTCCCTCTGTTTTAAGACATAGTATAATGTGGTATGTAATATGGTTGTTGCAGTAATCATCCCCTGACGAAGCGGGCGCAAAGTCCGCGAAAATTTGGGAGAAATAAACACCCACAAAAAAAAGCACTTGGACTCCTTGTTTTTAATTTTAATTTCTGTATTGTGATCACACAAATGCACAAGTAATGTTCTCCCGGACAGTGCGGAGCTGGCAAACACAGGGGCTTTCAATCCTTATCCTATATTATATTATATATATATATATATATACTTCTATAAACGTATCAAGAATTGAAGAAGAAAAAACAAACACACCATTAAACTTTCCTCTTATTTTTGATAAAACTTTGTTTGTATCCAATGTATGTTTTGTGAACCTAAGAAACAAACTCAATTACTTTAACTTCAACCCTACGATTTGTTCTGTGTTCTGAAAAGAAGAAAATAAAATAATGTGCTGATTTACTTTTTCTCCCAATGGGGGGAGAGAGATAGACAATGCCTATGCAAAGACAGCTGTTTCGTCTTCGTGAAAGACTCTTCAGTCTGCATGTCGGCCTGCAAAGAATGTCCACAGTGAATGTTCAAGCTGAGCTAGAAGACTTTCTACAAGAGAATAGTTGTCCTCTTTGCACCAGATTGAAAGTCCACAATAAAAGCAAACCAGCACTTAATTCAAAAGAAATGGGAAAAGTCTTATGTAAAATAACAAAAATAATAATGTTCTAAAATTACAATCCTTCGAAGAGACTAGAAGAGATGGGATGCCATGTTGGTGGATCCAGTGAAGGATTCAAAAAGGGAGGTCACATAAATCGTAGTAAACACCAACAGACACCCGGTGAGGAGAGGAATGTAGAGAGGTGTGCTTGGATCAGGTAGACTGATGCGCTTTCCTTCTTCGTAGTAAAATAATATAAACGATCAAAAATTGAAGAAGAAAAAACAAACACACCATTAAACTTTCCTACTTATGTATATATATAGTGTCACAGGTCACTTTATGATAGTTTGATTTGGTTAGGCAGATTCTTTAGGTTTCGTGTATCAAGCTTTTCACGCTACTGTGTTGATCTCATTCTTCCCCTCAGTTTCAAGTTTCCTATACCAATTTCTCTTCTTGTGTAGACAAGGTGTTTTGCCAGTGTTCTTTAATTGTGGAGCCTGTCCTAAAACATCACGCCATCTCAACGTGGTTTTCATTGGTCTAGAGTAGACCCAGTCAAAATAGCTCTGAGCTGCAGTTTAGGTGTATATAGGGTGCAGCTTGTCGCGAATTGTCGTCTGCTGTTAGTCTGGTGCACAGAGGGAAATTTCGATTCTTTAGCCCTTTGTGCGCAACCATTTCATTTATTTTATAACCGGCGTCGAAATAAATAACTTCATAAATTAACCAGGCGTCGGGAACAAAGCTTGCTGACCTGAGGCCATTTGCTGTGCTCCTGAGCGGGGTGTCCTGGCTGTCTGAGACAAGTTCGGGGAGCTGTGACGGGTTCACCGACCTGCAGACGGCTAGGCTCTCCGCTCTGGGGCGCCAGCCAGCCATTTAGTTGTAAAGGGCCGCGAGGCTGAAGTGGAGCGACGCCGTTCGTGCTGTCCCTGGGCCTTGGGAGGGCTACACTTCGCGCGTCGGACTTCTGAATTTTATTAACCTTTGTTTTAACTAATTTAAGGCGCAGTGCGGTTGTGCCAGTTAACCAGACTATTTTTTTTAGTTGTCGCCACAGCGATAACTGGTGACAGCAACAATAAGTGTGGGGTATTTCCTTACACTTCATTAATAGGTTAATAGGGATGGGGGTATTTTGTTAGCGAGTTATTGCCCTTGTTCAGTGACAGGCAAAGTAGCCTTTCACTGCAAGGAGTATAACTGGTTGAGTTGACATTGTTTAAATAAGTTTTATTTTGTCGTGGTTTTACTACCAGCGAGGTTGTTGTTTGGTGCTGAAATTGGGTTCAGCCATTGCAGCGTTGAATAGTAGCGCACACATTTGGGGTGTATTTTGGGTTAAATATATATACTCGTGGGTGTTCGGTTCTTGTTCACTCTTGTAGGTGGATGAGTGATTACTAGTGTTGAGCACTCAGTTTTTGTGGATTTTGGAGTTTGGAATATTGAGTTTATTCACTTTGAGTGAAGGGAAATAATTATCAGTTAGGAGTTAGTTGTAAATTATAACAGTTGGTGGGAGTTTTAGTTGAAAAGACAGATCATTGTTGATAAACACCGGTGTGTGAGATCTGGTCTTTGACTATACTTCAACCATCTGTTTTGTCTTTCTAGTTACAGTTAATTGTAATTATAATAGTTGGTGGGAGTTTTAGTTGGAAAGACAGATCATTATTGATTAACACCTTTGTGTGTGATCTGGTCTTTAGCTATACTCCAACCATCTATTCTTTCTGAACAGATTTAATTGTAAGTAATAGTTGACAGGAGTTTAGCTGGGTAGGTGGGTCACTGCATTATTTGGGTGATTGTTTTACACCAGTGTATGTGATTTGACCTTGAGCTATCCTTCAGTTATCTATCCTTTTTATATTTTTATTATCATTGACATAGTGAGTTAAGGGGAGGGAAGTTTAGGTTGGTGTTTCTTTTAAGTAGAAACAATTTAGTAAGCCTTCAGCGGTTGTTTCCCTTATCAGTTTTTTTTGGGGGTTACTTCTTTTAAATTTTATTTAGCATTTAATTATTTTGGTTGTCGAATGGGTTGTTAAGTAGAGGTTATATTATACTATTATTGGGATATTGCTATTGTGTGTAATATTTGTAACGGGACATTGGTTGGTTAGTACGCTAAATCGCTGGGGGTTGTATATTGGGCGGATTACTTGTGCAAAGGAAATATTATTGCTTCGTTTTTTTAAAATAAACTGCTTGATTGCTTTTATGCCTACTTGAATTCACTGTGTCTGTGTTGTTGGGGTGTTAGTTAGAGAGGGTTTATTTTATTTTTATTGTACACACCCTTCTGGTCCGTGTCATATAGTTTGCTTAAAGAAAAACATTTTTGTGTCCCTCCCTCCCTCCCCTCCCCCCTCTCTCTCTCTCTCTGTATGTGTGTATGTATGTCAGTGTGCGTGCGTGCGTGTGTGCGCGTGAGGGAGAGAGAGAGAGTGTGTGTGTGCGCGCATGTGTATATAATTGTGAGCAGGTAGGAAAAACTAAGCTAGCACTCTTTGTGTGTTTTTTAGAAGATATATCAAACACCAAGTTAATTGAACTGGTTTTGACTTTTAATGTTCGCTTCCAAAGACATAGGGACAAAACGTTAAACAATTAGATTACATATATGTATGTGTGTGTGCGCGCGCATGCGCGCGTAAACGTGTATGTGTGTGTATGTGTGTGCGTGCGTGTGTGTGACTGTTAGCACATACATACGGAGCTAGATTACACGCCTTTTTTTAAATTTTACTTTCGACGACAATGTACAGCTAGGCCTGCTATACAGCAGAGATGAAACACTCTGACTGAGACAGGCTAAATAATGCATCATCAAAAAAGGTTGATTAATGATGACGGTAGTCGGCGGGAAAGTGGACAGGGGTGTGGGGGAGATGTGGGCGGAGGGGGAGAGTGAGTTAGAGATAGGGAGAAAGAGAGAGAGAAGTCGGAAGTCTGAATTTTAATGAAAAAAAGACCTTTCAATGGGGAAACGAACATATGTATATATATACAACCATTATTAAATACAAAAAACATACCCATGAAAAGCCAACATAGAATCAATGACTGAAACATACGTCATAAAGGAGCACAGTGTTCCTGACATAATTGATGTAAGAACATACTTACGGAAATGCAATAGATAATCAGACATACTGACAAAAGACACATGATTCTCAAAGAGACAAAGCAATAAACCATAGACCAATAATAGTCATAGCATTAAGCATTAACATCATGAACGCAAGATTCTCTTAATTTGAAACAAGCATTAAGAAACCTCGCCAAATGGACTATTTCTCTTTGAGATCCACGTTTTAAAATACTAATCATTTTTAACTCTAAGTTATCATTCTCATTGGCATGCACATTGAACTTGTCTCTGATCTGGTGATACAAAGGACATCTAAATATAAAGTGGATTTCGTCTTCTTGGGTGTTTAAGCATTCTGGACATGCAGTGTGTGCTGGAGTAGGTGTAAAGCGATGTCTGTGAAGGTTTAAAGGAGAAACACCCATTCTAAATTGTGCTAAAAT
>CM065694.1:32841228-32851228 GCA_017654935.2 Phymorhynchus buccinoides
GTGCCTCCTTAATAGGAAGAGATCGGCGCAAACCATTTTGCCGTCGTGACCTTGACCTTGACGTACGACCTTGAAAACCGAAAATCTATTTTTAGCCATATCTCGGGCACCGATCAACATAGGATGTTGAAACCTGGTATGAAGGTGGTTTGGCTTATACCCGTTCTGATGATGGCATACCGATCAAGGTCAAGGTCAAGGTCAAAAAGATCGCTGGAGCCTGAAAATCGGAGGGTCATTTTTTTCTCCTTCTGTCTGTCCCAAGGATATCTTTCGAACGGTTTGACAGAATCACGTCAAATTTTGTGTGCTGGTGTGTCACCATGAGAGGAAGGCATCCGCGCAAACCATATTGCCGTCGTGACCTTGACCTTGGCGTACGACCTTGAAAACGGGCCATAACTCCCACACCGTTAGTGTTAGAGTCTTCAAATTTGGCATGAAGGTACTTTGGCGTATGCCCGTTCTGATGGTGGCATACCGATCAAGGTCAAGGTCACGGTCCGGGCGATCAGTAGGCCTTGAAAGTGGTAGGGGTCTACATATTGGGTTTTAAGCCATATTTTCCACATTCGTACTTGACAGAAGCGCTTCAGATTGTGTGTGGTACTGTATACCCTAGAGAAGAAAATATCAGAGCATAAATTATCACCATGCTGACCTTGACCTTGAAGTGTGACCTTGAAAACCGAAATTTCCTTCTTTGCGCTATATGTTTCTTCTTCAAGCTGTATCTCGTGAACTAGAAAGACAGAATCCCTTCCAATTTTGTGTCAGGATGTGACACTCTACGGGGTGTCGCAAGTGCGTGGCATTGCTGGTGACGGACATGTCTGCCGCTCGGCGACGCCCTTGTTATAATTATTCTTTTATTTGTTTATTTATTGATTGATTTATTCATTTTTCGCCTTGAATATGGGTGGACGAATGGTATGGAAGGGAAGGAGGGGGGGGGGGGGTAGAAACTTTGTGTATGGGTCGATGGCCTTCGCAAATAAATATGTGTCAGTGTCAGTGTTTCCTGTGCCAATAACGCCTGTGTTGAATCCAATTTCCAATCTTTTGTGGTGGCTGGCCAAAGATGAATTATAGAGACGTTCATCTTCTTTGTCTGTCACACTGGCTGAGACATTTCCACCCATGTACCTTACCTTATTTCTGATATATAATGGCCACATCATCTTCTTCTTCGCTCTCTCTCTCTCTCTCTCTCTCTCTCTCTCTCTCTCTCTCTCTCTCTCTCTCTCTCTCTCTCTCTCCTCTCTCTCTCTCTCTCTCTCTCTCTCTCTCTCTCTCCCTCTCTCTGCTTCTCTCTCTCTCTCTGCTTCTCTCTCTCTCTGTTTCTCTCTGTCTCTGTTTGCACAGGTGTACAGCTGTAGGAGAGAAAAACGAAGAGTCAAAGAGAGAGAGAGAGAGAGAGAGAGAGAGAGAGAGAGAGAGAGAGAGAGAGAGAGAGAGAGAGAGAGAGAGAGAGAGAGAGAGAGAGAGAGAGAGAGCGAGCGAGAGAGAGAGAGAGAGAGAGAGAGAGAGAGAGAGAGAGAGAGAGAGTGAGACATACAAAGAAAGAGAGAGAGTCCGAAAAAGAGGCAGAGAAAGATAGAGAGAGAAGACAGTGAGAGACAAATAGGCAAGGACATAGAGAAAGAGACAGAGACACACAGAGAAAGAGAGAGAAAGAGAGAGAGAGAGAGAGAGAGAGAGAGAGAGAGAGAGAGAGAGAGAGAGAGAGAGAGAGAGAGAGAGAGAGAGAGAGAGAGAGAGAGAGAGAGAGAGAGAGAGAGAGAGAGAGAGAGAGAAGAAGAAGAAGAAGAACAAGAACAAGAACAACGTTTTAATGAACCGGGCCATCTGCCCATGTCAAAGGGAAAAGTGGGAAGGGGAAATTGTTAAATCAAACAAAAAAAGGGGAAAATCCAATATAACACAAAATGTTAAGCAAGATATCTTCATACATAATTACACCATCTGCGCAGATCATAAAGCGTGAGAGAGAGAGAGAGAGAGAGAGAGAGAGAGAGAGAGAGAGAGAGAGAGAGAGAGAGAGAGAGAGAGAGAGAGAGAGAGAGAGAGAGAGAGAGAGAGAGAGAGAGAGAGAGAGAGAGAGAGAGAGAGAGATTGACAAGAAGCACTTGAAACTAAGTATAATACTTGACACATACCATAATGGTTACATAGAAATCAATGTGCGAAGAAAATAAATGGCACAATTTAAACAATGTCTTTTTTTTCTTTCTGTTTGTTTCCCCCACAAAAATGCAAAAATCTACATCAAACGTGGGTACATGCACACACACACACACACACACACACACACACACACACACACACACACACACACACACACACACACAGCGAGAGAGAGAGAGAGAGAGAGAGAGAGAGAGAGAGAGAGAGAGAGAGAGAGAGAGAGAGAGAGAGAGAGAGAGAGAGAGAGAGAGAGAGAGAGAGAGAGAGAGAGAGAGAGAGAGAGAGAGAGAGAGAGAGAGAGAGAGAGAGAGAGAGAGAGAGAGAGAGAGAGACAGACAGAGAGACAGAGAGGCCACAGCGCGCATACACTTTTACATATATACATAAAGTGGCTACGAAACGAAACGCATACACTAACAAGTATCTTGTCAGAACATTTCGAACAAATTCAAGCTTTCAGTCCTTCAAAGTGAAAACATGAAGGTCTGAAACACACATTACTAGTAGAACAATTATATACATTTTTCGCAATAATAACACTTTTACATAATACATAAAATGGCCAGGAAACAAAACGCATACACTAACAATAATCTTATCAGAACATTTCGAACAAATTTAAGCTTTCAGTCCTTCAAAGTGAAAACATGAAGGTCTGAAAGCCCACATTACACACACATTACTAGTAGAGAAAATTGTATACTTTTTCACAATCGTAACAACTAACATCGACAGAAATCGATACTCAAATGCTCGTGCACGTGCCTGCACATCCACTCACAAACACAGACATCAAATTATCCCTCTCCATGCGCACACACATGCACGCACGCACACACATACACACACACACCTCTACACTCACAAACATGCGCCACCCCCACTCCACACACGCACACCATATACAACACCAACATAATTATATTCGCACATACATGCATCTGAATTGATTGTCTACTTTTTAACACAAGTTGATCTCAGTTGAAGTACCTTGTAAATGTAAGTTCCAACTTCATGTGCTAGTGTAATATTGGATAAGTGCAAAACTAATCTAAATTGTGAAGGTTTCCTGTAAAATGTAATCGGTATATATTCTTGTCTTAGAATTTGATATAAAGGGCAAGTAAACATGAAATCAATTTCGGTCTCTACGGATCCTTTGCAATTGGGACAATGTAAACAATCTCTTGTGGTTTGAGAAAAACGTTTAATATGGCAGTTTAAAGGTGAAACACCTAGCCTTAGTCTAGTTAAATATTTTTTTATAACACTATTTTTTAATACAATAAGTAATCACTTAGACAGAGATGTTGTTTCAATAAAGAATAAAACAAGTAACTCTATTTAGTCTGAATATCACTATTCCAACCTTGCAGGAAACAATCAATTAAACGTTGTTTAAATTCATTTAAGAATATCTTGTCATTATTTACACCCTGGTTTTCCCATACAAAACCAAAGCCGTATCTATACAGAGTGAAACATATCTTTGAAGCCCAGTTACTTTTATTTTGACAATATAGGTTAAACAGCATTTTATAACATTTGTGAGGAATACGTTCAGATGACATTTTTGTCAAAGTTAACCAGTATTTGACATTGCGAACATAGACATTTCTAAATAATGGATACCTACCTGTTTCGCCGTAGACCAGAGCAGTAGGTGTTCTAACACTAACATTAAGAAATCTTTTGATAGCAAATAAATGTATGCGTTCAATGATAGAATAATCTGATCCATATGTTAGAATAGGCTGTATCTGACAATCAAACAGCTTAAAGAAAAGATTTGGAGACTGATTATTGAGTGACCAAAGCAACCGTAAAATACCTATAACACCCTTTTTTGCTTTTTGTGCCATATCTTTCAATGTAAAAGAAAACGATAAGCCAGTTGAGAAAATTACACCTAAATACATGTTTACAATTTATAGATATTGTCCTTCATAAACCCATTTCTCAGCTGCTCCTATATAACCACCTTTGCGAAAGACTATTACTTTTTACTTATCCATATTTACAATAAGACCAAGTTTCTTAGCTGTAGCACTTAAAATATTTAGTTGCTGCTGTAACCCAATAACTGTATGCGATAATAATAGCACATCATCAGCAAAAAGGAGAATAAGAATTTGTATTTGTTCAGGTGTAAGCGTTATACCATGCTTACCATTTTGAGTAACCTCATTTGCTAGTTCATTAATTAGTAAAGAAAACAAAACAGGACTACACATTTCTCCTTGTTTTAACCCTTAATGGCACATAAAAACGTCTGTGATCTCATTACCAGCACGAACCCTAGCTTTAACTACAGAATACATACTTTGGATTGCATTATACATTTTTCCATTGATACCATTTTTTCTTAGAAATGACCATAAACAGCATCTATCTACCAAGTCAAAGGCTTTTTTTAAGTCTATGAAAGCACAATATAACTTTTTATGATTTGCAAATTGCTTCTGAATTAATAACAAAAGGGTGAATATATGATCGATTGTACTATATTGTCGTCTAAATCCAGTTGGGATTCATTTACTATCTTGTTCTTTTCTAACCAACTCGATAATCTCTTATTTAGAATATAACTGTAAAGTTTACCACATACATTCAACAGAGAAATCCCCCTGTAATTATCTGGCGAGTTGACGTTACCTTTTTTGTGAATGGGGTGGATGACAGCTTCAGACCAAGGGATGGGAAAAGCACCAGAATCAAATAATCTATTAAAATACCTAGTAAAAAACAAACTAATCTCAGGGTCTGCACATTTATAAAATTCACCTGATAATCCATCCGGACCAGCAGCTTTGTTGTTCTTTAAAGCTGAAATAGCTTCTAATACTTCCTGGTGACTTATCTCCCAATCCAATTCATCAAAATTAACATTCACAACACAGCATTCGTCCACTTTATACCAAGTTTTATGTACATCAAATACATCATCTTCACATTCACTCTGATTGAACACAGCTGAAAAATGAGCAAACCAATCATCATGGGAAATAGTATTTCTGCTAACAGGTCTGCTCAAATAGTTTTTAAGAGCACTCCAGAAAATCTTAGGATTTTTAGAATTATCTTCGAGGGTTTTAATAACTTCATTTTTATAGTCGGTTTGTTTAACCTTTAGAAAATCTTTATAAGAGTTTCGTCGACTCACATATGATGCTCTCAAGAGATCTATTTCCGAAGGTGATCGGACTTTGCGATGGGCTGGTTTGTCTGTTTGTTTGTTTGTTTTTTTGTTTGTTGTTTTTTCTTTGTATTTACAAATGCCCCACATGCCGAAAGGCCGAACTAAGTTGGCTTTCAGTTCGTTTTTCTGTTTTTGTCCTTTGCCAATCTACGATCGCAAAGGAGTAAGTTTTCGTTCAGGTTTGTTTCCTTTTTTTGTTTGTTTGTTGTTCTTTTCTGTCTGTCCTAAGGATCTCACGAACCGCTTGACCGACTCACTTCAAATTTTGTGTGGTGATGTGTACCTATGAGAGGAAGGCATCCGCACAAAGCTTTTCGCCGCTCTGACCTTGACCTTGGCGTATGACCTTGAAAACCGAAAATCGTTAAGGGGCCATAACTTCCACACCGCAGGTCCTGGAGTCATGAAACTTGGCATGGAGGTACTTTCGCTTATGGCCGTTCTGATGATGGCATACCGATGAAGGTCAACGTCAAGGTCAGGGAGATCAGTATGCCTTGAAAGTGGTATGGGTCTAATAATTGGGTTTTTCTGCCCCACGCATATCTTCCGAACAGCTTCACCGAATCGTTTCCAATTTTGTGTGGTGGCATGTCACCATGAGAGGAAGGCATCTGCGCATAAATTATCGCCGTCGTGACCTTCACCTTGGCGAATGACCTTGACAACCGAAAATCTTTAAGGGGCTATAACGTCCACACCGTTGGTTTTAGGGACTTCAAACTTGGCATGTAGGTACTTTGGCATATGTTTGTTCTGATGATTGCATACTGATCAAGGTCAAGCACAAGGTCATGGAGATCGCTAGGCCTTGAAAGTGGTAGAGGTCTAAAAATTGGGTTTTCAGCCACAAAAGTAAAAATATAATATTTTGCGGACCCGGCGAAACCGGTACTCAGCGTTACCGCTACTTGGCGTTACCTGTACTAGGCGTTACCTGTACTAGGCGTTACCGGTACGGGGCGTTGCGCTAGTAATAATAATAGCTTTTTCTTTTCTTTCCCCCCCCTCCCACAAGTTCCCATTATTCACCTTATGATTATGTGTGTGCCTTAGTATACCCCCCCCCCCCCCCCTCTCACCTCCCGTCTCCCATTACCCTCATTTCCCCCCGATTTTTGTGTGCATGCGTTACTTAGATTTTGTCGTTTGAAGTTTTCTTTGAATCTTGTTATTTATTATTGCTTCCCCAGGGCTGGGTGGAAAAAAAGCTGTCATTGCTTTTCTCATGTTCCCTGGTTAAATAAAATTTCGTTTTCGTTTTCGTTTTCGTTTTCTCTCTCTGGGTCCCCTTCACTCTGTCTATGCATGCCTGTCAGTATCTTTTTCTACCTTTTTCCTATGTCATTGTCCATACATGCCTAAGATGCATGAGTTTTGAGTGGGTTTTTTTTAGGTTTGTTTATTTTCATGTTTACATGCTTTTCTTGTTTTTTGTTTTATTTTTCTGTTTGCAATCTTTTCTAGTTTAGGTTGAGCACAGAATGTAAAAAAGCTGTCAAAGCTTATTTCTTTATGCTCAATAAAAATCATTTTGACTTGACTTGACGTACGGACGCACACGCACACGTACGCACGCGCGCACGCACACGCACACACTTTTTTCTCGGAATGCCCCATTTACGTCCCTCAACCCTTCCCTCCTCTTTTAGTCTTTAACAATTGTTCTTATTTTTCTACAATTTCCTTTAGGATCTGGTCTGGCAGAACATTCCATCACAAGCCATGCGAAATGCTTTCATCAACCTCAACACGCACATCTGTCAGTATATTCCAGAACAGCATGACATTCAGGAAGGCTTTCTCATTCCATTCAATTTATTTTAAGAAGTACGAAAAGTTAAATTAATATTTTCTTTTCGACTTCAATTTTCTTCCGATGGATTAATAAGATACTTTTTGTGTGTGTATTTGTGATGGCTGCGTTATTAACAGAGTCCTTGCAATAATGTTTATTTTATTATGGTCTCTTTCGTCCGTATCCATTTTTTCGCATAATCACGCAGTAAAAGATTTGAATGAAAATAGTAGGAGAAAACGTGGGGAGTTAAGGAATATGAACTCATAGACGTCCACGCACGCGCACACACACGGACAGATACAGACACAGACACACAGACACAGACACACACACACACACATAAATGCGCGTAAACACACACACACACACACACACACACACACACACACACACACACACACACACACACACACACACACATATATAGACATAGACACACATAGTAGGGCCTACAAACACAGACACACACAGACCCTGACACACGCACAGATAATTCGCTCACACACACATACACATAAGCACGGGCACACAGACAGAAGCACACACACACACACACACACACACACACACACACACACACACACACACACACACACACACACACACACACACACACACACACACTAACAGTTCACACACACACACACACACACACACACACACACGCACACGCGCACACACACACACGCGCGCGCACGCGCACGCACGCACACGCACACACACACACACACATACACACACACACACACAAACGCACGGGCATAAATGACTCGATGTCAAAAAATCTTACAACTGCGTTGGCTAATTCCATGTCCCACTTTAATTAAAATCTTGACTTTGACTTCGACTTTTGACTTGATTTGATTTTAAAACATTATACACACACGACACGTATACGTGCGCGTGGTGGGTCTTTAATTTAAGCAAACGAAAAAGCAAAGAATCAACCTTTCTTCCGACGATGCGATGAACCCAATGACAATGTCAATGCTAATAGGTAATCCGTTTTCCTCTAATTTTCCCTTTAATAGATGACTTCTCCATTCATTTGCCTTGAAAGCCATTTCATTTTGCCCTCTAATGCACACACCCCGCCCCTCTCCCCCACTCTCCTCCCTAAATTCCCTAATTCGTTGTAGAGATAATTTTGCATGTGACAGGATGCAAATATGTCTTGCTAGGTCTTATGCATCGATGTGGATGTTGTGTGGAGAGAGAGAGAGAGAGAGAGAGAGAGAGAGAGAGAGAGAGAGAGAGAGAGAGAGAGAGAGAGAGAGAGAGAGAGAGAGAGAGAGAGAGAGAGAGAGAGAGAGGAGAGAGAGAGACTGACAGACTCAGACAGGCATTGGCGCGCGCACGCACACGCACACGCACACACACACACACACGCACGCACGTGCACACACACACACATATACAGAGAGAGAGGAGAGAGAGAGAGAGAGAGAGAGAGAGAGAGAGAGAGAGAGAGAGAGAGAGAGAGAGAGAGAGAGAGAGAGAGAGAGAGAGAGAGAGAGAGAGAGAGAGAGAGAGCATGCGAGAGAGAGAGAGAGAGAGAGAGAGAGAGAGAGAGAGAGAGAGAGAGAGAGAGATGCGAGAGAGAGAGAGAGAGAGAGAGAGAGAGAGAGAGAGAGAGAGAGAGAGAGAGAGTGCATGCGAGAGAGAGAGAGAGAGAGAGAGAGAGAGAGAGAGAGAGAGAGAGAGAGAGAGAGAGAGAGAGAGAGAGAGAGAGAGAGAGAGAGAGAGAGAGAGAGAGAGAGAGAGAGAGAGAGAGAGAGAGAGAGAGTGTGCAAGCGAAGGGCTCTTTTGAGAAAGCTACGTTTTCTATATTTCTATATTCTATATCCATTTCAATATTCATTTTCTCGTTATGTTGCTTTTCCGGGCATGTATGTGTGCGAGGACTAATGCTTGAAAATGTGTATGCACAAAAGTTCATGCCAGTCTGCATATGTCTTAATTTGTGTGCCTGCATGTCTGTCCTGTGTGCTTGGAAGTTTACTTTCGATCCATCTTTTGTGAGATAAAGCAATGATGCTTTTTATCTTCTTTTGTTAAATTATTAATCCGCAAAATAAAATTAAAAAACAATTTTTTCTTAGCATGAATAATACACTGAAACATAGAAAGGGAAGTTGAAATGATGAATTATGTAATTGGGACCAAAAACAGACAATCAGGGTAAACCAACAGAATATAGGGAACAATCTATTGTTGTCTGTAACAAATGATGTATCATCTACGCCCCACCCTTCACATACACACACTTGATGCATAGTGAGGAAATCACCTATCATGCCCAAAAAGGGGGGAAAGAAAGAAAGAAACATAAGTAGCCAGCATGAAAACGAGAAAAACAACAACAACAACAGAGAACATAGAGAGCCATACGTACTAAAAACAACAACAACAACAGAGAACATAGAGAGCCATACGTACTAAAAACAACAACAAAAACAGAGAACATAGAGAGCCATACGTACTAAAAACAACAACAACAACAGAGAACATAGAGAGCCATACGTACTAAAAACAATAAACAAATGTATGCATAAACACGCTTCAACACATACTAAACAGAAGGAATTAAAAGAAAACAGAAATATATGCATGAAAAACTGAAACATAGATTTAAAAACGCACGCAAACATTAACAGTGATATTTAGGGTAAATTGAAATTGAAAAATATAGGTTTGGAAGGAAACGAAACAACAACAAATAAAACAAATATACATTCGTAACAACAACAATACATAAAACAAATATACATTCGTAGTAACAACAACAACACATAAAACAAATATACATTCGT
>CM065694.1:32856228-32863728 GCA_017654935.2 Phymorhynchus buccinoides
TTGTCCATCCATCTCGTCACACTAAAGGGACAGCAAGAAGTCAGCAAGCTGTTGTCCATCCATCTCGTCACACTAAAGAGACAGCAGGAAGTCAGCGAGCTGTTGTCCATCCATCCCGTCACACTAAAGGGACAGCAGGAAGTCAGCGAGCTGTTGTCCATCCATCTCGTCACACTAAAGGGACAGCAGGAAGTCAGCGAGCTGTTGTCCATCCATCTCGTCACACTAAAGGGACAGCAGGAAGTCAGCGAGCTGTTGTCCATCCATCTCGTCACACTAAAGAGACAGCAGGAAGTCAGCAAGCTGTTGTCCATCCATCTCGTCACACTAAAGGGACAGCAGGAAGTCAGCGAGCTGTTGTCCATCCATCTCGTCACACTAAAGAGACAGCAGGAAGTCAGCGAGCTGTTGTCCATCCATCTCGTCACACTAAAGGGACAGCAGGAAGTCAGCAAGCTGTTGTCCATCCATCTCGTCACACTAAAGGGACAGCAGGAAGTCAGCGAGCTGTTGTCCATCCATCTCGTCACACTAAAGGGACAGCAGGAAGTCAGCGAGCTGTTGTCCATCCATCCCGTCACACTAAAGGGACAGCAGGAAGTCAGCAAGCTGTTGTCCATCCATCTCGTCACACTAAAGGGACAGCAGGAAGTCAGCAAGCTGTTGTCCATCCATCTCGTCACACTAAAGAGACAGCAGGAAGTCAGCGAGCTGTTGTCCATCCATCCCGTCACACTAAAGGGATAGCAGGAAGTCAGCGAGCTGTTGTCCATCCATCTCGTCACACTAAAGGGACAGCAGGAAGTCAGCGAGCTGTTGTCCATCCATCTCGTCACACTAAAGGGACAGCAGGAAGTCAGCGAGCTGTTGTCCATCCATCTCGTCACACTAAAGGGACAGCAGGAAGTCAGCGAGCTGTTGTCCATCCATCTCGTCACACTAAAGGGACAGCCACACTGCATACGATTCGATCCCAATGCGATACGATTGTGACGATGTCTGTGAGTCACGATTCTCGTGACATTCATCTGTCTATATTACATCTGATCAAACCCTACTAGTTATGCTCGCCATATTTGCAGCCCCCGTACACGAATATGATGAACTACCTGTCATTTTGTATCAAACATTTTATTTTATTCGTACATTGCTGTCTACATGAGATGTATATATATATATCTCACTCACTAGCCCCTTAACTGGGAATGGTCGTGGGGGCGCTGCACTGACGAGCAGTGACACCCCCCTCCCATCCATCTTCCTTAGGGGCGTCTAGAAGCACGCTTGGAGTGGGGAGGTCTTGGGGTGGGATGGGGGTATGACGGGCATCAGGGGTTGTGCCCCAGAAGCAAAGAAAGGAGCCAAAGTTTTTGTTTGTTGTCCGTCACCGAAGGTGAACGGACTTTGCGATGGGCTGGTTTGTATTTTTTTTCTTTTTTTTTTCTTTTTCTGTCTGTCCCAAGGATATCTCCCGAATCGCTTGACTGAATCGCGTCAAATTGTGTGTGAAGGTGTGCCTCCTTAATAGGAAGAGATCGGCGCAAACCATTTTGCCGTCGTGACCTTGACCTTGACGTACGACCTTGAAAACCGAAAATCTATTTTTAGCCATATCTCGGGCACCGATCAACATAGGATGTTGAAACTTGGCATGAAGGTGGTTTGGCTTATGCCCGTTCTGATGATGGCATACCGATCAAGGTCAAGGTCAAGGTCAAAAAGATCGCTGGAGCCTGAAAATCAGAGGGTCATTTGTTTCTCCTTCTGTCTGTCCCAAGGATATCTTTCGAACGGGTTGACAGAATCACGTCAAATGTTGTGTGCTGGTGTGTCACCATGAGAGAAAGGCATCCGCGCAAACCATTTTGCCGTCGTGACCTTGACCTTGGCGTACGACCTTGAAAACCGAAAATCTTTAAGGGGCCATAACTCCCACACCGTTAGTGTTAGAGTCTTCAAATTTGGCATGAAGGTACTTTGGCTTATGTCCGTTCTGATGGTGGCATACCGGTCAAGGTCAAGGTCACGGTCCGGGCGATCAGTAGGCCTTGAAAGTGGTAGGGGTCTACACATTGGGTTTTGGGTGGAGGAAATTCGAAGGCTAGAACATGTGTGTGTGTGTGTGTATGTGTGTGTGCGTGTGCGTGCGTGCGTGTGTGTGTGTGTGTGTGCGTGTGTGCGTGCGCGCGTGTGCGCGCGTGTACGTGTGTGTGTGTGTGTGTGTTTGTGTGTGTGTGTGTGTGTGTGTGTGTGTGTGTGTGTGTGTGTGTGTATGTGTGTGTGTGTGTGAGCTCTTTTTTGCTCTATTTGGGGGGGGGGGGGAGGGGGTTCAAAATTGTAAGTTACTCAGTTCAGTAACCCGAAAGATAGAATCATTCTACGTACCGTTATATGGCATGAAACCAGACTCGTTTTTTCCCCTTGCATTGCGACCTTTGGCGGGCGCAGGTGGCCACAAAAAACTAAAGTGTTCTTTTGCGGGATGTTTAGCTTTGTCTGCCTGTTTCTCCGTATAGTTTGACTGCTTTAGTACATCTCTCTGTCTCTGTGTCTCTGTCTCTCTGTCTCTCTGTCTGTCTGTCTCTGTCTGTCTCTCTCTCTCTCTCTCTCTCTCTCTCTCTCTCTCTCTCTCTCTCTCTCTCTGTCTGTGTCTGTCTCTCCCTCTCTCTCCCCCCCCCCTCTCTCTCTCTCTCTCTCTCTCTCTCTCTCTCTCTCTCTCTCTCTCTCTGTGTCTCTGTCTCTCTTCACAAATTCGATTTCATGTTTTGCCACGAAATTGTCACATATAGATCGATAGTGTAATTATGAACAAGATAAAACAATCTCTAAAAACTACACCTACTGTAATCACATACAATTATTTAACTTCATGATTAATGATTAATGTCTGTCTGCATGTATGTTTGAATGTCTTTCTGTAGTACTGTAAAGTGTGAATGTTCTTGTGAACTTTATTCAATATTAGGACCTGAACTATGCCCCTAGTTTCATTATGAAAAAATAAATATGGTAAAACATCATTGAATTAAGAATGACTTGAACTTGTACATATAAAATAAAAAAGGTTAGGTGTATTGAGACCTATTCCAATTGGTTGCATAACAAACGCAAATAAGAGAGAGAATGCGAATACGAATATTTAATCAGATCAAGGCCAATTCCCTAATGGAGTTCACATAAACACAATTGCCAAATGGAAAAGAAAAAGCAAACCAGACTATCATAATCATAGTACCAACCCAAGAAATGAGAGAGGGAGACAGAGAGAGAGAGAGAGAGAGAGAGAGAGAGAGAGAGAGAGAGAGAGAGAGAGAGAGAGAGAGAGAGAGAGAGAGAGAGGAGAGAGAGAGAGAGAGAGAGAGAGAGAGAGAGAGAGAGAGAGAGAGAGAGAGAGAGAGAGAGAGAGAGAGAGAGAGAGAGGGAGAGAGAGAGAGAGAGAGAGAGAGAGAGAGAGAGAGAGAGAGAGAGAGAGAGAGAGAGAGAGAGAGAGAGAGAGAGAGAGAGAGGAGAGAGAGAGAGAGAGAGAGAGAGAGAGAGAGAGAGAGAGAGAGAGAGAGAGAGAGAGAGAGAGAGAGAGAGAGAGAGAGAGAGAGAGAGAGAGAGAGAGAGAGAGAGAGAGAGAGAGAGAGAGAGAGAGAGAGAGAGAGAGAGAGAGAGAGAGAGAGAGAGAGAGAGAGAGAGAGAGAGAGAGAGAGAGAGAGAGAGAGAGAGAGAGAGAGAGAGAGAGAGAGAGAGAGAGAGAGAGAGAACGAACGAACGAACGAATGTTTTTTTATTGAGGAAAAGCGGAATAAGCACAATAACCGGCTTTTTTTCATCCGGCCCTCAGAACCAAAAGAAAAGAAATTTAAAAAATACAAATAGAAAAAAAGACATCGCAAAATACAAGAAAAAAACCTCAACCTTCAATCAAGGTCGTAAACGGACGCACCGTGCAAGGCATATAAATAAGATAAATTACATCAATTAACGAGACTGAGACCAGGACAGACAGACAGACAGACAGATACCGACAGAGAGAGGGAGGCCAAAATAAAAGAACAGAATAAAATGGAAGAAATGAAGTAATATATGCAGGAAAAATAATGCATAGTAAATACAATGTACATATAAGAAGACTTAACACATAAGCATGTATTATAACAAATGAGATATTTAGAAAAGGATATAAAGTAGACATTCTTGGATATTATGAGCTAGAGTATTCGTTCATGGGTATTTGATGATATATTTTTTTGAATGTGTTTAAACAAACATGAACGTTAATTTGGGAAGAAATGCCGTTCCAAAGAAGACCCTCTGCATATTGTAAGCTAGATTTGAATAAATCAGTCTATGAGGAAGATGTTTCATGTTGAATTGAAACTTTTCTTGTAGGAGAGAGAGAGAGAGAGAGAGAGAGAGAGAGAGAGAGAGAGAGAGAGAGAGAGAGAGAGAGAGAGAGAGAGAGAGAGAGAGAGAGAGACAGACAGACAGACAGGCAGACAGCACAGATACAGGGTGGAAGAGAGACAGTATGGTAAAACATTATTTATTATAACCATACAGATTGTGAAATTGAACAAAGGGTAATTACTCTCTTTTTCTAATTAACTCCCCTCCACCAAAGTTGATTACGATACCATTCACCTAGCAGTGCGTGGGTCAGAACCAAAGTGAGACAAGCAAAGCATCATTCTTAAAACAAATGTGCCAAGCTCGCCTTTATGACCCTCCACCCACACAGTACACATCAACAATGGTGGAGAGGACAACATACAAGCAAATCAACACATGTCCAAGAGTGGCATAGCCTTCTAACCTTGAATATGTTACACATAAACAACATACAACACAGAACAAACTGGTAAGCCTCGAAAGAAAGTTTGGTTAATCAAAGAATGAAATAGTGAGGCCAAGAGAGGAGATGACGAAATTGAACAAAGGGTAATTACTCTCTTTTTCTAATTAACTTCCCTCCACCAAAGTTGATTACGATACCATTCACCTAGCAGTGCGTGGGTCAGAACCAAAGTGAGACAAGCAAAGCATCATTCTTAAAAAAAGAATGTGCCAAGCTCGCCTTTATGACCCTCACCCACACAGTACACATCAACAATGGTGGAGAGGACAACATACAAACAAATCAACACATGTCCAAGAGTGACATAGCCTTCTAACCTTGAATATGTTACACATAAACAACATACAACACAGAACAAACTGGTAAGCCTCGAAAGGGTCATAAAGGCGAGCTTGGCACATTCTTTTTTAAGAATGATGCTTTGCTTGTCTCACTTTGGTTCTGACCCACGCACTGCTAGGTGAATGGTATCGTAATCAACTTTGGTGGAGGGGAGTTAGAGTAATTACCCTTTGTTCAATTTCGTCATCTCCTCTCTTGGCCTCACTATTTCATTCTTTGATTTACCATACAGATTGTGATTAAAGATTGGGGCGAGTTGGTTTTGGGGGCGAGTTGGTTGGGGCGAGTTGGAAATGGGGCGAGTTGACTGGTACCCTTTAATAGAATTCGAGTAGACTTGTCAAACCCCTCACCCATGTTCTACCCTCCAGTTTTCCTCCACCCCCCACCCCGCACCCTCTCCCTCTATTTCCTAACTCACCTCCATTTTTCTCTTCGATTTAAAAAAGGCAAAAACAACCCAAACAAACAAAAACTTTGGCTCTTTTCTTTGCTTCTGGGGCACAACCCCTGATGCCCGTCATCCCCCCATCCCACCCCACCCCAAGACCTCCCCACTCCAAGCGTGCTTCTAGACGACCCTAAGGAAGATGGATGGGAGGGGGGTGTCGCTGTAAGAGGATTCTGTGCACCACCTTGATGCAAGCAAAGGGCAAAGAGGGTCTTGAAGCATCTATCTCTGTTTCTGTCTGCCTGTCTGTCTGTCTGTCTCTCTCTCCCTCTCTCTCTCCCCTGTCTCTCTCTCTTTCCTTACATACGCGCGCGCGCGCACGCGCGCGTGTGCGTGCGCATGTGTATGTGTGTGTGTGTCTGTATATATATATATATATATATATATATATATATATATATATATATATATATGTGTGTGTCTGTCTGTCTGTCTGTCTGTGCGCATGCATATAGTTTTATGTATGTACACATGTACGTGTGTGCATGTATGCATGCGATTGAGCGCAAGCGTGTGTATGCGTGCATGCTCGCGCCCGTGTTTTTGATGTACTCACTTATCACAAATAGCTGCACACACTGCGTCAACGTAACATAGTATAATCTTCTTGGAAAAAAACCACCACAAATTCATTTCAATAACGAGAGATTATAATAATACGCTTTTTTTCATAAGCAAATTACCCTGTACGTACTAATCAGCTCACATTCATAGGATCGCTACATAAGTCAGGATCATCATATCTATTCGTCTTTAAATGATATATTAGATCAGATTTATTAATATATTTTTGCAGCAAAATAAGCGTCAGCCTTGGGGCATTATGGGACGTGTTATTGGTCACCCAAACACTGTCTCCAAAATGGTTGCGACCCCCTTCCAAGCCTTTGCCTGCGTTTCCAAAAGTATTGATCAGTAATAGATTATTATCGGTGAAACAGAACGTTGGGAGGGTGAGAGATGGAGGTGGTGGGAAGGGGGTGGGGTGAAGAGAGGGGCGAAGGGGTGGAGAGAGAGAGAGAGAAAGAGAGAGATAGAGAGAGAGAGAGAGAGAGAGAGAGAGAGAGAGAGAGAGAGAGAGAGAGAGTGTGTGTGTGTGTGTGTGCGCGCGTGTGTGTGTTAAGAAGTGTGTGATTGTTTGTGAGTGCGTGAAAGGGATACCATATGTAAATTCAGATACATGTTGTGTACGTTGTTACAACCATGACGAAGCTTGCAATGAAGCGAAATATTGGCTCTTGAAAAATAAAGAAAACGATGCGGCTCAAGGACTTTGGTGCCATTTGTTTTATTGTATTAAACCTGGGAGTGTTGCACCTTCTGGCACCAACCTCAATCAAATTCCTGCTCTTGGAAAACCTCCTTCTGCCTAACAGATTTCCTAACAGATATAGGCCTATATATAACAAACGACACATTCCATTACAAAAATAGGTCAATTTGCAGTCATATAGTTACTGATTTTAAATGCTTTATATACATACAAAGACAATTTTGTGACTGTTGATGTCATTAGTAAAACTAATCTGAACAGACAAGGTTGCTTAGAGTATTCCAGATGTATGTGTGTGACAGAGAGAAAGAGACAGAGACAGACAGAGAGCGAGAGAGAGAGAGAGAGAGAACAATGAACAACTGCTTAATGACCAGGCCATCTGCCCATGTCATGAGAAAAGGGGTAACAACGGGAAATCTTCACAATAACAAACAGTATCAAGATAATAGCAGAAAATATTACATTGTTTCATTGCGAATTATAAGTGCATCAGACAAGTACATTGCAAGGTTAAATATACATCTAGAGTCACACATCAGCAAAATTAGCCTAAAAGCAGAAGGATGATTGTAATATGTTTTAGGGATC
>CM065694.1:32873728-32881228 GCA_017654935.2 Phymorhynchus buccinoides
CACACACACACACACACACGCATGCACGCACATCCCCACCCACACCCATGTCCTCGTCCCCCGTATCTATGGGATTCCAGTCTCTGCGTCTGCATGGGTCACACATTGTGCTCGCAGTTGTAGCTGTACCCGTCTTTATGTGCTCACCGTCTCTATGCGCCCCCCCCCCCCATCCCCCCTGTCTCTAAGGGTCCTCTTAGGTTTGGGATAGGCCTTGGCTAGGGTTAAAGATAAGGTTAGGAGCTAGGGTTTCGGTTAGGGTTAAGGTTTGGGTTGGATGAGACGTAGATACAGAGAGATACGTTAAAACGTTTAACAGAAACAGGGGGAGGCACCGGGACACAGGGACATAATGAGACGGGGACACATGAAAACGAGCTTGGTGACACATACAGACGGGGACATAGTGTACCGTAGGCACCTTTAAGGTGGCGAATACTTTTTTTCTATTAGTTTGGAATTGTTCTGCACAACTACGGTGCTTACGAAAACCTGCCTGGAATCTGGGGATAATGGTGTTTTTTATCTAGAAAATATTGAAGTCGATTGTTAACAATGTTCTCAAAAGGTTTTCCTTAAGGTTAGACCTTAACAGTTGCTGTCCGTAAGACTGACCAAACGACACACCGTGGTAACGCTATCCCTGCGAATCAAATTTGAAGATTACAAAGGCACTAATTGTTTAAAAGATAATTGATGGATTTCAACCAAAGTTGGATTGATCAACAAATGTCGCCTAAGAAATGTCTTTGTCAAATAATAAACTACTATGTATCGTACCGATGCGAGAGAGATACGTTAAAACGTTTAACACAAACAGGGGGAGGCACCGGGACACAGGGACATAATGAGACGGGGACACATGAAAACGAGCTTGGTGACACATACAGACGGGGACATAGTGTACCGTAGGCACCTTTAAGGTGGCGAATACGTTTTCTATGAAACACAAAACCCCACAAAAGTCAAACATTATCTCCCCTGACTGTTACGGTTACTGGGAGCACAATGCAATGGCCCTACCATCTTGTTTTTCATTGCGCGCTTTCGTATTGCGCAGCGAATTGAATGTCGAACGCCATTTGTCTCTCAACGTGTCCCTGTCTCTCTGATGCTTTCTCTCCCTACCCCCCCCCCCCTCTCTCTCTCTCTCTCTCCCTCTCTCTCTCTCTGTCTCTCTCTTTCCTCTCACACTCTCTCTCTCTGCTTCTCTGTCTTTCTGTCTCTCTGATTTCGTGGCTGTCTTCATACTATACCCGTCTGTCTCTAACTCCATGTCTTGCAAATAGGTCTACTTTCTGAGCGTGCATCTCCCCCCCCCCCCCTCCAAATCCTCTCTCTATATATCTCGCTCTCTGTCTTTCTCTGTCTCTGCCCGCCCATCTGCCTCTCTGCTTCTGTTAGTCCCTCTCTTTACTTTTGCGCGTCTCTCTCTGACTGGCTCTCGCCATTTGCCTGAATTACATCTCTCTGTCTTGGTTTTGTTTCTGTCTGTTTGCCTGTACTTGCTGTATGTCCGTCTGTCTGTCTGTCTCCCCCCACCCCACCCCACCCTCTCTCTCTCTCTCTCTCTCTCTCTCTCTCTCTCTCTCTCTCTCTCTCTCTCTCTCTCTTTCTTACTCTCTCTCTCTTTCTGTTTGTTTGTCCTTCCGTCCATCTTTTTGTTTGCGGCTGAGAGTTCCCATACAGTCTATTCCAATTGCATAACTTATCAGTTCCGTTATTTTATTTCTCATCTTCCTAGGCATGAAGCCATTCATCTTAAATGTCTTTCCATATTGTTTGTGCCCTTGCCATTATTTTCCTAATACTTTATCTCTTTTGTTTTGCTGTGCAGCTGTACACACGCGCGCGAGAGAAACAGAAACACAGACAAACAGACAGGCAGACAGGCACACAGACTATCCATTATGATGGTGGGTTCCTGCGCGCATGGCTTCCCACTCGTTTTATGACATTGTTTTTAGTCCCCGAGCCGAAGGTTCGGAGAACTCTTGTTTTTGTCTGATCCGTCCGTCCGGTGTCCGTCCGGTGTCCGTCCGTCCGGTGTCCGTCCGTCCGGTGTCCGTCCGGTGTCCGTCCGTCCGTCCGGTGTCCGTCCGTCCGGATATTCGTCCGTTTTTCTCAAAAACTATTCAGTCTATCATCATCACATTTGGTGTACTAGTTCGCCAAGATGCAAGCTATCCACTGATGTATTTAGTTTTACATTAAGGTCAAGGTCGCGCCAGTTACGGGGTTCAAACCCCGAAACACATAATCGCTAATATCTCGCGAAGTTTTGCATGTATTTTAATGCAGTTTTTTTACCCAACATTTCTATAATGGTCTATAACACAGGTGTCATGAATGTTTCTGTGCGCGCGTGTGCGCATAATCGCGCGCGCTCAAATCACGGGTCCGAACCCCAAGGCTATATATAAAAAAACTATTCAGTTACGTGCTGTTTTGATGCGTTTTTATGTAGTTACGTGCTGTTTTTATGCGTTTTTATGTATGTGCACAGCCGACACATTCCGATTTCCGAGTAGCTCGGCGATGCTGCGAGGGGACTTTGCTACCGCTCGGCGTTACACTTGTTTTGTTCTCGTTCTCGACCCTCCCTATGTGTTTATCACTGCTCTGTTTGTTGACTTTTGGGGGAAGATCTCATCTTATTGAAAATGTGCGACAGTGTCTTTAATAAATCATGAATCCGCTAATATAGGGTTGTTGGGTTTGTTGTTGTTATTGTTGCTTGTTGTGTATTTAAAATTTGATTGCGTAATATTCGTCTGTCGAATCATTTTTTTATTTTGTGTTGCTTCCTTTTCCGTATTGTGTGACTTTTCTTCGGCAAAATGTTATGATTAAAAATGACGTAAGCGGTTATACAATATGTTTCTATATAAAGGCAATCTTTCGTTTACATGTCGTTATATGTGGTTTTCATACATTTGGGCTATATGAATATATTTTCCTTCTTGAAAATTCATGTCATGCTGACTGCAATCTTTCTCTTTTTTCTCTTTTCTCTTTTCGTTCGTGTATGTTTCTTTTTTGTCCTTTGCCGATCTACGAAGTAGATCGCAAAGGAGTATGTTTTCACTCGAGTTTGTTTCTTTTTTGTCCTTTGCCGATATACGAAGTAGATCGCAAAGGAGTATGTTTTCGTTCGTGTATGTAACTTTTTGTCCTTTGCCGATCTACAATCACAAAGGAGTATGTTTTCGTTCGTGTATGTAACTTTTTGTCCGTCATCATAGGTGATCGGACTTTGCGATGGGCTGGTTTGTATTTTTTTCCCTTCTGTCTGTCCCAAGGATATCTCCCGAACCGCTAGACCGAATCGCGTCAAATTTTGTGTGGAGATGTGCCACCTTAATAGGAAGAGATCCGCGCAAACCATTTTGCCGTCGTGACCTTGACCTTGACGTATGACCTTGAAAACCGAACATCTATTTTTAGCCATATCTCAGGCACCGATCAACATAGGATGTTGAAACTTGTTTTGTTTGTTTTTGTTTTTGCTTTTTGGGGTGTTTGTTTGTCCGTCACCATAGGTGATCGGACTTTGCGGTCGGCTGGTTTGTATTTTTCTTTTCTTTTCTGTCTGTCCCAAGGATATCTCCCGAACCGCTTGACCGAATCGCGTCACATTTTGTGTGCTGGTGTGTCATCATAAGTCGAAGGCATCCGTCGTGATCTTGACCTTGGCGTACGACCTTGAAAACCGAACATCTTTAAGGGGCCATAACTCCCACACCGTTGGTGTTAGAGTCTTCAAATTTGGCATGTTCTGATGGTGGCATACCGATCAAGGTCCGGGAGATCGGTAGGCCTTGAAAGTGGTAGGGGTCTACAAATTGGGTTTTAAGCCATATTTTCCACATTTGTACTTGACAGAAGCGTTTGAGATTGTGTGTGGTACTGTATACCCTAGAGAAGAACACATCCGAGCATAAATTATCACCATGATGATCTTGACCTTGAAGTGTGACCTTGAAAACTGAAATTTCCTTCTTTGCGCAGAGAGAGAGAGAGAGAGAGAGAGAGAGAGAGAGAGAGAGAGAGAGAGAGAGAGAGAGAGAGAGAGAGAGAGAGAGAGAGAGAGAGAGAGAGAGAGAGAGAGAGAGAGAGAGAGAAAGAGAGAGAGAGAGAGAGAGAGAGAGAGAGAGAGAGAGAGAGAGAGAGAGAGAGAGAGAGAGAGAGAGAGAGAGATGCCACTTGGCCTACACAAACGGAATAATCATGTTGGTGCCTAAATTATGCTATGGGGTGTCGCAAGTGCGTGGCATTGCTGGTGACGAACATGTCTGACGAACATGTCTGCCGCTCGGCGACGCCCTTGTTTCTGTCTGTCCCAAGGATATCTCCCGAACCGCTTCAACTTTTGTGTGGTGCTGTATCACCATAAGAGGAAGGCATCCTCGCAAACATTTTCGCGGTCCTGACCTTGACCTTGGCGTATGACCTTGAAAACCGAAAATCTTTAAGGGGCCATACCTTCCACACCGTTGGTCTTAGAGACTTCAGATTTGGCACGTAGGTACTTTGGCTTATGGCCGTTCTGATGATGGCATACCGATCAAGGTCAACGTCAAGGTCCGGGAGATCGGTAGGCCTTGAAAGTGGTAGGGGTCTACAAATGGGGTTTTAGGCCATATTTTCCACATTTATACTTGACAGAAGCGCGTCAGATTGTGTGTGGCACTGTATAACCTAGAGCAGAAAACATCCGAGCATAAATTATCGCCATGCTGAGCTTGACCTTGAAGTGTGACCTTGAAAACAGAAATTTCCTTCTTTGCGCTTTTCCTTCTTTGCGCTATATATTTCTTGTCCAAGCTGTATCTCGTGAACTAGAAGACAGAATCCCAGAATGTCGCCGAGCGGCAGACATGTTTCCGAGTTAAGGGTGTACACCCCATTAAGGGTGGCGATTCCCTTGTTAGTCTTGAAAAGGCCTACTACTTTTGAATCGTGTCGTAAGGCTTTCTATGAAAAGAGAGAGAGAGAGAGAGAGAGAGAGAGAGAGAGAGAGAGAGAGAGAGAGAGAGAGAGAGAGAGAGAGAGAGAGAGAGAGAGAGAGAGAGAGAGAGAGAGAGAGAGAGAGAGAGAGAGAGAGAGAGAGAGAGAGAGAGAGAGAGAGAGAGAGAGAATGTTTACGAATATTTAGGAATGTTTTATTGATGGTAAAAGGGATAAGCTACAATAGCTTCTTTACACCTTGCCCTCTCACTCACACATTCATACCATGCATCATGCAAAGAAAAGTTGACATAAAACAATCAAGTCAAGAAAATGGAACAAAAATTGGCACATGAAATAATTGAAAAATATATCAAAAATGGGAATTAAAGCAAACATGGATAATACTTAACAATGGTGAACTTGAATTGGTAGTTTAAATTGAGTACGAAAAAAGGGAAACAATTTTGAGACAATGACAATTTTTCAGAATAAAACCACTTTTAAGGAAGAAAAAACAACAACACAAAAGCAAAAAAACCAAACATTATAAGATAACATGGGAATATGAGAGAGGGACGGAGAGAGAGAGAGAGAGAGAGAGAGAGAGAGAGAGAGAGAGAGAGAGAGAGAGAGAGAGAGAGAGAGAGAGAGAGAGAGAGAGAGAGAGAGAGAGAGAGAGAGAGAGAGAGAGAGAGAGAGAGAGAGAGAGAGAGAGAGAGAGAGAGAGAGAGAGAGAGAGAGAGAGAGAGAGAGAGAGAGAGAGAGAGAGAGAGAGAGAGAGAGAGAGAGAGAGAGAGAGAGAGAGAGAGAGAGAGAGAGAGATTTGTAAGAATCAAGGCATAAGCTGATGGCATTGGTAACGTTTGAAGTAAAACTTATCAATTAGCATTACTAATAAACACGATTGTCCATTAGGAGCTTGTGATAAGATTTCCGAAAGGAAGATACGCTAGTTTTATTTTTTAGATAATCAGGGAGGTCGTTCCACAGCTTACCACCAGAGATGATGAAAATGATGTTTTACGTCCTCTCGGTCATAGACACATATGGGACATTTGTAAATACAAAGATGTTGGGAACAATACTGGCTGCAATGCCCGGAGGCAGTGCAACACCAGTAAAGTCCCGAGTTTTTAACAATATAGATAGGTGTAGCGGTAACCATGCCTCGGCTAAACCTCATCGGTTATGGTACCGCCACATTACCACCAGAGAATGTAAGGGATGATTTATATAGATCTGTTCTGGGACGGGACATTGTTAATTTGGTTTTACGGGGACACAATGAGAGACAAATAGAGAGAGGGGGCACATAGAGACGGGGACACAATGAGAGAGACAAATAGAGACAGGGGGCACATAGAGACGGGGACACAGTGAGAGAGACAAATAGAGACAGGGGACACATAGAGACGGGGACACAATGAGAGAGACAAATAGAGACAGGGGACACATAGAGACGGGGACACAGTGAGAGAGACAAATAGAGACAGGGGACACATAGAGACGGGGACACAACGAGAAGAGAGACACATAGAGACAGGGGACACATAGAGACGAGGACACAGTGGACAGAGAGACAGGACACATAGACGGGGACACAACAGGGGACACATAGAGACGGGGACACAATGAGAGAGACACATAGAGACAGGGGACACATAGAGACGGGGACACAGTGAGAGAGACAAATAGAGACAGGGGACACATAGAGACGGGGACACAATGAAAGAGACAAATAGAGACAGGGGACACATAGAGACGGGGACACAGTGAGAGACAAATAGAGACAGGGGACACATAGAGACGGGGACACATTAACAGAAATAAATATAGACAGGGGACACATAGATACGAGGACACAGTGAGAGAGACAAATAGAGACAGGGGACACATAGAGACGGGGACACATTAACAGAAACAAATATAGACAGGGGACACATAGATACGGGGACACAACGAGAGAAACAAATAGAGACAGGGGACACATAGATACGGGGACACACTAAGAGAGACAAATAGAGACAGGGTGCACATAGATACGCGGACACAACGAGAGAGACAAATAGAGATAGGGGCACATGGGGACGGGGGCGCATCGATGTGATGTAAATTAAGCATAGCTTTTCCTGACCTTCCAGACGAGTAAGCAGTGTGGCACTCTTCCTATTTGAAGCGTTGAATCGCCACACTGATTTGTCGATCGTTCATTGATCCTATTATTTTACACGTGGTGGGTAGACAAGATCACAGGAATGGAAGATGGTGTTTCGTGCACACCTTTTACTAATGAAATATAAAAGAAAGTGCTGCGATGGCAATTGAAATTAAACTAAGAGACTGCATTGGCGAACGTATCGCATCTTTCTGTTTGCTTCTGTGTTGTGTGTGTGTGTGTGTGTGTGTGTGTGTGTGTGTGTGTGTGTGTGTGTGTGTGTGTGTGTGTGTGTGTGTGTGTGTGTGTGTGTGCGTGTGCGTGCGTGTGCGTGTGCGTGCGTGCGTGCGTGCGTGCGCGTGCGTGCGTGCGCGCGCGTGTGTATTTATGTG
>CM065694.1:32891228-32923728 GCA_017654935.2 Phymorhynchus buccinoides
CACACACACACACACACACACACACACGCACATACACACACATTTTATCTCTCTCTCCCTCTCTCTCTCTCCCTCCCTCCCTCTCTGTCTCTCTCTCTTTCACATATACACACGCGCACGCGCGCGCGCGCGCGCGCGCGCGCGCGCAAATTCCTGTCAAGAAGTAAAAGGAACAAAAGCAAAGTTACATTCACATCGGGTATCTTAAGGAAACGGGTGGTGGAATCTGGGAGAAGGTTTAATAATATGAACAACATATTATAAAATTGAATTATAAAATTCGGTCATTAAAAATGTTCGATAGTTTTTTTTGAAAGAATTAAAGCTTGTTTCAATTGCGAGATTGCCCAATATGGCATTCCACAAGGCCCCGCCAGAATAAGCTAAACATGTCTTGAAAAGGTCGATTCTAGGCAAAGGCAGCATGAGTTTGTGAACATGGCGTTGATCATTGACAACAAACCTATTGGCAAGTGATGGTGGGGCATTGCCTGATAAAATTTTGAACATGAAAACAGCTTTGTTGAATTTTAGTTTTAACTTGAAAGGTAGTATGTCCAAGGCTTTGTAATCAGTAGCTGTTAATGCAAAAGATTTAAGAAGAACTAACTTTAATGCCCGTCTATGAAGACTAGAGAGGGGGTTTAAAGTATTGTCACTTGCACCATCCCAGATAGTTGAAGCATAGTTAATGTGGGATTCAATAAACGAGTGAAAGGATATCTTACGCGAGTGGAGGTTTAGGAAGTGTTTTATTTGGGACAACTGATAGATCTTTTTTGAAACAGATTTACATACCTTAGACACATGATCTGACCAAGAAAGATTATTGTCAATGACAACGCCCAGTATTTTTTATGACTGCTTACTTCTTCAACAATGTTACCATTAATAGAGAGAGTTAAAGAGCCGAGAGGAAGATTCTGACGTTTTTGTCTAGTTGTTGCCATCATAAATTTAGTTTTTATAGGATGCAGGCTCATGTGGTTTAATTCTGCCCAGTTTATGAGTTCGTTGATGCTGTTCTGTAAATTTCGTAATACTGCTTCATAGTTAGAGTGATTAGTGTGTAACGTTGTATCGTCAGCAAACAAATCGCACAACGTACTTATAACTAGAGGCAAATCGTTGATATAAACGGAGAAAAGCAAAGGTCCTAAGACGGAGCCCTGAGGAATGCCATACTTTGTTGTTCTAGATGAAGACACGTGGCCGTTAACAGCCACCACCTGTTTCCTCTCCATTAAAAATGATGATATAAGTTCTATTGTATTACAAGACAATCCATATAATGTTAGTTTTTTAAGCAGAAGAGAATGGTCTACAACATCAAATGCTTTAACAAAGTCAACTATTAGAGCACCAGTTATTTCATTATTATTGATATTAGTAAGCCATTTATCAACAAGAGTTGTAAGAGCTCTTTGACAAGAGTGTTTCGTTCGA
Source organism: Phymorhynchus buccinoides (assembly GCA_017654935.2). Taxonomy (NCBI): domain Eukaryota; kingdom Metazoa; phylum Mollusca; class Gastropoda; order Neogastropoda; family Raphitomidae; genus Phymorhynchus; species Phymorhynchus buccinoides. The sequence goes on from CM065694.1 coordinate 32,892,675, forward strand.
AAACCAGACTGACACGGATGGAAAAGAGAGAGAGAGAGAGGCGGACAATGACAAACCTATTGGACAGAGAGAAAGGGGAAGGGTGGGGGGGGGGGAGGGACATACAGAGAGAGAGAGAGAGAGAGAGAGAGAGAGAGAGAGAGAGAGAGAGAGAGAGAGAGAGAGAGAGAGAGAGAGAGAGACAGACAGACAGACAGACAGACAGACAGACAGAACATCACAAAGATACACAGACAGGGATACATACAGATAAAACGAGACAAACAAGACACCCTGAGACTGCATATTTATTTTTGATGAATTAAAAATGATGTCTTTGCGTTAATGTGTCTCTGGATAATATCAAAGCAAGATAAACAAAACGTTACCGTGGCAGACATGAACCAATTTGACGACTGGGCTGCCATAATGTGGAGGGGTATTGGCCAGGAGGCACTGTCACTCTTCTGCTAACATTTCGTATGTGACATTACTTATGACATATACCACACGGACTTCTTCTTCTTCTTCGATCGCTCAGACACTTTCCTGTCATAGGAGTACAGATGCGTCATGCTGCCGTTATGCGCCTAACTAAAGAAATGGTTAGTCCCTACAGCGTGTTCGTCTTCAGGGCTGGAGAAAGTCTTTGTAAGAGTTTCTTTGGGGGGGGGGGGGGGAGAGGGGAGAGCAGGAGAATGGACCAGTAAGGCGGAAAGATGGTAGATGACAGTAAGCAAAGGGGGAAAAGGCAGAGTCGAAAGAGAGTGACAGATTAGAGGATGTTACAAGCACAGAATTTCCAGAAGGTGGGGGAACTATTTGTACGAAAGACCCCCACCCCCGGGTATCCCCACGGGGGCCTCCTGGAATTTGGAAGTACAGACCTTTGGAAGTAGACAGCGCGGGGACTGTTCTGCTGACCGTGGCGATAGACTTCGTTCATTGTAACACGAAGGGGGGTATCAAAACAGGGAAAAAGATACGAATCGTCTGATTAATGAAAATGTCTTTTTTAGTCTTATTTCATGTGGGTCCCCCCCCCCCCCCCCCCCTACCCCTCCCCCCCAGTCTGTTTGATGTTTCAAGGAATAGGAGAAAGAAAGAGAGAGAGAGAGGGAGAAAGAGAGAGAGGGAAAGAGAGAGAGGAGAGAGAGAGAGAGGGGGGGGGAGAGAGAGAGGGGGAAGAGAGAGGGAGAGAGAGAGGGGGGGGGAGGGAGAGAAAGAGAGAGAGAGAGAGAGAGAGAGAGAGAGAGAGAGAGAGAGAGAGAGAGAGAGAAACACTGGACACTGAAATGTTTTAATGTACATTGGCCATGGGCCACAATACATCACGAGGAAGGGGGAAATCAATACTATCAAGCATAAGAGTTAAAGCTAATCGAAAGATCCAAATTTCATTTACATTTCATTCGCATCAGCATTATCAGTCTAAATATCAAATAACTTGAGAGAGAGAGAGAGAGAGAGAGAGAGAGAGAGAGAGAGAGAGAGAGAGAGAGAGAGAGAGAGAGAGAGAGAGAGAGAGAGAGAGAGAGAGAGAGAGAGAGAGAGACAGACAGACAGAGACGTACACAGAGACAGAGAAATAGGACGCGGGCAGAGAGACGCAGAGAGAAAAAGATAAACACAGAGAGACAAGGAGAGACAGAGACAAGGAGAGACAAAGAGAGATGGATGGGGAAGGAGGAAGAGTGAGAATGTATGTACCTGATAGAGAAATAAGAGAGAAATATCCTTCTCTCTTATATCTCTATCATCACAGAGAGAGAGAGAGAGAGAGAGAGAGAGAGAGAGAGAGAGAGAGAGAGAGAGAGAGAGAGAGAGAGAGAGAGAGAGAGAGGGGGGGGGGCGACAGTGCAACAGACAGAGAGACAGACAAACAGACATACATAAAGACAGAGAGACAGAGCCAGAAACAGAAACTAAGAGACAGAATGAGACAGAGGGGGAAGAGAAAGAGATACAGAGAGATACACACAGAGAGACACAGAGAGAAATGACAAATGACGTGTTTAATGTCATCAGCAAGGTACATGCTATTACAGAACGAACGAACGAACGAACCTTTTTTATTGAGGGAAAAGACTAAGCACTATACAGGCTTGTCTACATCCAGCCCTCATAAAAAATGAAAAAGGAGAAGAAAAAACAATAAGCACCATTAACAATAAATGTAACATTTTAAAAAAGAATGAAAGTGAAAAAGCATGCACATACAAAATTCATACTTATCAAATAACCGTGAAGAAACATCAAACACATTGAAATTAAAGTTATCCATTAGAAGCACGCACACACACACACACACACACGCACGCGCACACACATTTTATCTCTCTCTCCCGCTCTCCCTCCCTCCCTCTCTGTCTCTCTCTTTCACACACACACACGCGCGCGCGCGCGCGCAAATTCCTGTCAAGAAGTAAAAGGGACAAAAGCAAAGTTACATTCACATCGGGTATCTTAAGGAAACAGGTGGTGGAATCTGGGAGAAGGTTTAATAATATGAACAACATGTTATAGAATTGAATTATAAAATTCGGTCATAAGAGAGTTTATGTGATCAAAGAAACCACAAACACCACTAACTGTTTATACTTTTTGAAGTTCTGTGAAAAGAATAAAATAAAGATAAAAGATTGTGCTGGTTTACTTTTTGTCCCAATGGGGGACAGACAGTGTATGAGCATGGTACATAGAGAGATCTCTTTCGAATTATGGAATTCTCGTCAGTATGAATATCTGCTAACAAACACTATCTTGTGGATCAACCCTAACAGGAAGACAACCAATAATAGAATGGTGTCCTCTCTGCACTAGGCCGAAAAGTCCACAATTTAAGCAAACCAGCACAATGTGAAAAGAAAAATTAAGAACATTTTGGGTAAAATAGATCAATTATTAATGCAGAAACTGCGATTTGAAAAATGTAATACATGTGGGTAGAAAGAGCCAACCACTGAGGTGATCTTCTAATTAAAGGGATGCAAGTAAACCTTGTAGTGTAGCTACTCCCTGAACCCAACATGTAAAGAGCTGGAAAGTCATGCATAAGGAGTTGGCAGTGGATCCAATAATGAGAGAGAGAGAGAGAGAGAGAGAGAGAGAGAGAGAGAGAGAGAGAGAGAGAGAGAGAGAGAGAGAGAGAGAGAGAGAGAGAGAGAGAGAGAGAGAGAGAGAGAGAGAGAGAGAGAGAGAGAGAGAGAGAGAGAGAGAGAGAGAACTTGAAAACTTAAACTTTATTTTCCAAGGATATAGATTTTAGGCAAAGCCTATTCTTCCAATCTGTCCTTGATACATACATACTTAACACAAAAGACAAACATGGCAAGGCATACTATTACACATACAGAGCTGAATACAAAGGTAGCAAAGCAGTTGATATTATGAAACATAGATAGGCTGAAATATGGGATTATAAAAGTTGCATATTTTTAATACTCGCGCGTGCATACAAGCATGCAACCATACTTACACACTTGCGCGCATGTATATAAAGGAAACATACATTATAGAACAGGGCAATATATATACATTCATCATAGGGTATGTAACAGGTAACAATTTGCATTAAATTGAGGACAATATTTCTAACATAATTAGGCACATTGTAGGCGAATAGTTAACACATAGAATGAAGTTAATAAAAATAAAATGAATACATACTAACATCGGCATAAGCATCTAGCATATTAGGAGATGACCCTGGGGGGAAATGAGCTTAAGGAGGGTCGAATGTTAGTGTCTTTCGAAGACTCGTTTTGAAAGCTGAGATAGAGGAGCATAATTTAGTGTCACACGGAAGGGAGTTCCATATGAAAGAACCCGAGAAGGTAAAGCTCGACTTAAATTTATCAATTATTGTTTGTGGTTAAATATAATTACTTGAACCATAACGTTGTGAGGCTTGTGTAACTAGATTTTTTCAGATATTGTGGAGCTAAGAAGTACTGTACTTTGTACATGAGAATGGCTTTATTGTAGCTAAGCTGTGATTGCAGTGGAAGTATGTTTAACTGGGCTTGTTTTTCAAATGTACTGAGTTCAGGATCAGGAAGAATTATTTTAGCTGCCCTTTTGTACATAGAATTGAGTTTCAATAGGTGACAATTAGCTGCAGAGTCCCAAACTACAGATGCGTAATTAATGTGCGAGAGACAGTGGGTATGAAAAAACATTTTGCGTGCATCTATATCTATGAATGGTGTAAGGTTTGTTTAGTAGGAATAGGCTGCGTGCAAGTTTATGTGTCATTTTTTCAATATGGGATTGACATTTTAGTTCGTCGTCTATTATCACTCCTAGGACTCGGTGCTCGCGTACTTGGTCTATGGCACTGTCATTAATATAAACATTTAAAACTAGAGTTTTTTTCTGATGCTTTTGTCTTGAAGTAATTACCATGCTTTTGGTTTTGCTTGGATGGAGGACCATACGGTTTTGGCTACACCAATCAGAAACATCATGTAAAGCTGACTGCAGAGATATTTGAATCGAAGGTAGGTTAGTTGCACTAGAATGGAGAGAAGTGTCATCAGCAAAGAGATCACATGAGACAGAGTCAGTTGATATTGATAAAGGTAGATCATTAATGAATAGGCAGAATAGAAGAGGCCCTAAGACAGATCCTTGGGGCACACATGTCTTTGTGACCTCAGTGCACGAATTTATGCCATTACTAAGGACAAACTGTGTTCTATTAGTAAGATAAGATGCAAAGAAAGAGACAGTATTTTCGTCTCGTAGATGTAGTGTCAGTTTCTTAAGTAGTATTTCATGATTCACAAGATCAAATGCTTTCTTAAAGTCCAGGAATACAGAACCCGTCATTTTGCCTTGATTAATTGCTGAAAGCCATGTGTCACAGAGATGGACTAGGGCAGTTTGACAAGAATGGTGATGTCGAAAGCCGGATTGTAATGGGTGAAAGAGTTTATTAACTTCAAGATAGTGCATTAAATGTTTATGAATGTGTTTTTCTAGCGGTTTAGACAGAACTGAAAGAAGAGAAATTGGCCTAAAAATTTTCAAATCAGAAAAATCTTTACTTTTAGGCAGAGAGAGAGAGAGAGAGAGAGAGAGAGAGAGAGAGAGAGAGAGAGAGAGAGAGAGAGAGAGAGAGAGAGAGAGAGAGAGAGAGAGAGAGAGAGAGAGAGAGAGAGAGAGAGAATGAATGATGAAAATGTTTTAATGTCATCAGCAATTAACAAGCTATTTGACATGGAGGTACATGATTTTTGTAACTTAAGGTAATTAAAAAGGAACAGAGGAAAAACAGTAACGAATAAACGGATCAAATTACGTTTATGCAAACAAACCGAGAACTAAATTATCCATTGATTCTTATATTACGCAAGGGACTACCAGGTCCAACTAACTATTTATAATAACTAACAAACTCAATGTCAAGCTTCTTTTTTGTAAGTTGCTCGCCTCTGCAACAAACTCTGCTATCAATTTTATATCGTGTTCTTGCAAAATAGCATCCGTCAGGGTGCCCCTTTAAACACTGTTTGGCAAGTACATACTTTCAAGGCAAACCAATAAACAAACATGGCAAAATACTGACATAGAACACGGGCTTTGTAGGCAAATCAATAGACGAGTAAAATAATGTGGGTACATTATAACACAGAGAGAGAGAGAGGGAGAGAGAGAGAGAGAGAGAGAGAGAGAGAGAGAGAGAGAGAGAGAGAGAGAGAGAGAGAGAGAGAGAGAGAGAGAGAGAGAGTGATGGAGAGAGAGGGGGAAGAGAGAGAGAGGGGGGGGGGAGAGAGAATGAGAGAGAGAGAGTGTGTGAGAGAGAGAGACAGACAGAGAAAGAGGGACAGAGACAGGCACAGCCAGACAGACACAAAAAGATACATAGACAGGCAGACTGACAGACATACAACATACAAACAGACAGAGAAACATACAAAAAGACAGAGAGACAGAGGGGGGAGGGAGATTCAAAAGGCAATATGGACACCCTTTTCTGTGGCAGTGGGGCACTCCCAGACTCCTGCCAATTGCCCTGTGAGACCCGTGAGACCCGCGCCTGCCGCCTGGGGACAGGAAATCAATTTTACTCTGGTTGTCTCCCCAAATCAATCACGCTCTTTTTGGTTGCAACTGCAATTTCCTCTACTTGTCATTCATTAATTCAATACCATAATACGTAATGATATCAATAGAAAACCGCCTAACTATGAAACCAAACTAAAACGTGTTCAGAATGTACGCCAGGATAATTGTTTTACTATGTATTTATTTTCATTTGCCTTCTTGGTACCATGCCTTGCATAATATACCGGTATGTATGAGCTGAAATATCGTAGGTTAGAATCGTTTTTTGCATATTAATTATTATTTTCTCATTTTATAAACAATGGTTTGCACACGTATGAGTTGATATCGGTAAAGATAACCTAAGGATTGGAGATTGCAGTGGATCATACATGGAGTGTGTGTGTGTGTGTGTGTGTGTGCGTGTGCGTGTGCGTGTGCGTGTGTGCGTGTGCGTGCTCGCGTGTGTGCGTACATGCGTGCGTATGTGTGTGCGTGCGTGCGTGCGTGTATGTGTGTGTGTGCGCGTGCGTGTGCGTGCTCGCGTGCGTGCGTACATGCGTGCGTATGTGTGTGCGTGCATGCGTGCGTGCGTGCGTGTATGTGTGTGTGTGTGTGTGTGTGTGTGTGTGTATGTGTGTGTGTGTATGTGTGTGTGTGTGTGCCTTTGTGTGAATGTAAGGGGCGAGTGTGTGTGTCAGAGAGAGAGAGAGAGAGAGAGAGAGAGAGAGAGAGAGAGAGAGAGAGAGAGAGAGAGAGAGAGAGAGAGAGAGAGAGAGAGAGAGAGAGAGAGAGAGAGAGAGAGAGCACATGACCCACTTATTTGTAAAAAGAAATAAATCAAAGAAAATGAAAACAATCAACACAACATTCAGGTTTGATGAAATTTGGAAACATGTCGACAAAATGACCCCAAAGGCCAACTCAGTGTTCCAAAGAATTTCATTTCGTGAATTATGTATTGTTTTTTTGTGTGGAGCTCAATTGAAGCCGTTAGAAACGGTAATAGGACGTCCCCCCTTGAAGAGCAAGGTGACACGTATTCATCTCTTTAATCGAGAGGAATGTGGAGCTTAAACCTCAAGAGGATAAAGAAGAAAATCACAACAAAAACAACCGTATTTAATCAAGGACTGAAACTGGACTTAGTGTTGCTGTTTTATTCAAGATCTGGCCCATTAAATTGTAATCGTATTTATGCTTATGTTTGGATGTGATGAAAGCAAAGCATTTAGCCTACGCATATCATGCAAGACAAGCATGGACAAGTGCAACGCACACGCAGACACGGAAAAGAAACACCTGAAGGTGCTGATGGGACCCAGAGATGCACCAGCCACGCCTGCCCTATCAACACGAGAGCAGCCCTGCTCCAGCCTTGGAAGTCCGTGTTGTGTTACTTGGGAGCAGGCACACACAGCACATTCCATTAAGTATACAAGGCGCATAGCTACTCCTGGCTTGGTGACCATCAGATACAATGCAGAGGAGTCCTTGTGAAATGTCCCCATGGGTGTACCAGCTCGTTTTTCATGACTGCAGAGCCCACCGGCAAACGAAACCCCATTCGAAACCAGCACGCATCAAACAGCCCCCACCAAGGACAGAAAAAGCCACAGGCTCTCGACTTAGGCATGGTACACAGTACATCCGGATTTTCCGCAAATAATCAACAAGTAAAAGAAAGAAGGAAACAAATATACGGATTAGGGCAAATACGGACACGTGCGTATATTTTTCCCTTCTTTCTTTTACTTATGTACGGATTGCGCATGGGGTTCCGCGCGGAACATCCGCATGTATGTGTACACGGCCTTACGGTCTTACTAAAAATGCATGAAGCAATAATACAAACCATTACACAATCCAAACCTGCAAAGCACGCAGAGAAAGAGAGGCAGGGGGGGGGGGGGGAGAGAGAGAGAGAGAGAGAGAGAGAGAGAGAGAGAGAGAGAGAGAGAGAGAGAGAGAGAGAGAGAGAGAGAGAGAGAGAGAGAGAGAGAGAGAGAGAGAGAGAGAGAGAGAGAGAGAGAGAGAGAGAGAGAGAGAGAGAGAGAGAGAGAGAGAGAGAGAGAGAGAGAGAGAGAGAGAGAGAGAGAGAGAGAGAGAGAGTGCCAGACTTGAGACAGAATACGTATGTAAGATCCAGTCTGTCGTTTCTGACCATGACTTGAAGACAGCAGAGGAGGCAGCTGCTATTCTGGTGGGCTTGGCTAACACATTGTTTGTACAGTGGATATGCTACACGCAACGGGCATGATCAGCACTGTTGGGAGAAAGGACTCGTGGGTCATAGGGAAAGTCGCCAAAGAGCTCACTAATAATCCCTTTGGCTGCTAACACTTGGCTCAGTGGAAAATGCCTCCTAGTTGGAGCATTATAGTCCTTCAAGGAAGACCATGATTGTCCATTATTGTAAACACAAAGTGACTGTACAGCTCTCACTGTACTACTAGCCCTTACGCCAGGCTATTGTCAGCCGATAGTGGAAGACGTTGGAGTAAAAGAACCTTCTAGGTACAATTGTGAACTGTTTTTCTTTCGTAGATTGTTAAAGGTCTGTGTACACGTTAACATTATTCACAAAAATACCACTATTTCCTCATGACAACACGGTGAGCTGTAAGTCATGTTAAGGTCTGTGTACACGTCAACATTATTCACAAAATATAACTATTTCCCCATAGCAACACAGTGAGTTGCAAAGGTCTGTGTACATGCTAACATTATTCACACAATATATCTATTTTCCCCCATGGCAACACAGTGTTGGGCCACTCATAATATGACTTGCAACTCACTGTGTTGCCATGGGAAGATATGTTGTGAATATTGTTAACGTGTACACAGACCATTAGTCATATTATGAGTGACCTAACACTGTGTTGCCATGGGGACATAGAGACATTTCCCGTCAACCACTGCACAGAATCGCTTCAAATCGTGACGGTATCATTATTTCCTGAAATTCACTACGTCATCAAACTATTGCTGTGGAAGACTTGTTGCCATACTCGGTGGTACTCTTGTCCTTCTTGCAATGTTTTTGTTTTTCTCTCTGATTTGATAAAGAAACCTTCTTCACAGGAAAGATGTCACTTCAAACGGGGCTGGGGTTCGGGATATTAGTAAATTGCTCGTGAAATGAATTCCCTTTATCGCTGCACAGATTGTTTTATATTTTTAATCTCCATTATTTCATTAGGCTTCTCTGTGTAGCAATCAAGAAGAAGGAGAAGAAGATGAAGAAGAAGAAGAAGAAGAAGAAGAAGAAGAAGAAGAAGAAGAAGAAGAAGAAGAAGAAGAAGAAGAAGAAGAAGAAGAAGAAGAAGAAGAAGAAGAAGAAGAAGAAGAAGAAGAAAAGAAGAAGAAGAAGAAGAAGAAGAAGAAGAAGAAGAAGAAGAAGAAGAAGAAGAAGAAGAAGAAGAAGAAGAAGAAGAAGAAGAAGAAGAAGAAGAAGAAAGAAAGAAGAAGAAGAAGAAGAAGAAGAAGAAGAAGAAGAAGAAGAAGAAGAAGAAGAAGAAGAAGAAGAAGAAGAAGAAGAAGAAGAAGAAGAAGAAAGAAGAAGAAGAAGAAGAAGAAGAAGAAGAAGAAGAAGAAGAAGAAGAAGAAGAAGAAGAAGAAGAAGAAGAAGAAGAAGAAGAAGAAGAAGAAGAAGAAGAAGAAGAAGAAGAAGAAGAAGAAGAAGAAGAAGAAGAAGAAGAAGAAGAAGAAGAAGAAGAAGAAGAAGAAGAAGAAGAAGAAGAAGAAGAAGAAGAAGAAGAAGAAGAAGAAGAAGAAGAAGAAGAAGAAGAAGAAGAAGAAGGAAGAAGAAGAAGAAGAAGAAGAAGAAGAAGAAGAAGAAGAAGAAGAAGAAGAAGATGAAGAAGAAGAAGAAGAAGAAGAAGATGAAGAAGAAGAAGAAGAAGAAGAAGAAGAAGAAGAAGAAGAAGAAGAAGAAGAAGAAGAAGAAGAAAGAAGAAGAAAGAAGATGAAGAAGAAGAAGAAGAAGAAGAAGAAGAAGAAGAAGAAGAAGAAGAAGAAGAAGAAGAAGAAGAAGAAGATGAAGAAGAGAAAGAAGAAGAAGAAGAAGAAGAAGAAGAAGAAGAAGAAGAAGAAGAAGAAGAAGAAGAAGAAGAAGAAGAAGAAGAAGAAGAAGAAGAAGAAGAACAACAACAACAACAACAACAACAACAACAACAACAACAACAACTACTACTACTACAACAATAACAACAACTGTAATACGAACAACAACAACAACAACAAGGGCATCGCCGAGCGGCAGATATGTCCTTTGCCGGTTACGCCCTGTACATGCCCCGCCCTGTATCTCCCTTCCCCCTCACATCTTAGGTCCCCGTCCTCCTTGTGACCTTTGGGTGAGGCACACACACACCTTTGACTGGGTGCCAATCGTTTTCCGGAATGTAAGGGTGGGGTGTACACCCTTAACTCGGAGACATGTCTGCCGCTCGGCGACATTAAAATCCCACGTGGCATAATGTGTACTGCAATGTCCTCTACTCTTCTTTTTACACCCCCACACAACATTTAGAGTGATTCTATACAGTATTTCAGATATAGGAGGGTGAAGAAAAACGGAAACCTGTCTGCCGCTCGGCGACATTGTATATTCGAGGGATAATTTATGTACGAATGTGTTATACTCTAAGTGTCACATCCTGACACAACTTTGGAAGGGATTCTGTCTTCTAGTTCACGAGATACAGCCTGTACAAGAAATATATAGCGCAAAGAAGAACATTTCGGTTTTCAAGGTCACACTTCAAGGTCAAGGTCAGCATGGCGATACTTTATGCTCGGATGTTTTCTACTCTAGGTTATACAGTACCACACACAATCTGAAGCGCTTCTGTCAATTACAAATGTGGAAAATATGGCTGAAAACCCCATTTTTAGACCCTACCATTTTCAAGGCTACCGATCTCCCTGACCTTCCATCAACAGAACGGCCATAAGCCAATGTACCTCCATGCCAAGTTTCAAGACTCTAGGACCTACGGTGTGGAAGTTATGGCCCCTTAACGATTTTCGGTTTTCAAGGCGCATATGCCTTCCTCTCATGGGGACACACCACCATACAAAATTTGGAGCGATTCGGTCAAGCGGTTCGGGAGATATCCTTGAGACAGTAAAAAAAAAAAAGAAGAAACAAGGGCATCGCCGGGCGGCAGCAAGGCATTGTGACAATGCAAACCCGGCCAGAGTTATGTCCTCCCCCCCACCCCCACCCCCCAATAAACACACCACTTTCCACCCTTACAGAACGCATAAAATACATAGCCCAAAATGTGAAGCGATTCTGTTCACTAGTTCACGAAATAAAGCTGGGGGGAAATTACATAGCCCAAAGAAGGAAATTTCGGTTTTCATGGTCAAATTTCAAGGTCAAGGTCAGCACGGTGTTGATTAACGAAAGGAAGCTTCCTTTTCAATATGTCTACCCCTCTGCCAATTTTAATCAAAGTCCAAACAGTAGTTTTTAAGATAATTGATACACAGACACACACACAGACACACAGACACACAGACACACACACACACACACACACACACACACACACACACACACACACACACACACACACACACACACACACACACACACCAACCGGGTAAAAAAAGAAACATATACGAACGAAAATAGACTCCTTTGCGATCGTAGATCGGCAAAGGACAACAACTGTAATACGAACAACAAGAACAGCAAGAAGAAGAAGAACGTGGCTGGAAAAGATGGGAGGGGTAGCGATGTGGGGGTGGGGGCGAGAATGGTAGAATATCGCAGAAGAGGCCAACGGTAGAAGGAAATACAAAATGGCTGGTATAAGGAGAGGGGCATTTCGTGACGAAGCAATCTGCACGATAGCTTTCTGTCCGTCCGTCTGTCTGTCTGTCTGTCTGTCTGTCTGTCTGTATCTCTTCCTGTTTCTCTACCTTGCCATCTGTCTGCCTATCTGTATCGTTTCTGTTTGTTTTTCTTCGTCTGTCTCTGTGTCTTTCTCCCGCCCTGTCCATGGGCCCTGTTTAGGCAGAAACAGACAGGAATAAAGAGAATGTAATATTTAAAGATGAACAATCATATCAAATATACAGCCAGTCTTATGCTACAGATAATTCATTCTTAGCTGTATGTTTTGTTTCTGTGATGTTTTGTAAATCTTTAATCATTGCCTACCCCCTCTTCCCCCCAGTCTTCCCCTCCTTACAACTGTCCGGACATAAAGAATTTGATGTGTTATTGTTGGCTTACCCTGGCTAAAAGACTTCAGGGAAGCGGAAGCACTTGAACACTATGGTAAGAACTTACAAATGCATCAGCTACGGATGAGAACATTACGTGTGTGACCGTTTTTGATTACCCCGCCACGTGGGCAGCCGCACTCCGTCTTCGGGGGATTTTTGAGACTGGTGATGTTAGGCTAGCAGCTTGTATGGCTAAAGACAGTCCCCGCATAGCGATAATTGGGGTGGGCTTCTTACCCGCCCATGCGCTTTTTACCCCGTCTTCCCCTATGCACAGCATAACCATGGATGCAACTACACAAAATGAAAGAAACTGAAAGGCCGGGGTCCAGGGGTAATGTCCCCCTGCAGCTGAAGCAAACATTCATTTATGAAGGTATTTTAGTTTGCTTTTTCCACAATTTATACAAATGTTTATTTTAAAGTGTTTTAAAAAGATCTTGTTTGACAAATTAAAATAATAAAGTTCCTGTTCTGGTAAAATTCAAAACAGGAAATTCTTGTACACCAGGAAGAGTTGCACCCATGCATAACAACCTTTTGATGTAGCATTACTGTTCTAGCCTATGCCAATTGGTCTGACACAGCCTTACAGCGCAGGTCTTTGTGTCTTTGTTTGCAGTGTTTTGAAGCCTGCACGAGTAGGATATAACCATCCAACAAACATATCAATCAACCATCCAACAACAAAAAACATCAACAAAACAAAGAAAGAAAGAAACCAAAAAATAAAGTTGAACAGAGGAAGAGTTGCTTAGAAAAGTAAATTGCAAAAGAAAAGATGGACTGCATTCAGAAAATTACTGTAGATGGGCGGAAATAAAGAGAGCACTTGGCATTTCGTGACGATACCATCTGCACGAAAACCTCTGTGGCTCTGGGTCACTTTAAGACTTTCTTTTAGATTGCAAGATATAATAGCTAAATTGCTAGATATAGACTGATGCATAAATAGATATATGGATGGATGGATAGTGATCTAGCATATAGCTAGCTATTAGTCGGCTGGGTATTTAGATAGGCAGATAGACCGATAGCAGAGACACAGAGAGAGACAGAGAGAGAGAGAGAGAGAGAGAGAGAGAGAGAGAGAGAGAGAGAGAGAGAGAGAGAGAGAGAGAGAGAGAGAGAGATAGAGAGAGATAGATAGAGAGAGAGAGAGAGAGAGAGAGAGAGAGAGAGAGAGAGAGAGAGAGAGAGAGAGAGAGAGAGAGAGAGAGAGAGAGAGAGAGAGAGAGAGAGAGAGAGCATTAGTGGGTGAATTGGCAAAACACAGAGATAATCTAGTCATGGAAAACCCAACAGCATTGAACCTTGTTACCACACTAACAGAAGGCCAATGGTAATAGTGTTCCTCTCCCATGGAAAGAGAGGGGTTGGGCTTAACATGCACTATCATTGTGTAGATAGGGGACACTTATTGATAAAGTACCTCCTAAGGATAGAGAGCTCTATCTCAAGGGCAGATAAACCGACCGCTATAAAACTTTCAACATGGATACGGCTATAAATGAATACAATAATAATAAAGATAAGGTTTATACTTTGGGCTTAATAGTACAAATACTTTTTTCTTCAAAAGGTACGAATTACAATACATATTACAGAATTCGTACCACCTAATTACTGATATCGTACCAGGGGGTTTATAGCACTAATTCAACGGTAGGATGCACGTGACTTGGCTTTAACAAAAGGTCATTCTTTCTTCTAAATGTTCCAGTTAGTCTCTGTCAAAATAATTATTATGTCATTTTCTCATCAAAAGTTTGATGCCGCATAAAACAGGCTTCTGAATGCCGTTTTGTGGCTGTGGCATTCAAAAGACGTAGGAGGTGCGAATTGCGTGATAGTGGTACGAATTCCGTGACTATGGTCCAATTATTTTTGCTTTGAATATTTTAATTTACTAAATGGACAACATTGACCCAAACACTTTAAAGGGGCACCCTGACGGATGCGTGTTTGCAAGAAACACGTCGAGATCACCAGAAAGACAGCCTTTTTTTGCAAGAAAATCACGTCGAGATCACGGAGTTGCCGGAAGAGACAGCCATTTCCACGGGGTGGGGGGGGGGGGGGGGGGGGGGGGCACTCAAGAGTGGTTGAAGCTTTTTCTTCTTTGTAGTGCAGTAAACAAATCGAGCTATTTTCTTTGTTGTGAGCGAAACTCCTTTTGGTAAACTGTATGAAATAGCTATAAAAATATTTTTTTTAAAGGCTTTTATTGTGGAAATGTCGTGTAAACTTCCTGGTCTGACCCAGGTGGCCGGCCATTAGAAAGAATTTGACTTCCAGCACCTCCGCCAAGGAGGAATCGCCTATTTGATGGTTTGATTTATAGGAAACCAGAGCAAAGTGTGCAATCTCTGTATAAGGGTGTTTTCCTGGTGATCTCGACGTGTTTCGTCAGGGTGTCCCTTTAAACAGTTTTAAAGTGGCATTTCCAGTTTCAATCTTCGTATTGGTGCATTGAATAACAAACAAAAATGCGTTAACCAAAATAACATCAGATTCTGCAAATATGAAATTTCGTTTGCCTTTGCCTTGCAAAGAGTTTTACGCTTTGTTGCATTTTGTTGTGATAAAATGCTTCCCTTCCCCTATCCAAACTTCACACACAAATATTGACCATCAATCTTCTACTGTTTGGTAGGAAACCAGGTGGTACGAATTGCGTGACAGGTACTATATCAATAAGCCTCCCCTGCGTGTATGCAATTGCAGCGTTTGTGCAAAAACAAAATAAAAATTTGACAGTGCTTAACGCTGACAGCAAAAGACATTTATATATACCGAGAGGCATAAGTTCTGCAAATGCGTTGGGGTTTTTTATCATTAAAAAATCAACCTTTTCACCAATCTTTGTGAATTTGTAATATGTTATTTTATGTTTATTTGTATGTGCAATAACGATAATTAGATTAGTCTCTACAAAATAAAGACAAAACGATTAGGATCAACATGAGTGTGACCCTGTGCCATTACAACAAGTGGAAATCGGTGTTGATTGTAGCCCAAACATGACTAGTGACTTTTGTATCTAATTTTGTTGAATTGTGGAAACGTTCAGGCTCTTGTGTGTTGCTCTGTACACTTGGATTATACCGTGAATGTGGATTATGTGAAGAGAGCAAAGTTTAAAAAATATAGCATTTCTTCTAGAGTAGCAAAGTACGGTTATCTGCGCAGTTCTGTCTTGTCTGCTCTGTCAGTTTCTTAAACGTTCTCTCATATTGTCCAACTTAATCAAAAGAAACAGACTGTTACTAAAATGAGTCTGACATAAGTGAACTGTTTAACTGATAAACATTCGGTAAAAAATTCAGTTGAGTGAAACCCACAAACTGTTTTTTGCGACTAAATTGGACAGTATGAGAACGTCTTTTGACTGGTTTTGATACAGCTCTGACACACGGCCTACAGCACCTGAAGCCAGTTTCTGCCAGACATTTTATGAGAACGTCTTCTGTCTGGTTTTGATACAGCTCTGACACACGGCCTCAGCACCTGAAGCCAGTTTCTGCCAGACATTTTATGGAACTGAAGCCAGTTTCTGCCAGACATTTTATGAGAACTCTTTTGTCTGGTTTTGATACAGCTCTGATCAGTCTTCCAGACATGTTGTCCTTGAACACGACCTACAGCACCTGTGTCCTGGTGGAACTACTGAGAACGTCTTCAGTCTTCCATGTTGTCCTTGAGGTGTCCTGGTGGAACTACTGATCAGTCTTCCATGTTGTCCTTAAGGTGTCCTGGTGGAACTACTGACCAGTCTTCCATGTTGTCCTTGAGGTGTCCTGGTGGAACTACTGATCAGCCTTCCATGTTGTCCTTCAGGTGTCCTGGTGGAACTACTGATCAGTCTTCCATGTTGTCCTTGAGGTGTCCTGGTGGAACTACTGATCAGTCTTCCATGTTGTCCTTAAGGTGTCCTGGTGGAACTACTGATCAGTCTTCCATGTTGTCCTTGAGGTGTCCTGGTGGAACTACTGATCAGTCTTCCATGTTGTCCTTGAGGTGTCCTGGTGGAACTACTGATCAGTCTTCCATGTTGTCCTTGAGGTGTCCTGGTGGAACTACTGATCAGTCTTCCATGTTGTCCTTGAGGTGTCCTGGTGGAACTACTGATCAGTCTT
Source organism: Phymorhynchus buccinoides (assembly GCA_017654935.2). Classification (NCBI taxonomy): domain Eukaryota; kingdom Metazoa; phylum Mollusca; class Gastropoda; order Neogastropoda; family Raphitomidae; genus Phymorhynchus; species Phymorhynchus buccinoides. The sequence continues at coordinate 32,909,093 of CM065694.1, forward strand.
CCATGTTGTCCTTGAGGTGTCCTGGTGGAACTACTGATCAGTCTTCCATGTTGTCCTTGAGGTGTTCCTGGTGGAATTACTGATCAGTCTTCCATGTTGTCCTTGAGGTGTCCTGGTGGAACTACTGATCAGTCTTCCATGTTGTCCTTGAGGTGTCCTGGTGGAACTACTGATCAGTCTTCCATGTTGTCCTTGAGGTGTCCTGGTGGAACTACTGATCAGTCTTCCATGTTGTCCTTGAGGTGTTCCTGGTGGAATTACTGATCAGTCTTCCATGTTGTCCTTGAGGTGTCCTGGTGGAACTACTGATCAGTCTTCCATGTTGTCCTTGAGGTGTCCTGGTGGAACTACTGATCAGTCTTCCATGTTGTCCTTGAGGTGTCCTGGTGGAACTACTGATCAGTCTTCCATGTTGTCCTTAAGGTGTCCTGGTGGAACTACTGATCAGTCTTCCATGTTGTCCTTGAGGTGTCCTGGTGGAACTACTGATCAGTCTTCCATGTTGTCCTTGAGGTGTCCTGGTGGACCTACTGTCCTTAAGGTGTCCTGGTGGTTTTTGTGGTGCTCTGAAACCGATCTTGGAGAGGTCTTCGGTGGATGACATGTCTTGGGCGTGATCACGCTTAAAACACCAGGTCTTTCTCAGAAGCACTCCTTGCGATTATCCAATAGAGTTGAGAACCGGTTCAAAATTCCGAACCGGTTTAAACCCCTTCGAACCGGTCTTTTCGAACCGGTTATTTTAACAAGTACTCGCATCAGTAGTTTTACCTATGCAAACACATATTTATTTGTCAGAATATTCACACACGCGCACGCACATATACACACACACACTGAACTCAAAACTCAGCTCAACTTCAAATACTTTAATAATGGGGCCATCTTCCCGTGTCAAAGGAATGACGGTAGGGGTGTAGTTGAAAAATATAATAATCATAGGGGAAATAATTAAACCAAAGCAAAAACAAAACATCATAATTATGGCGGTTGGAGTGTGAAGGATCGTGGCACATTCACAACGCAATGAACCAGCTTTGAGAATAATCTATATTACAATGCGCTAAGGATCCGAGGAGGGAACCCTAAAAACTCGAGTATCGCGTAAATGTCGGACTTTCGCTCGCGATGCGGGTCATCATTGTTTTTTAAAAGAGAGGGGCCCCTCGCGGAGCACGGGTTTTGCTATATTCAATAATGTACATCTAACGCAGATGCTTCATTCTTACGGGTTTATCTAGTCAAATATGTAGCGTGATGAAAAGGAATAACTAAAAAGTACAATAATCTTAATTAATATGTACCTGAACACTGATAATCAAAATGAGAAGAACGCACACACTCTCTCTCTCTCTCAGTCCCAGGGCTGGGTGAAGAAAAACTGTCATTGCTTATCTCATGTTCCCGGGTTAAATAACATTTCGTTTTCGTTCTCTCTCTATCTCTACCACCCCTCTCTCTCCATCTCCCTCTCTCGCTCGCTGTCGCTGTGTGTCTGTATGCCTCTCTCTGTCTTTCTCTATGTCTCTCTCTCTCTCTCTCTCTCTCTCTCTCTCTCTCTCTCTCTCTCTCTCTCTCTCTCTCTCTCTCTCTCTCTCTCTCTCTCTCTCTCTCATTCTTACAACAGCAATTACATAATTATTTTACTTTTAGACAATGTCTTCAGTAAACGCATTCATGTTAAACGAAAGAAAACTACTGAATGTGCATTAAGCAGTTTATGAAGCTACTCCCAATCCCAGTTATAACAATGAACACCCCCTCCCCCTCCTCCAAAAAGAAACCCGCAAAACAAATCAAATTTTAGACAAAACCGTACATCGTTTGGTTTTTAGGGGTCAGTACATAGAGATAGATGGGGAGGGGGAGGGAGGGAGAGAGAGAGAGAGAGAGAGAGAGAGAGAGAGAGAGAGAGAGAGAGAGAGAGAGAGAGAGAGAGAGAGAGAGAGAGAGAGAGAGAGAGAGAGAGAGAGAGAGAGAGAGAGAGAGAGAGAGAGAGAGAGAGAGAGAGAGAGAGAGAGAGAGAGAGAGTACGCATACACATTTACGTATGAATAAAATACAGTGCAAATATTATAGCATGGTCATGTCCGTTTATTGATAAGAAAAAGCGCGCGCGTGTGTGTGTGTGTGTGTGTGTGTGTGTGTGTGTGTGTGTGTGCGTGTGCGTGTGCGTGTGCGTGTGCGTGCGTGTGCGTGTGCGTGCGTGTGTGCGTGCGTGCGTGTGTGTGTGCGTGCGTGTGTGTGTGTGTGTGTGTGTGTGTGTGTGTGTGTGTGTGTGTGTGTGTGTGTGTGTAATCATTAGCCATACTTGCACCTTACCCCACCAGACAACTATAAACAGCTACTCTTGGTTTACAAACACCCAATCTGCGCTGAGATTCAGTGTTGTTCTTCGAAAAGAATGCGTTATTCTAAGAAAAACTTTCTTTCAGTTTGCAGTTAAAAAAAACCGGTTCACAGCAACTCGAACCGGTTTTTGTAACCGATAAATTTCAGCACCGGTTATTCGGTTCAAACCGTCCCCCCCCCCCCCCCCCCCCCCCCCCCCCCTCTATTATCCAATATTCCCCCCTGCTGCTAAACTGCTGAACATTTCCATTAATGGCTCTAGTTGCTTGCTTTATGCTTCAGCCAGATCTCAGAGCCCCATAATCTGCTTGTCGATCATCTTTGTCAGGTCGTGGATCTTTGGTGATGACTGATAGAAAAAAGCTGACTACTGCACTTTTTAAGCACTGTTTCTCACGTGCAAAACGTGAATCTCTATTTTCTCATTTTGAACACAATGTTTAGCTTTTTGTTTTTCGGACCAAGTGAGCTGTGGCTCAATCACCATAATGGCTAGATGCATGGTGAGTGGCTCCAAAAACAGCATTGACCCTAGGGAGCAAAAGCAGTTCACAAAATGTTACCGTTTTGTGCGTTTTACCGGGCAATCCACAATTTTCTATTTGCAGAATTAATGCCTCTCGGTATATATCTGATAAAAACAAAATGTTGATGGTGCGGGTTTTGCAGGGTCAGGTCGCGAAATGGAGAAGGAAGGTGATTGTGGTGAGTGTGCATAGAGATGACCTTTCTAGCTGTGGAAAGGCTTAATCATAGAGCAAGCAACCACATTCGACACACATACATAATCAACCCAGTTTGTCCTTTCTGTTGTTATTACTTCTTGTAAAAAATAAAGCGTTTTACTCGTATGTTCTGTTCTTATCTGTATGTTTTGTGAGGTTGGCATGTGGTTGGGTTGACACAGAATTGTGGCAGAAGTAAAGGTGACCGAATAAAGGAATGATAGAATGGGAAGGTTAAAAGCAAATAGTTATTATAAATAGAAATAGTCCCTCCGCTTATGGGATAATATGAATTGCAAATTGCAAATTAGGGTTAAGCCATGTCCTTTGGCACACATGTACCTTAGACCCTCCCCTAACACAAAATGATGGGACACACCTTCGCAGCTGGTGGTTTCTGTGAGAAACAGGCCCCTTTGTGACGTCACCATAATATCGCTATTACCACTTGCGAATCCAACTACATTAGCTTTTATTGGTTATCTAAGGTACAATTATGTCTTGCTACATGCAATTTTATGTGCCGGTCATAAAAACCAGACCAAGCTCTAAGCTCATTACAATCACGAGTCACACAATGGGCTAGTCTGCTCATGTAGAGCCAAAATCACCGTGCAAATATTTCTTTCCAGCACAGTAAATCCTAAGCATCTTATGGACTACATTGCATTGATATGTGACAGAAAAAAATAATAGTTTGTGCTCTAATTCTACATGAAGTAGCGTGCTTTAAAATAGTAATGAGGGCCTGCACATTTGTCTGTGCATCTTGAATGAATAAAACTGTGTTACAACTGCCATAGCCTCAGTCAACTGATCGACATGACAACTAGCATGTCTTGTTCTGTTTCTTAAGTTATTTTATAATGCTCTTTATTTTGATTAATAGGTGCATATTCAATGCACAATAAGCCATAATTGTGTGTTTTTCACTTCTTTTACTTATGCTTATGCAGTCTTGCTATTTGTAATTTTTAAAATAATAAGGAAAGAAAGAAGAAAGACAATTCGACTTTAGAAAGGTCCAAATGAAATTTGAATATTGATGCAACGTTGACTCAACATGCAGTCAGCTTGATGCAGTTCAGTCATCTGTGTTTCCTTTAGAACTCGTTTACCGTCAGGGAGAACGTTTGAGTGATTTCCAGCATATTTTTCATGCACACTTTACCAATTCCCAAACCTTTGATGTGCAATTATACATAAGAAATTGTACACAAGAAAACAGGAGAGAGAGAGAGAGAGAGAGAGAGAGAGAGAGAGAGAGAGAGAGAGAGAGAGAGAGAGAGAGAGAGAGAGAGAGAGAGAGAGAGAGAGAGAGAGAGAGAGAGAGAGAGAGAGAAGAGAGAGAGAAAACAGTGAGAGGCAGACAGACACACAAAGAGTGAGCGAGCGAGAGAGAGAGAGAGGGGGGGGGGGGAGAGAGAGAGAAGAGAGAGAGAGAGAGAGAGAGAGAGAGAGAGAGAGAGAGAGAGAGAGAGAGAGAGAGAGAGAGAGAGACAGAGAGAGAGACAGAGAGAGAGACAGAGAAAGAGACAGACAGAGAGAACAATGAACACGAAACTATTTTCACGGGTGAAGATTAGGTGACGCCTATTCTTACAATCTGTGTGAGAGAGTGAGAGACAGAGACAGAGACAGATGGTGAGAGACAGAGACAGGGAGTGAAAGACAGACAGAGACAGAGAATTACAGAGAACCAATAGTCTAATGTAAAGAACAAAAACACACCAATATCGTCCCACCATTATTGCCAAACCTGTTTAATAGGCTAATGGACATGCAGTGAGTTGGAGTTGGAGTTGGGGGCAGATAGTGAAGGACCAGAGACTGTCTTTCAAAATACACGTTGTATGAACCTGTTTCGTTCGATCTGCTTAAGTTTCGCTTTACATGCATAACTAATGGCAAACAAGTAGCATTATACCCATCTCCTTCCGTTTCACACAGTCAAACACCATTCAATCTAATCTTACTGAGGCTGGATGCACGACTGTAGCGAATATGTATTCCAGAAGGAAACAAAGGGCAGGATAATGTAGGCGAGAGCAAATATTTACTTGGTGAGTGATTCTGTTAGGGGGGCTCTTCCTTATGCACTTTGAAAGGGAGTAATATAGACACGCCCATCCATTCTTCTTCAAACCTGTTTGTTAACAAAGCTTGAACTGCAGCTCAAAATATATTTCTAGGCATAGTGAGCCACAGACATAATTGTAAATTAAAACAGACACTTTGAATCTTAAAAACATCAAGTACTAGAAATATGATAGCTTGATTGCTTGAAGATTGTAAAAAGCATAAGAAAAATGACAAATGTCTTGGGTATGTCAAACAATATTATCAAACAAGTTATATATCAAGCATAATATGATCTATGATTTTCAGAAATTATGCTAACTTCCTAATACCACATTTCATGGATGATTATGAAGGCAATGCTGCACATGGTTGTTACTCATAATGTTCAATCTGTGTCCTTAAGCCAAGGGTCCCGAGAAATAATTAGGCTAATCTATAAACTAATATGCAATTTTGAGAATAAGATGTATATTTCCTTTCAGCAAGTTACTAAGAATTCAGAGATTAAAAAATTAAATTTTATGTAGACAATGCAGTATTGTAAAATATGAACTAAATGAACCAAGTATGTAGGCTAGTTCTCTTAGGCATTTAGAAATCACTTGAATTTTAAAAAAAGTGGTGGGTGTGGAAGTAAGAAAAGAGACAGTGGTCAGCAGACATGTTCTGTTTTCTTGTGATAAAGAACAATGCACCGGTTATGACTAAGGATGTCGTCAAAGAGAAAAGACTATTTTTCTGGTTACTTGTACTACATGAGAAATGAAAACTGAACAGTAGTACATTTGTCAATCTGTTTGGACTTTAAATGACCACTGTATCTCTGTATCTTCCATGTAGCTTGTAGTGTGTTTCCCACGCATTTTCCACTCAATACATGTAAACGACATGTGTGCAAAGAAAAATTATTTAATCCCTTCAGATGAGATTGCTTGACTTAACCTGGCTGAAAAATCAGTCATAATGTTTAACTAGAGGGCTTATGTTTGCCTTTGAGAACAAGCATGACAGGATTCTCCCCTCCACCAGCCTTTCTCTCCCCACTTCCGGCTCTGATTGATACCAGAAGTGTTGCATCATTAATCTTTAATAATCACACAAAATAGGAATGCATTTCGTGCAGCCATTTTCGAGTTATTTAAGATTAACATTTACCCACATTTGGCCATTTCCAACCCACTTCCGATTTTGGGTTTGACATGGAAGCGTTGCACCGTAACTCCTAAATAAATACCGAAATTATGATTGTATTTTGTGCAGCTGTTTCCGAGATATTCAAGATTAAAAACTGGCCAAATTTTGCATTTTTCGGCCAAATTTTGCACAATTGGTTTTATATTGACAATTTAGCATAAGTATAGCATCCTTCAATTCTCCTGCAAACTTCAGCGAGATTCGATGAAAAATATAAAAATCCATGAATGGAAATAAGTGAAAGTGACGCAACCCAATTTACATAAATTTGAAAACTTCCAAACTATTTAACATAAAATTATGATCAACAAACTCCTTTGAGACCTGGGCCAGAGTAAGAGCTATAAAATCCAATAGTTAGTTTTGTTACGTCACTTCTGGTTTTGGCGATTCTGTAATCCAAATAAAAGCTGTCTGACCATAGCTGGGGCACTTCCGGTTCATACTTTTGGTTCAATAATCTACCATAAATGTTGCAAATCTACTTTAGAGCAAAGTCTGACAATATGAACGAAATCTCTTCAGCCGTTTTTGAGTTAATGAAGATTGAAATTGTGCCGATTTTGTGGTTTTTCGGCCATATTTCGCCGAATGTTTGGCAAAATAATTTAATATTACTAATTTGGCAATCACTTAATGCCCCGCAACTTTCCTGAAAATCTCAGCCAAATCGGACAAAAAAGGGGCAGAAAAAGAAGGGGAAAAACCCCTCTTACAAATGCAATAGTGTTCTACCTAAAGGGTAGAATCCTAATAAAACTGAAGAAAACTGCACATTCAGTAAACTTTGTAACAAAAGGAATTCAGACACCTACAGTTTTGACATAAGCCAGCAACCATACATGTAATGACGTCGCAGGGGAGGAGTTAAGCAGCTACGGTAGGAAAGCATAAAAGCGTCAAAAGTAATGATATCTGAAATCTGCCGGACTTTAAATGACCACTGCATCTACCCTCCATCGTGTAGATGGTGTTTCCCACGCTGTCCTTGCTCAGGACAATGTATGCAACATGTGTGTAAAGGGAATTCGCATAAACCCTTGTGACAATTTACAGTTTCTTGACAGAATGAGTAAAATGGGTATTGAAGAAGAGTGAAGTTACCGTTGACAACTAAACTAGACGAGTCAAAAACACACTGTTGGTGGTAATAGTTGGGGGAAGCGAACCACACACTATCGGGCCTAATTGTTTTTGAAAATGACGGTAAAGGTCAAGATGTGCCCCCCCCCCCCCCCCCCCCCCCCCCCCCCCCCCCCCCCCCCCCTGTAGGGGGTACATTTCTCAGCTCTCCCCGCAGTTTCACACTTGCCTTTCTTACCAAACATTAAGCTGTATTTTATGAAACTTTTCAGCTAATTATGTTTATTGAATAATTAATTTTATTTTTGTTCCGTCTGATCTTATCTCCGCTTCCTGAAGTAGGCTATAGTTAGGGAATTTATCGCCAGACCGGATGAGAAAGGTAGCGTTGCAAGTGTACATACCAATCTTATAGAGGTGTGTTGTCATTCTAAATCGCGTTTGGGCATGAATAACCCAGCTGGTGTTCGGGCAATTCTAAAAAAAGATGGTGTGTGTGTGTGTGTGTGTGTGTGTGTGTGTAGGTGGGGTGGGGTTGCTTCATATCAGGTGGGGTGCATTTATCATGATGCTGTAAATGATTCTCATTTTACAGCCACCCAAAGTGACAAGCCTGAAATAAAATAATACAAAAACAACGATAACAACAACAAAAACTCGACTCTTTGTTGGATTGGAGACTGGAGTTTGCAAAATGTTCTGCAAGATCAGAACGAACCTCATTTCTTGTAAAATACCTTCATCCAAATATATGATAAACATGCCCCTTTCATAACCAAACGTGTCAAGCCTGAAGGTAAACCCCCATGGTTAAGCGATAATATAAATGCGGAAATAAAAACTCGTGAAAGCTTAGTACAAACAACTGGTAAGGACGTGACTTTTAAAAAGCAGCGAAACAAAATAACAAATATGAAGCGAGTTGCAAAGAAAAAGTATTTTGGTGATCTTATTCAATCTAAAAAAGACTCAAAATCTATCTGGAAAGCAATTAACCAATTATCCTGTAAATTTTCATCACATAGTCCGCCCTTGGCTAACGATCTCTCTGTAGAAGAACTCAACAATCATTTCTGTACCATAGCCGATAAAACTATACTATCTGACCGAACTAGTTCTAACGATCTATTGTTACTGAAGGAGTATTGTGACTAAAAAAAACTAGGTCCTAAACTCAGTTTTCAGTATATGGCTGTACATGAGGTGTACCAAGAATTACTTCAACTCAAGCATTCTAAATGTTGCGGATTAGATCATATTGATAATTATATCTTAAAGTTATCTGCGCCTATTATCACTGACTGTCTTACCTATATCTATAACCTTTGCATTGAGAAAGGCTGTTATCCCCAATTATTTAAAGACGCGAAGGTGATACCACTATATAAATCTGGTGACCCCCAAGATCCGTCAAACTACTGACCTATATCTATTTTGTCTAACCTTTCCAAACCTCTAGAAAAGCACTTAAAGCGTAATCTTCAGACATACTTTACTACACATGATCTTTTCCATTGTAACCAAAGTGGCTTTAGAGAAAATCATTCCTGCCAAGCAGTACTCACTAATCTAGTCGAACAGTGGCATTCTAATATTAACAATGACCTTCTCACCAGTACTATTTTCGTTGACTTTGCTAAAGCCTTTGATGTTATTGACCATGCCCTTCTATTAAAAAAAACTATCATTGTACGGTTTAACCCAAGATTCTATCGCCCTCGTTTCGTCCTTTCTATCTGACAGACGACAAACCGTCTCCAAAGATATTATTACATCTTCATTGCAATCAGTCTATTATGGAGTTCCCCAAGGCTCTGTCTTAGGACCTATACTCTTCACCATTTATATAAATGACCTCCCGCTTCATCTTACTTCATCATGTGAACTTTTTGCAGACGACACCACAATCCATAAAAACGGTTATAATGCTGACTCAATCTGTTCTGAATTGCAGAGTGACATTAATAATTTAGTTGACTGGTCAGAGCAAAATCATATGGCATTACATCCAAAAAAATCTAAATTCATGTTAATCACAACAAGACAAAAGAGGCAAAACTTTAAAAATCAATTAAGTACACCAACTATCTATGAAAAGTCTCTAGAAGAAGTTACTTCACACAAATTACTCGGCCTATACATTGACAACAACTTATCATGGTCAAAACACATGCAAATACTGGCCAAGAAAATCTCAAAAAAAGTATTCCAGCTTAATAGAATAAAGCACTTTTTGGATCAACATACCCGTAAACTTTTTTTCCATGCCTATATTCAGCCTGACATTGATTATGCATCAACATGTTGGGATTCAGCTAGTAAAAACACACTCAAACACGTTGAAAGATTATATAAACGTTCTCTTAAACACATACTCCTTAAATCGTTCTCCCTTGAAACCATTGACTATAAAGAACTCAACATTCTACCATTTGATTTGAAATGTCTACTAAACAAAGGTACCCTTATGTACAAGATCATAAGTAAGTTAGTACCAAAATATCTTATTACTAAATTTAAAGTCCATGCAATTCGAAGCAAAACCAAATTAATAATGCCCCGCCCCAGAACAGATCTATATAAAGCATCCCTTACATACTCAGGTGGTAAACTGTGGAACGACATCCCTGATCATTTAAAAAATAAAACTAGCGTATCTTCCTTTCGCAAATCTTATCACAAGTACATAATGGACAATCTTGTCCACCAGTTATGTTAATGAGTTTTACTGCAAATATCAAGTTATGCCAAGATTCTTGTAAATTGTTTATGTCTCTCTGTATATCTGTTTAATGTTCCAATTTGATTCTCTGTCAATTATTTCATGTGCCAATTTTTCTTTCATTTTCTTGACTTGATTGTTTTTATGTCAATTTTTCATTGCCTGATGCATGGTGTGAGTGTGTGAGTGAGAGGGCCAGGTGTAAAGAAGCTATTGTAGCTTATCCTTTTTACCCTCAATAAAACATTCGTATTTCGTATTTCTATCTGTCTGTCTGTCTGTTTGTCTGTCTCTGGTTATTAGCGTTAGCGTATTGGTGTTCTAATCATTCTCCGTCGTTGAAATCATGTCATGTGTTTGCGTCATGCTATCTGTGTATGCATTCATATGTATTTTTATATGTTTTTGTAACTCTTTTAGCTATGTACGTGTGCCTCCCCCCTTCCCCCTATTTCTAATACATTTGAGTTCTAATTCAAATTTGATTGTGACTGCATGTCATATGTGTATATTACAACGTTTATGTGCACACTTACATGTTTACTTTGTCATTGTAAGGCGCTTTGAGTTGGATTCATAAGGATGTTGCGCCCTACAAGTCTTAGTACTATTTAGGCTTCTTCCTTTCAGGGAGAATACTATTGCATTTGTAAGAGTTTTTCTTTTTCTTCTTCTTCGTCTTCCTCTTGTTTGTCCGATTTGGCTGAAATTTGGAGGAATGTTGCGGGGCACTAAGGGATTGCCAAATTTCCAATATTAAATGATCCCGCCGAAAAACCGAAAAATTGGCACAATTTCAATCTTCAATAGCACAAAAATGGCTCAACAGAATTGATTCATATTTTCAACATTTGCTCAAATGTAGATTTTCAACATGTGCGGTATATTACGGAACCGAATCTACGAACCGGAAGTGCCCCAGCTATGGTCAGGCAGCTTTTATTTGGTTCACGAAATAGCCAAAACCAGAAGTAACTACTGGTTTTCGTAGCCCTTACTCTGGCCCAGGTCTGAAAGGAGTTTGTTGATGATATGTTAAATACTTTGGAAGTTATTCAAATTTATATAAATTGGGTTGTATCTCTTTCACTTATTTCCGTTTAAGTTTTCGCTGCAATTTGCACGAAAATTGAAGGACACTATTTACATGTTACATTTCCAATATTAACCGACTGGCCAAAATGTGGCCGAAATATGGCCCCAAAAGGACAATTTGTTGCCACATTTTAATCTTGAATAACTCAAAAACGGCTGCACAGAATACTTTTATATTTTCCATATTTATTAAAGAGTAACATTGCAATACCTTCGTTATAAATTCGAAACGGAAATGGGGACGAAAAATGCCAAATTTGGCAATATTTTACTATCAAATAACTTGCAAACAGCTGTTTGATGGAAGAATCCTGTTATATTTGCTCTCAAAGATAAACATAAGACCTCCAGTTTTTATTATTATTATTATTATTATTATTATTATTATAATAATAATAACTACATCTAGCCGATAGTGTCATTCATCTTATTTCATTAAATCGAAAAGTATAGTATTAATTTTTGGGGACCGAAGCCAAAAGGCCTAGGCTGGCTGGATAGAGTGATATCAGGAGAGAAGGAGGAAAGTTTGAGAGACAACGGAAAAGAATAAGGAAATGGGGATAGAAAAGAAGGGTGAATCACATAAGAAAGGAATTTAAAAAAAAAGGGAATGCATGATGGTTTGGCAGGAAATGATAAATTAAGGGGTCAGGGGAGGTCCAGTGGGTTAAGCCGGATACCCATCCGGCTTAACCCACTGGCCTCCCTGACCCCTTAATTGAAATGTTTCTTTAAGACAAACAAAGCAGCGAGAGTCATCAAAGTTGGGATCCAAGTTTTGTCTTCTAAAGTTCTAAAGACTTCCGATTCCTCTTTTCGTCTCTAAACTTTAAAGGCATTTATGTGATTTGTTCATATATATTTTTTAGTCGTTCATCAAATTATTAGTGTTGTTTGAGAATACTCATGACGAGATCAAGAGGTGTGTGTGAGTGCGCGCGCGCGCGCGCGCGCGCGCGCGTATGTGTGTGTGTGGGGGGGGGGGGGGCGCGCGTGTGTGCGTGCGTGCGCGTGTGCGTGTGTGTGTGTGTGTGTGTGTGTGTGTAAGGTTGACACGCGCGCAAGCCACAATGTGAGCGTATTAGAATGCCCTACAATGTGTGTGTGTGTGTGCGCGCGCGCGCGCGTGTGTGAATGCATCTATTTGAATGAATGCCCTACATGTGTATGTGTGTGCGTGTGTGTCTGTGTGTGTGTGTGTGTGTGGTGTGTGTGTGTGTGTGTGTGTGTGTGTGTGTGTGTGTGTGTATCTATATGAAATAAAGTACTTGTTAATGTGAATGGGTGCCCAGATGCATACTTACATACATGTGTCCACCCCCCCCCCCCCACACACACACATTTGTGCCGTTTCCCTTGCTTTCGTTTTAGTTTTACATCATGTTTGAATCCATCCCCACCCCCACCGCCACGTAATAATGCCCAGTTATAGATACAAACACACCACATTTTGTCTACGCATTGGCTGTGCTGTCAAAAATGATATAGAAAGTAAACGAGTCACTTCCACACATTCTTTGCATGCATCATAATTTATGCAGGTTCTTTTTTATTTTTTATTTGTTTTTAGTTCCGAGCCATCGTGACATAATAATCTCACGTGACCTTGCCAAGGGAATTGTCTGTTATCCGTCAGTCCTTGATGGTTGTTGTTATGAGGAAATGAAAGCATCTATATCTACACACAACAAATAAACAGACAAGTCGAATCAAGTCAACACAAACAAAAAACGATGATTAAAAATTAATATACAAGAAAACCATGAATAATGTGTCTGTGTGTATGCATGCGTGCGTGCGTACTTGTGCGTGTGTGTGCGCGCGCGCATGTGTATGAGTGTGTGTGTGTGTGTGTGTGAGAGAGGGGGAGAGAATGTGCGTGTGTGCGTGCGTGCGCGCGTGCGCGTGTGTGTGTATGTGCGTGCGTGTGTGTGTGTGTGTGTGTGTGTGTGTGTGTGTGTGTGTGTGTGTGTTTGTGTGTTGCGTGTGTGTGTGTCTGTGTGTGTGCGTGTGTGTGTGGGTGTGTGTGTGTGTGTGTGTGTGTGTGTGTGTGTGTGTGTGTGTGTGTGTGTGTGTGTGTGTGTGTGTGTGTGTGTGTGTGTGTGTGTGTGTGTGTGTGTGTGTGTGTGTGTGTGTGTGCAAAAAGCAAAGCATGCAGAAGTTCTCATCCGATTGGAGACAGAACGACTGGCAGGGGCGCATCGTGACAGAAAGTAAAGTCAACGATTTGATCATGTACATATTGTCCAGTGCATTGTAAAGGTGTTTAGTTTGACAGCATAGCTAGTTTTGTTGTGAGAGGGAGGCTCCAATTGCTGCAATGCAATAGCCTCATGGCACTCTATTATCCTCACGAGTGCAGCAGGCGAACATGTTTGGCATCGACTCTGCTGTCTTCGCCTCCCATGCCAACAGACCAGACATCACCATCATTGATCAAGCGGGCCGGGAGGTCTTTCTCGTTGAAGTGGCTGTCCCTTTTGACGCCTTTATTCATAAATGCTACAGTGCCAAATTTGACAAGTATTGACCACTATGCATGGAATAAGCTCTTTGGGCTTTTCCTGCAGAATTGTGGTGCTTGTCTGTGGCAGCTTGGGCAATGTACATCAGCGAGTGCTTCCCGGCTTGTGTAGAATTGTGGTGCTTGTCTGTGGCAGCTTGGGCAATGTACATCAGCGAGTGCTTCCCGGCTTGCGGTTGATTGGTGTCGGGTCCTGCACGGCAAAGTGGTTGGCGAGGTATCTGAGTATCGGTGCCAGAATCAGGTTGTTCATGGTGTGGCACAAGCGCTGCGCTGAACTAAATGTTTGAAATCAGGTATGGCAGAATGTGCAGTATAAGTTTTCAGTGTGTGTGTGTGTGTGTGTGTGTGTGTGTGTGTGTGTGTGTGTGTGTGTGTGTGTGTGTGTGTGTGTTTTGTGTGTGGTGTGTGGGAGTGTGTGCGTGTGCGTGTGAGTGTGTGCGTGTGCGTGTGCGAGCTGTGCGTTGTGTGTGTGTGTGTGTGTGTGTGTGTGTGTGTGTGCGTGAGTGTGTGTGCGTGCGTGTGCGTGCGTGCGTGTGTGTGTGTGTGCGCGCGGCAGCGTGTGTGTGTGTGTGTGTGTGTGTGTTTGTGTTCCTTTGTGTGTTTAGTAAAGTCGGGGGTAATTGCATTTGTTACAGACAAAAACTTCTTGTATTGTTCGGATTCTTTCACACATTTTCGGGAAAATCTGTATTTTGAGGCACACAGAACGCCATACAGTTGGTTGCACATCATTGCAAGTGAGACGCTTCTTCACAGTGTGTGTATAACAAGCCAGAACTTAGCGCGTGATGAAAATGCCATCAGAGGAGGTTTCAGAGTGGGGGCAAGCTAAGGGCGGTTTTGGGCGGCTTGA
>CM065694.1:32933728-32936228 GCA_017654935.2 Phymorhynchus buccinoides
GATGAAAAGGACATAACAGATAGAAATAGAGAGGGGCGAGGAAGGATCAAAAGGACATAACAGATAGAAATAGAGAGGGGCGAGGAAGGATCAAAAGGACATAACAGATAGAAATAGAGAGGGGCGAGGAAGGATGAAAAGGACAAGGGAAAAAGAAATACAAAAAAGAAACTTCAGACACCAGAAACTTTATGTTAGAGTGAGAGAGGGGGAGGGGAGAGAAGGAGGGAGAGCATGCACAGATATAAACAGAGACAAACATACAGACAGACGGAAACAGACATGGGCATACTGACTTGGAGATAGGCAAATTGACAAAGAGACAGACAGACAGACAGATAGGTAGGCAGACAGACAAACAAACAGACAAACAAACAGATCTTCTGGAAGACCAACCAACAGATTGACAGTCACAATACGAAGTAAACAAATTCACACGCGCGCAAGCATATATGAATACATATACACGCACACCATATATATGTCGTGCCTAACTCGTAGAATTGCCTAGTCTGTAGATTAGGCAACTACTTTGCCTTGTTTGTGAACTAGGCACTCGGACTGCCTAACTTGTAAACTAACTTTTCAGACGTGCCTAATCTGCAGACTAGGCAGCCTAATCTGCAGACTAGGCAGCCTAATCTGTAGAATAGGCAGCCTAGTCTGTTGACTAGGCAGTGTGTCTAGTCTACAGATTCGGCAGTCCTTGTTTTAATCTCCTCTATATTTTAACACCAAGAATGCAATAGTAATGTCATAAAAATAAGTTTAATGACTTTTTTGACTCAATTGTCTGTCTGTCTGCTGTGACAAAAATGAGAATTAGAACGCAAAGTGGACTATGTTTTAGCATGGTTATGTTCAATAAATGAACGTTGAACAGAAGACAGTGGGTGGATGCCTTGAGCCTCCTTACGGGGAGCTGGACGACCCCGCCCCCTCCACGAGTCTCTCCCCGTGGGGATACTGAGGGGGGAATATCTTTCGCAAAAAGAGTTTCCCCACCTTCTGGAAGTTCTGTGCTTGTAACTTCCTTTAATCTGCCACTCTCTTTGACTCTGCATTTTCCCTTTGCTTTCTATCATCTACTATCTTTATGACTTATTGGCCCATTCTCCTGCCTCTTTCTAAAAACAATCTTCCAAATATTTTTTTTTCCTCTGAGCTCCTCCGAAATCAGAATGTGTTGGCTGTACGCACCGGGGAGACCAGTAAAAGCTGAAAACCGGACACATACATGATCATAATGGTCTGGGAACGCAGAAGAAAAAGAAGAAGAACAGAAGACATGTGAGTCAATTATTTTTACATGTTTTGCTTTGCGGATGGCAATGGCTGTGACGATGATGTCTGGGTTTTTTGTTTTACATTGACACCTCTTTTTTGCGCAATTGCCTTGACATGAGCAGTTTGTGAATCCTTGACCTCCATGCATTGAATGGAGTGATGCAGTGCGTCGGAAAGCAGAACAGCCTCTTAATTGATTTCGTCACGAGTAATAAGAGGAACGTCGGCTTTAATGACTTGGTTCCTTGAAAGCCAGGTATTGTAAATACCATGCTGCATTGCTATTATGTAGGTGTCATCCCTGAGAGAGAGAGATTTGACAGACTGATTGATAGCCAAGCAGATAGACTTACCTTGATGATTTTCTTTACTCCCATGAGGTCGATGTTATTCTTGTACGTTCTCGTTGAGGTCCAGATCCTGATTGCTCTTAAATATTGTCTGGTAGACATCTCTGTCTGGCAGTAATACTATGTAGTTAGTGTAATTTCCTTCATCCAGAGATTCTTCAAATTGTTTTTTGTTTTTTTCAGGTGTTCAGCCATCGTTAGTCTTTGATGAAAATGTTCACATATTTATTCACCAACAATACGAAGAACGTTTACTCTGTCACTATGCCACCCAAAACTCTTAGCTGAATATCATTATTGAACAACAACTCACCTTGATTTTTCTATTATGAACAGTGCTCAAAGTGTTTCAAATGCATGATACATTATTTTCTTTTTTCTTAAATTTGTATTGCATTTTAACTTTTGGTTGGTAGCTTTATTATTGCCATAGATTTTCACACAAACAGACAGACCTTTGATCTTTCTATTCTGAACAGTGCTCAAAGTGTGTCAAATGCATTATACATTATTTTCCTTTTTCCTTGCATTTTTACTCTTACTTTCTGCATTTTAACCTTTGCATTCATTCAGATTTGGTTGGTAGCTTTATTATTGCTATAGATGTTTACACAGACAGACAGACAGACAACGGAGTAAACAAAAGTCAATTAACTTCTTTTTACTATTGCATTCTTGGTGTTAAAATATAGAGGAGTTATGTAGGAGATTAAAACAAGGACTGCCGAATCTGTAGACTAGCACTCTGCCTAGTCAACAGACTAGGCTGCCTATTCTACAGATTAGGCTGCCTAGTCTGTGGATTAGGCACGTCTGAAAAGTTAGTTTACAAGTTAGGCAGTCCGAGTGCCTAGTTCACAAAC
>CM065694.1:32941228-32956228 GCA_017654935.2 Phymorhynchus buccinoides
ACAGTGGAACTTTGTTGCTATGGTGGTAGGTGGCAATTTTTGGATTTGGCAATTGTATTTTCAAAAGTTGTCACTTACACTTATCGAGTGTTTATGTAACTATGTACTTGAGAATATTTCTTGTGACGCGTGAGTAAGAGAGTGTGAGAGCTACACAAAACAACAAGTTTTAAAAAAAAATTTAATAAACAAAAGGGCTGAATTTAAATCCGGGTTTTCTTTGCTCAGGTTTGTGTGGTTGCGGTTGGTGGTGAGAAAACGTTATGTGTGAACACGCGTACGAAGTCTTTGTTTGTTCTTTTAATTAATTATATATTCTAAAACCAGCTGTACACTGCCGCCTGACATTGATGAATAAAGTTTTCTCACCTTTTATGACTATAATGTTGTTAGTCGCCAACTCATCTGGAGCGGGAATTGAAGAATTTGCTGTTTGAAGCGCGGTGTTCGACAAGGCTACGCTCAAGTGGGATGCACTTCTGATTTTGTGTTCCTATGGCATAACGTGTTCTATGACGTAGGAAAAAATGTGACCGTAAGCCAGCAAATTAGGGGGCCGGCTATTCTACCATGCCAGATGTTGAAAGAAGATGAAGAGTGGCAGAGCGATGACAACATTGGCTGTGGGGGTGCCTCCTGTTCATGTTTTCCACCCATTTTCGCAGCCGAGCTGGATCTTTGAAAGGAAACCTGTGAAATGTGTAGCATGACCCGGGTACTTGTTCTTCGAAGCACCCAACCGCAGAGTAAGCTCTAGGCATTTTTGGTTGGACCCCGAAAAACCATTATTTTACTTTCGCAATGCAGTTCTATGTTGTAATTTCCGCTTTCGACGCAACTCAAAGCAGACGATTTTTTTCAATTTCTGAACGTCGTTTTATCTAAAAAAACACCAAAATACAAATCCCGAAAATTCAGCCTTTCACTGCATTTTATGTCATTTATTTGTGTTAATCTAAACAACGCAATCAGAGCCAACCAAAGCCAAGTGTATCTAAGAAAACAGTTTACAACTCTATGTATGCAATCTTTGGTGCATTTCTCGTTTAATTGTATTTTTCCGTTTTTGCCCTTCTTACCATACATAAAGCTGTATTTTATGAACCTTTTTAGCTAATAACCTTTTTGGAATACTAACCCTATCCCTAACCCTAACCCTATAAGACGGAAAAACGCAACGAACCACAACTGGGCTAGGGTTAGTTAGGGTTAGGGTTAGTATTCCAAAAAGAGAATTAGCTGAAAATGTTCCTAAAATACAGCTTTATGTATGGTAAGAAAGGCAAAAACAGAAAAATACAATTAACCGAGAAATGCAGGGGGGGGGGGGGGGACACATCTTTACCTTTACCTAATCTTTAAACAAAAGTGAATGGAATTTCTGCTTCCAGTATTTTCATCTAAAGAAACGTTTGTTCGTTTATGACTGTAAATAATCACTTTCTCTAGCTAGTGTCTTCAAAGTCAGTTTTCCCAGTTTCAAAAAAGCTCTATCCGCTTAACAAAACTAGTGTGCAACAGGACACGCAAGGCCACCCAAAAACATAATCCAAATCCACATTTGTAAGTTTCCAACTTGTAAAGGGTAGAAGTACATTCCCTATGTTGTCGGCTCAGCTGCAAACATGGCTTTATTGATGACGTTCAGAAAATGACGTGACTGATGACATCATTTTTAAACTGCATGCTAAAAGCAGAATGGTTGAATGTTAATGTGATATAATTTGTATGCATGTGGCATCCTTTTAGGACATTATTTATTGATGTACCCAATGTATAAAGTGCAATGAATTGAGGGAATTTACATATATTTTTAGGAGAAAAACTATGTAATGTTGAACTTGGTTTTCGACTTTTAATATTATTATTATTACACATGCAAAAATGTAAAAATGTAAAATTTCTGGCATTAATTTTTTTTATTTATTGAATGCGTATGTATGACATTAATAAAATGCGCCTTGCGTCTTAGTGTTGTAGATGTTCATACATTTTTCTTTTATCTTTATTTTCAATTTGTTTAGGATTTGGTTCAGCATCATGCATGCTTCCTCCATTCCTTCTTTTAAGTCTTGTTTGGGTTAAACCCCTGTAGAACTCTCTCTCTCTCTCTCTCTCTCTCTCTCTCTCTCTCTCTCTCTCTCTCTCTCTCTCTCTCTCTCTCTCTCTCTCTCTCTCTCTCTCTCTCTCTCTCTCTCTCTCTCTCTCTCTCTCTCTCTCAATGCTATTAATTGGTTTCTGTTCATGATGATGAAACAATAGTTTCATTTTCATTGTGTTTGCAGTGCTTATTTTATTCGATGCATCCTATGTCACAAGAGCTTTGAAGCTAATGATATTAAAATCAACCATCTCTCTCTCTCTCTCTCTCTCTCTCTCTCTCTCTCTCTCTCTCTCTCTCTCTCTCTCTCTCTCTCTCTCTTTCTCTCTCTCTCTCTCTCTTCCCAGTTTAAAAAAACTATCCGCTTAAAAAACAAACCACTATGCAACAGGACACCCAAACACTCATCTGATGTTGTGTCTGACAATCTAATTTCTGTACCAGGGTACAATGTTATTAGAAAAGATGCTTCAAGTAAGCTACACACAGGCATGGTTGCATACATTCACCAGTCAGTGAACTATAGACAGGTACATGACTTCGATAAGTACAACATAGAAGGTATCTGGATTGAAATTCGCTTAGGTCACACACCAATTATTGTGGGATTTTTACATAGAAATCCCGATGAACGTGTGGAGTGGTTTAACCGATTTTCATCTATGATGGACAATGTTTCCTTATTCTATACCGACATCATATTGCTAGGTGATTTGAATATTGATCTTCTTAAAACCCATGAATCTTATAATATGCCTCAATTACTTAATAACCCCATAAGAATAACACTACAGACCCAAACACTCATTGACCATATATACGTCACCAATCCTGGTCACATAGTTGAAACGTCTGTTCCTGTCTTCGGGTTAAGCGATCACTTCCCCATATGCTTAACGTGGTCAAAAAAAGGCATCAGAATCCCCAAATGTTCTCATAGATGTGTAGCATTTCGTAGCTATAAATCCTTTAACCCTGAGCAATTCTTATATGATTTATGTATGACCGACTTTTCCATCGTTTTTCAGTACAATGACCCCAATAAAGCCCTTGAAAAGTGGTATAATACCTTCATCCCAATATATGATAAACATGCCCCTTTCATAACCAAACGTGTCAAGCCTGAAGGTAAACCCCCATGGTTAAACGATAATATAAATGCGGAAATAAAGACTCGTGAAAGTTTAGTACAAACAACTGGTAAGGATGTAGCTTTTAAAAAGCAGCGAAACAAAATAACAAACATGAAGCGAGTTGCCAAAAAAAGTATTTTGGCGATCTTATTCAATCTAAAAAAGATTCAAAATCTATCTGGAAAGCAATTCACCAATTATCCTGCAAATCTTCAAAACACAGTGCGCCCTTGTCAAATGATCTATCTGTAGAACTCAACAATCATTTATGTACCATAGCTAGCCAACCGAACTGGTTCTAACGATCTATTGTTACTGAAAGAGTACTGTGACTCCAAAAAAATAGGTCCTAAACTCAGTTTCCAGTTTATGGCTGTACATGAGCTATACCAAGAATTAATTCAACTCAAGCATTCTAAATGTTGCGGTTTAGATCATATTGATAACTATATCTTAAAGTTATCTGCACCTATTATCACTGATTGTCTTACCTATATTTATAACCTTTGTATTGAGAAATGCTGTTACCCCAATTATTTAAAGATGCCAAGGTGATACCACCATATAAATCTGGTGACCCCCAAGATCCGTCAAACTACCGACCTATCTCTATCTTATCTAACCTCTCCAAACCTCTAGAAAAGCATTTAAAGCGTAACCTTCAAACATACTTTACCACACATGATCTTTTCCATTGTAATGATAGTGGCTTTAGAGAAAACCATTCCTGCCAAACAGTACTCACTAATCTAATCGAACAGTGGCATTCCAATATTAACAATGACCTTCTCACCGGTGCCATTCTCGTCGACTTTGCTAAGGCCTTTGATGTTATTGATAATGGGCTTCTATTTTTAAAAAAACTATCATTGTATGGTTTAACCCAAGATTCTATCGCGCTAGTTTTGTCCTTTCTATCTGACAGACGACAAACCGTCTCCAAAGATACTATTACATCTTCATTTCAATCAGTCAATTGTGGAGTTTCCCAAGGCTCTGTCTTAGGACCTATACTCTTCACCGTTTATATAAATGACCTCCCCCTTCATCTTACTTCATCGTGTGAGCTTCTTGCAGATGACACCACAGTGCATACAAATGGCTATAATGCTGATTCAATCTGTTCTGGATTGCAGGGCGACATTAATAATCTAGTTGACTGGGCAGAGCAAACTCATATGGCTTTACACCCCAAAAAGTCTAAATTCATGTTAATCACAACAAGACAAAAGAGACAAAACTTTAAAATTCAATTAAGAACATCGACTATCCATGAAAAGCCTCTAGTTACTTCACACAAATTGACAACAAACTTATCCTGGTCAAAACACATGGACATTCTGTCCAAGAACATTTCAAAAGAAGTATTTCAGCTCAATAGAATAAAAAACGTTTTAGATCAACATGCGCGTAGACGTTTTTTCCATGCCTATGTCCAACCTGATATTGATTATGCATCAACATGGTGGGATTCAGCTAGTAAAAACACACTCAAACATGTTGAAAGATTATATAAACACTCTCTTAAACTCCTTAAATCGTCATCCCTAGAAACCAATGACTATACATAACTTAGCATTCTACCATTTGATTTGAAATGCCTACTAAACAAAGGTACCCTTATGTACAAGATCATAAATAAGTTAGCACCAAAATATCTTAGTACTAAATTTAAAGTCCATACAATTCGAAGCAAAACCAAATTAACAATGCCCCGCCCCAGAACAGATCTATATAAATCATCCCTTACATTCTCAGGTGGTAAACTGTGGAACGACCTCCCTGATGAACTAAAATAATAAAACTAGCGTATCTTCCTTTCGAAATCCTATCACAAGTTCTTAATGGAGATTCTTGTTTATCAGTAATGCTAATTAATGAGTTTTACTACAAACGTTACCAATGCCATCAGCGTATGCCTAGATTCTTATAAATCTCTCTCTCTCTCTCTCTCTCTCTCTCTCTCTCTCTCTCTCTCTCTCTCTCTCTCTCTCTCTCTCTCTCCCTCTCTCATATAATCTTATCTTATAATGTTTTTGTTTTGTTCTTCCTTAAAAGTGGTTTTATTCTGAAAAATTGTCATTGTCTCAAAATTGTTTCCCTTTTTTTCGTACTCAATTTAAACTACCAATTCAAGTTCACCATTGTTAAGCATGTTTGCTTTAATTCCCATTTTTTATATCTTTTTCAATTATTTCATGTGCCAATTTATGTTCCATTTTCTTGACTTGATTGTTTTATGTCAAATTTTCTTTGCTTATGCATGGTATGAATGTGTGAGTGAGAGGGCAAGGTGTAAATAAGCTATTGTAGCTTATCCTTTTTACCCTCAATGAAACATTCGTATTTCGTATGTCTCTCTCCCCTCTCTCTCTCTCTCTCTCTCTCTCTCTCTCTCTCTCTCTCTCTCTCTCTCTCTCTCTCTCTCTCTCTCTCTCTCTCTCTCTCTCTCTCTCTCTCTCTCTCTCTTCTTCATTTTTTTTATATTAATGCATTTTCAATTGATGGTGTGTTTTAAGACCTTATTTTATTAGTTTTAGTTCGCTTTAATTTTGTATCTATTTGTTTGTTTGTGTTAACGGCAAGTATGAAAAATAGCCATGAAGGTTCATTATCATTCATTATCTCTCTCCCCTCTCTCTCTCTCTCTCTCTCTCTCTCTCTCTCTCTCTCTCTCTCTCTCTCTCTCTCTCTCTCTCTCTCTCTCTCTCTCTCTCTCTCCTCCTCCGCCCCAAAGCAACTATGAAACATGATATAATCCTCTTAGAAATCATATTCATCTTCCTTTGATGCCCTGAGCACTCATCTACTCTCTACTACTTAAAAGGATTGCGCCATATTTGATCTGCATCACTTTACCCTGGAGCTACTGATATTGGATTTGCCACAGTAAATAATTACCATCAACTGTTTTCATACTTTCGATGGTGACAGGTTCTAATTCTTCGCTTTTTGTTTTGTTTTGTTTTTGTCTTTGTGACTGTCTTTCACGCGGTTTGTCTATGAAACGCTTTACTAAAGTTCACGGCCGAATTTTTACAATAGGCATTAATCGTTTTACAAGTTGCGTATATATCCACGACCACCGGTAACCATTATCAAAGGTTTATATGGAAATATTCAGTGTCAAATTAACATTGCTGGAGTGTAATTAAAATGCTTAATTAAGAGACTGTGTCTGTGCTATGTAAAATTTCGATCGCTGCTTACGTTTCTTTTCTTTCTTTAACAAAACACCCTATTGTTTCTCCTGTGTTTAAATTCAATTCTTCAACATATCGTTTGGAATAACCTTGAACACTCGCTTTCGAATAATATATGCTGTAATATGTGACATGTTTTATTCATATATCTCCCTGTCTCTCTCTCGCTGTCTCTCTCTCTGTGTCTCTCTCTCTGTGTCTCTCTCTCTCTCTCTCTCTCTCTCTCTCTCTCTCTCTCTCTCTCTCTCTCTCTCTCTCTCTCTCTCTCTCTCTCTCTCTCTCTCTCTCTCTCTCCCATATCCCTACTGGCCACACTTTTTCATAATCATCTAAATCATATCCACCCTACCTAGACGCCCCCGAGGACTCAACTTCTCCGTACAGAATGGATTATCCAATGCTGAGTTTGACCCATCTTGCAATACAGTTGATGCAATCTCCACATGCATTCAGCGTCGTATTCTGCTTTCATTCTTTTAGTGGACATGTTAAGTTGTTTTTTTACTTCAAGTCATGATGCAAAGGGGACTTTGGTATATAAGCTCCCCAAGGCCATAGGAAAAGAAATATCCAAAGACACAAGCTGTATCTTAAAATCCAAGATGGCCACCATCGGCCATATTTGCTCAGAAACTTTTTGTCGTAGAAACCATTATGATACATGTTTTCTACTTAATTTGATGTCACTGAACTCATTTCTGGCATCAATTTTGCCTTTAGAATATGCTTGAACGATAAATTAAAAACTTTTTTTGAAAGTTGCAATTTAGAAGCATTTTGACCTCATTACTCTGCCATTTCACGAATGGCTTAAGCAGTTGTGTGCCGCGCAGCCCCAAGCAGATTACTGGTTCAAGTCCGTGGAGCTGGATCTTCTCATTCTTCAGTTTGTAAAGTCATGTCGCACAGCTGACTTCTCGCTCGACATGGAGACCCTTGATTCTGTGATGCCATGGGTTTTCGCGCTGGATCATACTCACTACGCTCGGAACTTGCCCATCCATCTCCCTGACATGGCAACACTGGAAGAACGACATCCTGCTCTGTATGTGGAGTTCCAATGTGGTCACTTCATGGGACAGAAGTCAAGGCGAGCATTCTCGAATATTCCACGTGACCAGATGCATGAGCAGCTAATCGATTGGCTCAGGAATCATGCTGGCGTCATCGAGAACCTGGATGACCCACGCACAGTTCGCCGTGAACAGGTTGTTCGCCCAGAGATGGCTCGCCTAGTTAGAGAATTTGAGGGTACAAAGGATTCGGATGAACGGATGCCCCATGAGCAATACCCCAAGTTCCAATCCAACTTCAAGTCTGACGTGAATGCGTTAGTGGATGCATTTGAACAGCTGGGAAACCCCTTCTTAGAAGACAGTGGTGAGCTGCTTGACTTGGACCAGTCAATCTTCATGCCTCCAGATGTGGTAGACAGTGTAAGAAAAGTGAAGGAAATCGGATTGCAGCTATACACAGCATTTCTCAACAAGCGAGTCAGTTCTCAGGAAGAGGCTTCCACTGCTCCAGTACACAAAACTAATCTAAAGTTGTTCAAGGCTTCTCTCTCTGAACCACGCCGAAAGTCGGATGTCTCTGCATGTGGCTGCAGCTGCCTCCGCTGGTCATCGTCGAGTGATTGTACGAACCATGGACAGCGATGTTGTAGTGCTGGGTGTCTCAACATTTGTTGCACTTTGACAGAAGATTGATGAACTCTGGATTGCGTTTGGAATGCGACGTCGATACCGGTACATTCCAGTACATGTCATTGCACGCGAACTTGGACCATCTAAAGTAATGGCACTGCCAGCGTTTCATGCATTAACTGGATGTGATACGACCTCCGCATTCTTTGGCAAAGGCAAGAAGACAGCATGGTCAGTGTGACAGTCTCTCCCGGAACTCACTTTGCCCCTACAGCTGCTCTCCTGCCCTAACCCCAGCGTAGAGATGGTCAGAACTCACACAACCATGCTTGAGAGATTCGTCATACAGCTCTATGGTGTCCATGAAGACGACATCACAAGCGTGGATGCCGCCAGACTCTACCTCTTTCTACACAAAGGAAGAGACTTTGAGCACATACCCCCAAGCAGTGATGCTCTGCATCAACACTTCCTCAGAGTAGCCTATCGGAGTGGACACGTGTGGGGAAATACGCTCAACAAAGCTCCAGCCCCAGTCTCTCCAACGGAATGAGGATGGCAACAAGAATCTCCCGACTCAGCGCCAACCCCAGTCTACACCACAATTCCCATCATTTCGATGAACTTACCAGAGCTTGTCAGTTGCCAGTGTAAGAGAGACTGTAAGGCTCCTTGCAGGTGCTGTATGCATGGGCAGCCCTGTATGATTCTCTGTACATGTATGTGCTCCCACAATGGCAACAGGAGTGAGGTACAGACAGATGGATAATCCGATTAGCTCCAAAAAGAACAAAGGGATACCATGAATGTGTTTAATGCAGTTCAATGTTAATAGACACTGTCACTTGAAGTTACATTTCACAAGAAAGATTTGCATTGACTAAAGTTTGTGCGTTCATTCCTGCCTCTAACTAGTGTATTCATAAATTGTACGAACATTTCAACTGTGGGTATCAATTTTCAAAAATGTGACCTTTTAAAAACATCCCAAATGCAAAATGGATACCAGAAATGAGTTCAGTGACCTCATAATACCTAGAAAACATGTATTGCATAAGTTTCCATGACAAAAAGTTTCTGGACTATGTGTCGACGGTGGCCATCTTGGATTTTGGGCTACAGCTTGTGTCTTTGGATATTTCTTTTCCTATAGCCCTGGGGAGCTTCTATGCCAAAGGAGACCTTTGCACCATGACTTGAAGTCAAAGCCTATGTTTGTGCACTTAACAAGCCTACTATTTTATGGAAATCTTGCGCACGCTTTTTGTCTTCAACTTCTGGCTGCTTCGTAATTTCATTATAGAGCGTCAATGGGTTGTTGTTTTTATTGCCACAAAGAATCAACTGTGGAGAGTGTGTTGCTGCAAGTGCAGCGCCACGTATTTTTCTTTCTTTTCCTTTAAAAAAAAATCCAAACAACGTTAGACATAGACTTACATCTTTCCGTATGTTATTATTCTTTTCTTGTGTTTTCTAGTTTGTTGACAAGGTATTGTTTACAATAGTGTCCGAAGAAGGTGATTTTTTTCCCCCTTCGTCTCATCTCCATACACATATATATTCGTGCCCGCCATGTGACCACTTACTGTTGTACGTCTTCCAAACGCATCCCAAGTAATACATAACAGTTATTGACCTTGGTGGATATGCACAGAGGTGTATAACAGTATAATTATAGGAAACTATGTATTTATCTCTGCATGCTTTCTCACACATGTGCCTTCATGGCCAATTGTACTATTGACATGATTTCTGGCGTTGGGTAGTATTTCAACGCTGTTGCACCTAGGCTGTACTTTCTGCCTTTCTGCTTTCTGCCTAACGTTCAGTTTATGGTGGATAATTATCATGGCTACAACAATATATATTGAGCCTAAACTAGAAAACAATGAATTGAAGACTAAACACGTGAATTGGCACTACTACCTTCCGTCTGTATGATGCAGCTGGATGTTGGAGAACACCAGGCGGACCCTCTCCCCTTCCAGGGCCCGGAGCTTGTAGTGGCAGCGAGCGTTGGGTTTGTAGGTCTGCGGGTAGAAGGGGGAGAAGAACTGCCCTGCCTTGGACCGCTGGCTGCTGTTGCTGGCGAACTCGTACGTGCAGGGTTGACCCTGAATGCGACGGCCCGTGTTGGTGTAGTTCCCTGGTAGAAAGAAGAAGATCAACATGTATGGATATAGTTTAACGTAATTAGCAACGAACACAACAACAACAACAACAACAACAACAAGAATACCACGAAAAAAGTGTTGGTGTAGTTTCCTAATAATGCAGTGAAACTGAGAGGTGTTTGAGAATTAAGAGAGAGAGAGAGAGAGAGAGAGAGAGAGAGAGAGAGAGAGAGAGAGAGAGAGAGAGGAGGAGGGAGAGAGAGAGAGAGAGAGGGGGGGGGGGGGGGAGAGAGAGAGAGAGAGAGAGAGAGAGAGAGAGAGAGAGAGAGAGAGAGAGAGAGAGAGAGAGAGAGATACAGAGAGAGATAGAGAGAGACAGAGACACAGAGACACAGAAAGATAGAGGCGTGCACAGGGATTTAAGTCGATAAAACAAATACTGTCACAAAATTACAGTAAGATACTTAGAGAGACAGTGCCAGTAACAGTGAAATTGTTCGTATGTGTGTGCCTGCCTGCGCACGCGGGTACATGCCTCCCCACTCTCTCTCTCTCTCTCTCTCTCTCTCTCTCTCTCTCTCTCTCTCTCTCTCTCTCTCTCTCTCTCTCTCTCTCTCTCACTCTGTAAGTGTGTTGTTGTGTGCGTGTGCGTGTGCGTGTGCGTGCGTGTGTGTGTGTATCTGTGTATGTGTACCTGTGTGTGTGTGTGTGTGTGTGTGTGTGTGTGTGTGTGTGTGTGTGTGTGTGTGTGTGTGTGCATGCGTGCGTGTGCGTTTTCTTGTGTGCCCACGCGAGCGTGCTATTGTATGCATTAAGTTTAGCATACACATAATTTAGCTATATATTTATTAAATAAGTATATTTAATATGTGAAATTATGAAAACCCAATTGTTTACCACACTGCAAGGAGCGTGTCGATCGCATAATGCAGTAGGGAAACAACCATTTGCAATAGACCAAGCACATTTTGCAATAGGAAAACAAACACCAAAAACCCACACATAAAACAATGAATACAAAATGATTACAACAAAGAAATACAAAATGCATAATGACACATTCCAAAACAAAACAAACAGCAGCATTCTGCAACAAATAAACATTTAATGTATAATTCGTAAAGTTCACGCTTAGCACCACTTCAAACAAAAAAATAATAATCACACTCGCAAGAGAATAGACGCAAACAAACAAACAAACAAACAACACACTCAAACACACACACACACACACACACACACACACACACACGCACGCACACACGCACGCACACACACACACGCACACACACACACACACACACACACACACACACACACACAGTCGTATACACATGGAGACAAAGGTAAATTTTAAGGTTAAAAAGAAATAATTGAATAATAGATGAAGGCGTCTGATTTCATTGTTGCAGCCAGAACAAAAGTCTTAGTTAGAAAAATGAAAAAGTGGAAATAAGGACTCCACAAACATTCCCAGATATTGCACATAGAGTTTAGTCGTAGCAGAAGAAGGGTGTGCATTATTACTGGAATAACAAACAAAGAGGGCCTAAGAAAATAAAAGGGAGAGAGAGAATAAAAGTGTCCACAGAGAGAGAGAGAGAGAGAGAGAGAGAGAGAGAGAGAGAGAGAGAGAGAGAGAGAGAGAGAGAGAGAGAGAGAGAGAGATGCTCTTCGCAAAAGTGTGTCAAATAGATATAAAGTAAACAATAACAGATACATTTGATTTACTTCCAGTGAACGTAAAACAGAAAGGAGAATAAGAAAGAAAAAGATTGAAAGAAAGAAAGACACAACAAAGCGTACAAGAGAGTTAGGGGGTCAGTTGCAATACGATGTCAAAATAATGATACCAAGTCGGATCACTTACTTACAGCCAACTCTGCAAGAGAAGAAGGACAATAATGAAAACGTCACTATCACAGCATGCATATCGTTCAGGTATCTTAGTATTAATTGCACGCATGTTGTTGCTTTAAAAGACACTGTTATTGTTATATTCAGAAAACAATTGAATTGAATGCAATACCGTGTTTATTGTTTATTTCACCTTCATGTGCTTGTGTAAGTGTAGCGTTTTGATGTTTTTAGTTCAATTAAAACAATTGAATTTGCAAGAGAAATCAAATAATAAACAAAATACGATTATATATAACATGCACATGGTTTATTTATTTATTGCATAACACATTAATATGTAATCTTGGTGATTTTTATTCTGTTGTTCAAAACACTTGTTTTGGTATCGAGAACAGTTTACATAGTGTGTGACCTTATTTGCATTGCTTTTTAAATGGAATAACAGAAACACTGTTGTGCATCCTTTGACCTTTTAAAGTAATGCGATCTTCTTTGGTCTCTTTAAATACCCATCTTTGTTGTTGTCTTGCATATTTTAATTCATTTATACATGCCCTCCTTCTGAAGATTTTGGTATCAATTTTCCAACAGTTTCTTTCCCTTTCTCTTGGTATTTTAGCAGGAGACTCTTAAATATGTTGCGAATAAAATGATAGTTTTAAATATATCTTCTTCTTTTTTCTTGACAGGGAGATGTTCGTTATTTTCCTATATTTTTTCTCTTTCTACAATCGATTTATTTCTGTCTTTTCTGCCCTCACTAACGTTCTTCTCCCTACATCCTTCAGCATGCCCATTGTCTGCAATGCCCCCCCCCCCCCCCACCCCCACCCCACCCCACCACCTTGTATGGTGAAAGCCTCTTCATCACCGGGAGT
Organism: Phymorhynchus buccinoides; assembly: GCA_017654935.2. Classification (NCBI taxonomy): domain Eukaryota; kingdom Metazoa; phylum Mollusca; class Gastropoda; order Neogastropoda; family Raphitomidae; genus Phymorhynchus; species Phymorhynchus buccinoides. The sequence goes on from CM065694.1 coordinate 32,954,164, forward strand.
CCTCCATCCACTCTATGTCTTGTGATGCTGCGCCACCACTGTTCGGCGCGCGTATATACATAAGCTTGCACACGCACGCTCTCACGCACAAACACGCTCACACACATATGCGCGGTACGCGCACGCACATCCACAAAGACAGACATACACACATAGCCTACAGACATTCAGAGACACACACCCACACCCTAAATAAATAAGGGTTTTAAGTACAATGCTTGATTTCTGCGTGCGGGCGCGTGAGCGCGCACGTGTAGACACCATGTCCCTCCTGTCCTTACCTATTTCCTCGTCCTTTCCTATTTGTCAGGCAGCTATGACATCAATTTAAATCGTCCATAAAACTTGTAAATTGTGGAACCACCACTGCTGCCCCCTTCACCCTTGCCTACTCTTACTGCAGCAATACAAGGGAAACAATCTGCTATTATTATGAGAAAACTGATAAAAGCTTCTCGAGTTTGTTCCCTTTGAGTGCTCTTTCTGACTGTAAGAGAAAAAACAAGTTCACAACTTCGGGTTATGTTTACCCCGAAACAATATATCTCTCACACTGCCTCTCCTTCTTATTGTTTCTGTACCTCTATGTCTCTACCCCCCCCCTCTCTCTCTCTCTCTCTCTCTCTCTCTCTCTCTCTCTCTCTCTCTCTCTCTCTCTCTCTCTCTCTGTCTCTCTGAGGTAGTGGCCAAGGGCACATGGGGAGCTGAGGTAGTGACCAAGGGCACATGGGGAGCTGAGGTAGTGACCAAGGGCACGTGGGGAGCTGAGGTAGTGACCAAGGGCTGATGAGGAGCTGAGGTAGTGACCAAGGGCTGATGAGGAGCTGAGGTAGTGACCAAGGGCTGATGAGGAGCTGAGGTAGTGACCAAACACACATGGGGAGCTGAGGTAGTGACCAAGGGCACATGGGGAGCTGAGGTAGTGACCAAGGGCTCATGGGGAGCTGAGGTAGTGACCAAGGGCACGTGGGGAGCTGAGGTAGTGACCAAGGGCACGTGGGGAGCTGAGGTAGTGACCAAGGGCACGTGGGGAGCTGAGGTAGTGACCAAGGGCACGTGGGGAGCTGAGGTAGTGACCAAGGGCACATGGGGAGCTGAGGTAGTGGCCAAGGGCTCATGGGGAGCTGAGGTAGTGGCCAAGGGCACATGGGGAGCTGAGGTAGTGGCCAAGGGCACATGGGGAGCTGAGATAGTGGCCAAGGGCACATGGGGAGCTGAGGTAGTGGCCAAGGGCTCATGGGGAGCTGAGGTAGTGGCCAAGGGCTCATGGGGAGCTGAGGTAGTGGCCAAGGGCTCATGGGGAGCTGAGGTAGTGGCCAAGGGCTCATGGGGAGCTGAGGTAGTGGCCAAGGGCTCATGGGGAGCTGAGGTAGTGGCCAAGGGCTCATGGGGAGCTGAGGTAGTGACCAAGGGCACATGGGGAGCTGAGGTAGTGGCCAAGGGCTCATGGGGAGCTGAGGTAGTGGCCAAGGGCACATGGGGAGCTGAGGTAGTGGCCAAGGGCTCATGGGGAGCTGAGGTAGTGGCCAAGGGCACATGGGGAGCTGAGGTAGTGGCCAAGGGCTCATGGGGAGCTGAGGTAGTGGCCAAGGGCTCATGGGGAGCTGAGGTAGTGGCCAAGGGCTCATGGGGAGCTGAGGTAGTGGCCAAGGGCTCATGGGGAGCTGAGGTAGTGGCCAAGGGCTCATGGGGAGCTGAGGTAGTGGCCAAGGGCACATGGGGAGCTGAGGTAGTGGCCAAGGGCTCATGGGGAGCTGAGGTAGTGGCCAAGGGCACATGGGGAGCTGAGGTAGTGGCCAAGGGCACATGGGGAGCTGAGGTAGTGGCCAAGGGCACATGGGGAGCTGAGGTAGTGGCCAAGGGCTCATGGGGAGCTGAGGTAGTGGCCAAGGGCTCATGGGGAGCTGAGGTAGTGGCCAAGGGCACATGGGGAGCTGAGGTAGTGGCCAAGGGCACATGGGGAGCTGAGGTAGTGACCAAGGGCACATGGGGAGCTGAGGTAGTGACCAAGGGCACATGGGGAGCTGAGGTAGTGACCAAGGGCACATGGGGAGCTGAGGTAGTG
>CM065694.1:32966228-32968728 GCA_017654935.2 Phymorhynchus buccinoides
CCGAGCTGTAGAACTTCTTCCTCTTCAGGGTCGAGTAGTTCCCGCACAGCTCCACGTCCCACTGGCTGTTCTCATTCACCTCAGGCCGCTCCAGGTTCTGGAAGATCCTCACGTAGTCCTGGCATTTACTGGTGGTCAGTGAAGTCAGGGAAACAAAACAAAAAAACGAAAGAAAAGAATAAAAGTGATGGTGCATGAAATGTCCTTAGAATTATTTTTTTATAATCGTTCACCATATTATTTTATGAGTAAATGCAATTTCAGCAAGCCAACACTTAGAGCGTGAAACACTAGATTAACAAGCCGCGCGGATGCACAACGTTTTTCTTTTGTTGTTGTTGGGGGGATGTGTTTCAGTGACTTTGACCTTTGACCAATGACGGTTTCGCATTCGAACTTGGCCTCATGTCTATCCCTGACTATCTGCATACAAACTGTGAGGGTCCCAGGTCCCTCCGTCCAAACTTGGCCTCATGTCTATCCCTGACTATCTGCATACAAACTGTGAAGGTCCCAGGTCCCTCCGTCCAAACTTAGCCTCATGTCTATCCCTGACTATCTGCATACAAACTGTGAGGGTCCCAGGTCCCTCCGTCCAAACTTGGCCTCATGTCTATCCCTGACTATCTGCATACAAACTGTGAGGGTCCTAGGTCCCTCCGTCCAAGCGCTATCGTCTTAACATACACACGTAGCCACGCCCAACGCCAGCAGTCAATATCTCTTTGGCCGAGAGAGTGGGGTTGTATCCTGGGTAAGGCATCTCCACTATAAACAAATCATAGCACAGCCCTCCGGAATAGTATCTGACCCCACTGCTATCTGCCAGTCATGGTCGGCTGACTGACTGGCATTTGTATGCACGTAGTCAGGAACAAAGGGACGTAGCAAGTTACACTTGGTGGCTGGTTCAGAAGCAAGATTTGTTTCCCTTTGACCACCACGTGTCTTGCAACAGTATTATCAAGCAGCGTGCAGTACGTTTTCGGCTCCCGTGACCTTGACCTTTGATCAATGACATTCAGTTTTGAACGTGGCCTAAATATCCTAAATACCTATCCGCACGCAACATTTGAGCCTTCTAACTCCCTCCGTTCAAACGTTATCGTGTTCAGATAGATAGATAGATAGATAGTCAGACAGATAGTCAGTCAGGAATAAACAGATTTCCCTGAAAACATTAAGCAGCTTTCGCTTGGCGGCTGGTCAAACAACAAAAGCTGAGACCATCCCAGCCCGCTTTGCCCACGTCAGTGCTGCCAGACGATACACCGTGACAACTCTGAGACCATCCCAGCCCGCTTTGCCCACATCAGTGCTGCCAGACGATACACCGTGACAACTCTGAGACCATCCCAGCCCGCTTTGTCCACGTCAGTGCTGCCAGACGATACGCCGTGACAACTCTGAGACCATCCCAGCCCGCTTTGTCCACGTCAGTGATGCCAGACGATACACCGTGACAACTCGCTCCTTAGTCCTGTCTCTAATTGTGGAGCAATGTCATTCAATAAGTTGAGGCGGTAAAGAACACAAATGAGGACAATAAAGATACAAGACGGGAGTGGGAGGGTGTGTGGGTGTGTTAGATTGGTGGACAGTAGTGGTTAAAAAACCCAGATAGGTGACAATTGCCAGAAAGCTACGTTTTGTGGCAAGGAATAAGGGCCATTCAGTTTGTTGCTTGCTGAAGTATCCTGGCTAAACGACCCCAAGGATCATCCCAAACAGCCGAAGCGCTTGTACACCATGGTACAAATGCATTAGCTAGGGATGAGAACATTACGCGTATGACCGGTTTTGATTGCAACGCCACGTGGGTAGCAACACTCCGTCTTCGGGGGATTTTGGAGACTGATGATGTTATGCTAGGAGCAGTCATGGCTAAAGACAATCCCCGCATAACTATGCATAGCATAACAACATTTTGATGTAGCCTTTGTGTTCTATCAATTCTGTGTTATGTCAATTGGTTTGACAGCCTTAAGCCAAGGAAGTAAAGAAGTATGCAATTGTGAAAATGTTGTGTAATGCAATGTACGAAAGATTACGACGCTGGCGCGTGTCTTATTTGTTATTTGCTGGCAACATGACTCGTGCACCCGTGAGGGCACTCATACAAGCACACACGCAAACATACACGCAAACACACATACACCCACGCGCGCGCGCACACCTCGTCATCATTATTGTCACCACCGCTGCAGCCACCACCATCATTATCATCATCATTAATTGTCATTTCGTCCTAAAGATTACTTCTCCGTCGCAAAGCACATGGTTGGAGCGCTTGATAAGTAAGAGGATTTGAGAGAGAGAGAGAGAGAGAGAGAGAGAGAGAGAGAGAGAGAGAGAGAGAGAGAGAGAGAGAGGCTCTACTTATATTCGAACAATCAAATCTTGCCTTTTTTTTTTTGGTCTCGCATTGTCCATTCCACATTTTCTTTTCTTTGGCAATGTATTTTGTGTTGTTGTTGCTCTCTCTCTCTCTCTCTCTCTC
>CM065694.1:32973728-32983728 GCA_017654935.2 Phymorhynchus buccinoides
CAAAAATATAATCGTTGCATGAAGCCTTCAGAGACGGTGGATGATATATTTATAGAGACAGTTTCTTTGGTGTCTTTTGCACTGATGTGACCCGCTATTATTTTTGCACTGGTAAGCCTGATGGGGAGATGTACCCTAACTAGCCAAGCTAGCTTCTGAACTCAGAAGCTTCTCTAGGTAGGATCCTATCGATGTGCACCCGTATCTATGTGCATACCCGTCTCTGTAACAGCCAAGCCAACAGACAGACATGCCAGCTTCCTCCCACGCACCACCCGGGACTGGAACGAGCTGCCCCAGGAAGCTGTACAGGCCAAGACCATCGGCACCTTTGTGTTGATGGTCTCCAAATAAATATCCAGAAACCCTCCTCCTCCCCCTGCTCCCCCTTCTTCCCTTCCTCCACCGCTACCCCATCCCACCTGTATTAAGGCGCTCTTCCGCAGATCGCCAATTTCTACAGTGACATAATAGTCAAGTGTGACTGTGGTCACTTATAGGAAGGAACGAAGGAACAGTGTCACCCTCATTGTGCCCCCGTCTCTATGTGTGTACCCGTCTCTATGACAGTGTCACCCTCAGTGTGCCCCCGTCTCTATGTGTGTACCCGTCTCTATGACAGTGTCACCCTCAGTGTGCCCCCGTCTCTATGTGTGTACCCGTCTCTATGACAGTGTCACCCTCAGTGTGCCCCCGTCTCTATGTGTGTACCCGTCTCTATGACAGTGTCACCCTCAGTGTGCCCCCGTCTCTATGTGTGTACCCGTCTCTATGACAGTGTCACCCTCATTGTGCCCCCGTCTCTATGTGTGTACCCGTCTCTATGACAGTGTCACCCTCATTGTGCCCCCGTCTCTATGTGTGTACCCGTCTCTATGACAGTGTCACCCTCAGTGTGCCCCCGTCTCTATGTGTGTATCCGTCTCTATAACAGTGTCACCCTCATTGTGTCCCCGTCTCTACGTGTCCCCGTCTCCACAACAGTGTCACCCTCATTGTGCCCCCGTCTCAATAACGGTGTCACCCTCATTGTGCCCCCGTGTCCATATGTCCCCGTCTCCACAACAGTGTCACCCTCATTGTGCCCCCATCTCAATAACAGTGTCACCCTCATTGTGTCCCCGTCTCCACAACAGTGTCACCCTCATTACGCCCCCGTCTCCACAACAGTGTCACCCTCATTGTGCCCCCATCTCAATAACAGTGTCACCCTCAATGGGTCCTCGTCTCCACAACAGTGTCACCCTCATTGTGCCCCCATCTCAATAACAGTGTCACCCTCAATGGGTCCTCGTCTCCACAACAGTGTCACCCTCATTGTGTCCCCGTCTCCACAACAGTGTCACCCTCATTGTGTTCCCGTCTCCATGTGTCCCCGTCTACACAACAGTGTCATCCTCATTGTGTCCCCGTCTCCATGTGTCCCCGTCTACACAACAGTGTCATCCTCATTGTGTCCCCGTCTCCATGTGTCCCCGTCTACACAACAGTGTCACCCTCATTGTGTCCCCGTCTCCATGTGTCCCCGTCTACACAACAGTGTCATCCTCATTGTGTCCCCGTCTCCATGTGTCCCCGTCTACACAACAGTGTCACCCTCATTGTGTCCCCGTCTCCATATGTCCCCGTCTACACAACAGTGTCACCCTCATTGTGTCCCCGTCTCCATGTGTCCCCGTTTCCACAACAGTGTCACCGGTTTTGTCTCTACGTATCCCTGTCTCTATGAGTGTGCCCCAGTCTCTAAATGTCCCCGTCTCTATAATTACGTTCCTATCATATACCTACCCGTCTGCATGCGATGCAAAAACCTAACCCTTAAGGCTGGGCTACACGTCAGTTAAAATCGTACGACTGTACGATATGATTCGATCACGTGCTCTCGAAGCGCGAATCATATTTGTTCTTTGAGCTGACGTTTAGCACAGCCTTTAAGGGGCAACCACACTGCATACGATGCGATCGGACTGCGATTCGATCAAGTGTGACAATGTCTTTGAGTCGTGATTCACGTGAAATACTTCCGTCTAAAAATATATACTACTCACGTAGACCAGAGTACACGACTTACATAAAATATCCGATACAAAAATACATATATTTCATCAGATTCGTGTACGGGGGACTACAGATATTACGACAGTGAACAAAACTAGTAGGGTTTCATCCGATTCATTTAGACAGTATAATTTGACGAGACCCACGCCTCACAAATGTCACAGTCGTGTCGCGTCGTGTGCAGTGTGAGTGCACCCTTAACCCTAATCCAGCTCCTAAGCCTAAGCTGATCCTATCCACAGAGACGGGGGCACGTCACTACGTCAACCCTCTACGTAGGCCAACGTACCCGTCTGTTGGGATCACTGGGCATTCAGAGAACGTCCTCGTTTCCACGTCTATTATCCGTGTCTCTGCTTCTCTGTCTGGGTCTGTCTGGATCACTGTTGGAGTGTCTGGCTTCATCATGTGCTTGTTTACTTGCTCGTCGACCTATTTGCTTTTTTTTAAATTCACGAGCGAAACTTCAGAAACTTCTTCTTCTTTTTCTTCATCGATCGCTCAAACGGTTTCCTGTCATAATGAGCGCAGATGCGTCATGCTGCCTTTATGCGCCTAACTAAGAAATAGTTAGGCCCAGCACGTCCATCTTCGGCTACAGAAAATCTTTGTACGAATTACTAAAAAAAAGGCAGAAGAATGGACCAGCAAGGCAGAAAGATGCTAGTAAGTCAAAGAGAGTGACAGATTAGAGGAGGTTATAAGCACATAACATCCAGAAGGTGGGGGAACTATGTGTACAAAAGAACCCCCGGTGTCCCCACGGGGGAGCTTCTGGAACTAAATTGTAAATGTCCCAATCTTGGGATAATAAAGTATGATTGATTGAACTATTGTTTTTGGTTTGGTCCGTCCGTGTGTGCATGTGTGCAACCGTCCGTCCGTTCGACCGTTCGGACACCAAACGCAGAGGCACGTGAGAGAACTTCTTCTTATTGGGGATGTTTATTCTGCCCCACGCCCAAAGTCTTCGTTTAGACTGCAATTAGCGCACAGGATGCATGCTTTGACTCGATAGTTCGTGGCATCCATTCCACCGGCACAACAAGGCCTACTCCTACCGAATAGTGGAATGGGCTTTAACGTGTGCGCAAGATCGTTTTGCATGCGATCGCACACGGGACCTCATCCGAAGGACGTTTCCTCCAACTGACGTCGGGTACCCATTTACACCTGGGTGGAGTGAGGAAAGTAGGAGTAAAGTGCCTTTCCTAAGGACACACCACTACGATCCGAACTGGATTCGAACCCGCACACTCGCAAACTTGACGGATTATGAGCCAGCGACCCAACCAACTGAGCCACCAGCGGCTCCTACTACTCGCTCAGGTTGAGCCTGACAAGTTCTTAAGTAAAGCGGCGGGAACTAATGCTTTTGTTTCGTCCGTGCCACATGTATGTTGGTTGGCTTACCCTGGCTAAAAGACTCCAGGGATCATCCCAACAGCGAGAAGCACTTGAACACCAAGGTACAAATGCATCAGCTAGGGATGAGAACATTACGTGTGTGACCGTTTTTGATTACCCCGCCATGTGGGCAGCCACACTCCGTCTTCGGGGTATTTTAGACTGATGATGTTATGCTGGGAGACATGGCTTAAGACAATCCCCACACAACCATTCAGAGCATAACAACATTTTGATGTAGCCTTGGCGTTCTAGCTTATGTCAACTGGTCTGACACAGCCTCATGCCAAGGCATCCACATGTATGTAAAGTTCCACATTGGAGACTCCCCTGTGGAGCCGCTGACATGACTGTTGGTCACATCCTTTAGGACTGTCGATTATTCCAGAACATCAGAGAGACTCCCCTGTGGAGCCGCTGACATGACTGTTGGTCACATCCTTCAGGACTGTCGATTATTCCAGAACATCAGAGAGACTCCCCTGTGGAGCCGCTGACATGACTGTTGGTCACATCCTTTAGGACTGTCGATTATTCCAGAACATCAGAGAGACTCCCCTGTGGAGCCGCTGACATGACTGTTGGTCACATCCTTCAGGACTGTCGATTATTCCAGAACATCAGAGAGACTCCCCTGTGGAGCCGCTGACATGACTGTTGGTCACATCCTTTAGGACTGTCGATTATTCCAGAACATCAGAGAGACTCCCCTGTGGAGCCGCTGACATGACTGTTGGTCACATCCTTCAGGACTGTCGATTATTCCAGAACATCAGAGAGACTCCCCTGTGGAGCCGCTGACATGACTGTTGGTCACATCCTTTAGGACTGTCGATTATTCCAGAACATCAGAGAGACTCCCCTGTGGAGCCGCTGACATGACTGTTGGTCATATCCTTTAGGACTGTCGATTATTCCAGAACATTAGAGAGACTCCCCTGTGGAGCCGCTGACATGACTGTTGGTCATATCCTTTAGGACTGTCGATTATTCCAGAACATCAGAGAGACTCCCCTGTGGAGCCGCTGACATGACTGTTGGTCATATCCTTTAGGACTGTCGATTATTCCAGAACCTGCGAGACGAAACTTGGCCGTCGGACACACCGGTTCGGGAAAAGATCTTCAGCTCTTTGGAGGATCTTCGGCGGACGGCAGCCTTCGACGGGCCACTGGGGTTCCTGTCTGAGCGATCGATGATGAAAAAGAAGAAGAAGAAGAAGAAGAAGAAGAAGAAGAAGAAGAAGAAAAAGAAGTTTCGTTCGTGCGTGCGTGCGTCTTTCCGTCCGGACACCAAATCCAATCATGCGCGCGAGGGAACTTAGCACCAGCATGGGTTCAGCCTTGCTTTTTCAACCTACTTTATTTCTTGCCTCTGTTGTTTGTTGTTGTCGTGTCCATGTCTCTCTCTCTCTCTCTCTCTCTCTCTCTCTCTCTCTCTCTCTCTCTCTCTCTCTCTCTCTCTCTCTCTCTCTCTCTCTCTCCCTCGCTCTGGAGAAATAATCTTTAGGACAAAATTGCACTTTTCTGGATATTAAGGCGTTTTAAACTCACGTTACCATAGAAACCAATAGCGATGGCTAAGGCAAGGCCATGTCTCCTGTGTGTGTAGCTGCCACGTTTTAAGTTCCTGACACAACCGTTTGGAAGCTACAAGCAAATAACCAAAACATGCATATTTTGAACATGTTCCCAAACTTTTTGAGGGCAACTTAGTGCTGTGTGTCTGAGATGTTTCTCTCTAAGAACAAGGAACACCCGAAGGTGCTGATGGCCTGTGGCTTTGTCTGGAGGTGCACTGACCTCACCTGTCCTTAGTGTGGGCTGTTGGATTTCTGAATGATGGGCTCTGCAGTCATGAACAACGGGCTGGTACACCCATGGGTCACTTTCACAAGAACTTATTTGCGTCGTATCTAGATGGTCACCAAGTCGAGAGCAGGTATGTGCCTTGCATGCTTAATGGAATGCCCCGTGTATCTAAGTAACATAATACGGGCTTCCAAGGCTGGTGAAGGCCTGCTCTTGAGCTGGTAGGGTAGGTGGGGCCAGTGCATTTCTGGGTCCCATCAGCACCTTTGGGTGTTTCTTGTTCATAGAGAGAAACATAATAATAATAACAATAATAATAATAATAATAATAATAATAATTACAAGGGCGTCGCCGAGCGGCAGACATGTCCGTCACCAGCAATGCCACGCACTTGCGACACCCCGTAGAGTGTCACATCCTGACACAAAATTGGAAGGGATTCTGTCTTCTAGTTCACGAGATACAGCTTGAAGAAGAAACATATAGCAAAGAAGGAAATTTCGGTTTTCAAGGTCACACTTCAAGGTCAAGGTCAGCATGGTGATAATTTATGCTCGGATGTTTTCTTCTCTAGGGTATACAGTACCACACACAATCTGAAGCGCTTCTGTCAAGTACCAATGTGGAAAATATGGCTTAAAACCCAATGTGTAGACCCCTACCACTTTCAAGGCCTACTGATCGCCCGGACCGTGACCTTGACCTTGATCGGTATGCCACCAACAGAACGGGCATAAGCCAAAGTACCTTCATGCCAAATTTGAAGACTCTAACACTAACGGTGTGGGAGTTATGGCCCCTTAAAGATTTTCGGTTTTCAAGGTCGTACGTCAAGGTCAAGGTCAAGACGGCAAAATGGTTTGCGCCGATCTCTTCCTATTAAGGAGGCACACCTTCACACAAAATTTGACGCGATTCGGTCAAGCGGTTCGGGAGATATCCTTGGGACAGACAGAAAAAAAAAAACAAAAAAACAAACAAACAAAAAAACAAAAAACAAAAAAATACAAACCAGCCCATCGCAATAGTCCGTCTTGGTGACGGACTAATAATAATAATAATAATCTAATTCATTTGAGAAAAGTGACGCCTGTCCCTCGCGAGGCTCCAGGCGCCATTACAGACATAAAAACCAACAGGTTTAAGAAAGAAGAAAAAGGAGACATACAAGATTAAAACATAAAAAAAGAACTTTGACATCGTAAGAACAAGATATCATTAGAAAACATTAAAATTAAAATACATGCGGGGAACATATACCCTCACTCTCTCTCCATCCCCTCCCACTCCATCCCACCCCGCGCTGTCTCCCCCCCCTCAAAAAAAAAAAAAATCCCCCCACTCTCTCTCGCGCCTTCTCACTCACACACACACACACGCATGTACTCACCTACACACACGCAATCACACAACACACCGTTTAGGATAAGACATATCAGCAGGTTGACGGTTGATACACGTCAGATTAATCATGGTTAAAATAGGTATGGAATAACAAGGTCTTCATGCCTGATTTAAAAGCGTTAAACGTTTGTGCATTACGAAGGGCTAAAGGTAACGAATTAAAAACAGTAGGGCCAGCAAAAGAAAAAGAACGCTTGCCATATGTCTCCAGGCGAACTCGCGGGATGGCCAGGTGACCGGCGTCTGAGGAACGGAGATATCTCGATGGTGTGTATGGCACAACTAAGTCTGAAAGATAGGAGGGAGCAAGATAGTGGAGGCATCGAAAACAGAGGGTGGCAATTTTGTATTCGATACGGGCTCGGACGGGAAGCCAGTGCAGCTCCCTCAAGAGAGGCTTTGCATGGTCGAATTTGCGTGTTCTGAGGACTATGCGTGCAGCATGATTCTGAGCTCTCTGCAGTTTGTCGAGAAGCGTGTTTGGGAGACCAAAAAACAAAGAATTGCAATAGTCCAGTCTGGACAAAACAAATGCTGACATGAGCTTTTTGGCCGCATCGATGGTAAGAAAAGGACGGATATGACCGATTCTGCGGAGCTCAAGATAGATGGTCCTGCACAGTAGCTTTATGAATGTGGTCCTCCATTGAGAGTACACGATCCAGATGTACCCCAATATTCCTCATCTCAGACACTAACACATTGTGCACACACACACGCACGCACACACATCACACACGCGCGTGCGCAAGCACATACCCACCCCCACCCCACACACACAAATTCAATGACGCACAATAATTCGCACAGCACTAAACCAGCCCCCCCCCCCCCCCCACACACACACACACACACACACACACACTGATGAATAATAGAAGTAGGAGCATTCATGCGTTTTCCACGACATTGTCCACACATCACAAAACCGAACGTTGGATGCAGAGACCTCTGCAAGGTTTTTTGGTCGAGTCAGAAAACACACATAAGCACATACATACATACATGCATACATACATACATACATGCATACATACATATAGGCCTACGCGCACGCGCGCACACGCGAATTGTACATTGTCCTGTTAGTCTACACATCACTTGACAGCAGATACCTCGTAAAGAAATCGTCTGTTGAGACGAGAGAGAGAGAGAGAGAGAGAGAGAGAGAGAGAGAGAGAGAGAGAGAGAGAGAGAGAGAGAGAGAGAGAGAGAGAGAGAGAGAGAGAGAGAGAGAGAGAGAGAGAGAGAGAAGGACAGAGACAAAGAGAGATATGGAAACACACACACACTTGACACACAGACACACATACAACTACAGCAATATTATGCCCCTACAAAATAGCTCTCGACGTTTGCATTCCATCTCGGCATTATTATACTTTTTAATGAAACCTTCGAACAAACATTATTTTCTTACCTCTATAATTATATCTATCTCACTCTTTTGTGTCGACTTTCATGATGTGCACATCGAAGTAGATGTGTGGCAGCTTGATCTATTGTTTTCATATGAAACGGTCCCACAATTTTAATGAATATAAAAATACAAAATCTGTGATTGGCCTTGATTTCGATAACAAAATGTCCAAACTCATTAAGTCAACGATCAACTTGTCAAACTTTTATGTTGCTCTCCATTAATTTGATGGAGACTTTGAAATCTGGAGAGAAAAAAAAGTAAAGATGATGGCGTCAACAAATTTAACCAGATTAAAAAGGCATTCGTAAGAATTAGCCGATGGAAATTTGACACCTTCTGTATGTAAAGGATCAGAACACGAAATAAAAAAACAACAATAGCTCATAAATGTTTCTTAACTCCAAATCAGCACCCATCTCACATCTCGGCAAACAAATAATAGCATCACGGTAAACTCTCTCATCTCTGTATACGCCTCTCTCTCTCTCTCTCTCTCTCTCTCTCTCTCTCTCTCTCTCTCTCTCTCTCTCTCTCTCTCTCTCTCTCTCTCTCTCTCTCTGAGGACAATTTTTGCATATAACTTTGTGGTGCATTACCCGACTTATCCTATTGGTAACTTACGTATTATTGTTGGCTGGTCAGTCTAACAGTTATGCTTTAGTGTAAATTTATTTTTCTCTAGTGTAATCTTTCTATGTATGTAAGATGCTTTATTTTATGTTTCTTAAAAAATCTTATGAACTGATTTAGTCGCCAGTTAGGCTTATATTATTCTTTAGTTCATGGTTTGTGCTTCCTTGGCATCGGAGCATTGTTTGCTAATGTCAATAAAATTCATTTTTCAATTTCAATTTCAATTCTCTCTCTCTCTCTCTCTCTCTCTCTCTCTCTCTCTCTCTCTCTCTCTCTCTCTCTCTCTCTCTCTCTCTCTGGCTATCTTTGTCTCTCTGTCTCTGTCTCTCTCTCTCTCTCTCACTCTCACTCAGCTTTCTGCTCTTCCTACTCCCTACCACACCCACACCCACCACCACACACACACACATAGGCTTGCGGAGACCCGAACACAGATGGGAACAATTCGGTGGAAAGTTGACCGAAGCAAATTACTCCGTGATGTATTGCTACATTTTCCACAACAGAAAATAACAAGAACAACAACACTTGTATGTGTTCTGTTCACACACACACACACACACACACACACACACACACACACACACACACACACACACACACACACACACACACACACACACATATATATATATATATATATAGTAAAATTTGATTGATATATATATAATTATTTATGTGTCTGCTTCTCTGTCTGAATTTTCCGAAAGCTGGGAAGATTCCGAATTTTCCCGGGAAAGTTCCGAATCTTCCCAGCCTTGGGAAAAATCGGAATTTTCCCGGGAAGATTCGGAATTTTCCCGGGAAGATTCTGAATTTTCCCACGCAAGTAGCTGCATGCCATAGAAAACGATTCAGTTACAATTCAAAAGCATTTAGAGTCCAAATTATTTTGTAGTGATCACAATGCACTTAACACAAATACATTAGGAATTCGTGCACAAACATACCTAATTATCAATGATGGATTTGTACCTAATAATGTTGAATATTCCACATCAAATACAGCTAAGAAAGAGATGTTTTATTGGTAAATTATTGTATGAAATATAAATAGTGTATCAATTATATCAGATTTTTGCGATACCTTTCCATGACAAGTTCTTTGCAGTTGTTCCATAAACTTTTGTGAAAGCGTGTGAGTGTTTAATTTGATAACAAAAAGGACAGGACTTGAAAATCGTGCGAGGGCACATCTCTTCATATACCTCGCTGCCTGTAGGTGTCTGTCTCACCGGTTCATCTGAATGAATATGAGTCACA
>CM065694.1:32991228-33016228 GCA_017654935.2 Phymorhynchus buccinoides
GACACAATGTCATGTTCGAACCAGGAGAGGTTTTCGTCAACAACAACAACACCAAGAACTTTGTGGAAAGAAACTTATTTAATATTGTTACCGTTCATAAGAAGAGGAGGGACCCTTTCACCGCCAAAGTCGCATTTTAGCACCACAGTGATTTAACACCTATGTCACTAAAAGGCATCAAATTGGGGTCTATTATCCAAAGACCCTATTGTCTTAGTTTGGGGAAGTAAGGATAGACCTTATTTTATATATGTCACAGAAGAATCCCCAATACTGCAGATGGTTTTTGTTCTCTACCCAGGTAAATTTAATAGAAATTTGTTGTTGAAATATGGCTGGCGGTGAAAGGGTTAAGATGGGGATTTTGTCGTTTCTGTCTGAGAGAGAGAGAGAGAGAGAGAGAGAGAGAGAGAGAGAGAGAGAGAGAGAGAGAGAGAGAGAGAGAGAAAGAGAGACAGACAGACAGACAGACAAACAAACAGTGTGTGTGCGCGTGCGTGCATGTGTGCGTTCTCTTCTTCGCTCAACAGTGATTATTTTGCCACGGACCCGGAGAAACAGTGTGTGTGTGTGTGTGCGTGTGCGTGTGCGTGTGCGTGCGTGCGTGCGTGCGTGCGTGCGTGCGTGCGTGCGTGCGTGCGTGCGCGCGCGCGCGCGCGCGCGTGTGTGTGTGTGTGTGTGTGTGTGTGTGTGTGAGCGCGCGCGCGCGGTACTGCAGAAAATCATGTATTGCATAGCTCTGATTAACCCCTTGACTGCCAGAGAAAATCAACGAAAATCTCATTGGCCAAATCGTGCCATGAAAAAGACAACTGATAGACACAATCTGGAAAAATGGTCTGGGGATATGGACCTCTTGACTGTGCAAGAGCAAAAGCCAACATACCATGGTTATTCATCTTCATCTGATGACATCATCAGTGATGTTATACGTTGGTGGCAGTCAAGGGGTTAACCTTTTACTCTCTGGCTTTTCCGACATACATACTTACAACTTCAAGAAGTGATAAAAGCCATTCGAGTAGAGGGCGTCTTTTGTGTGTTGTACTCACCCATTTAGGCCAGGCTCTCTCAGCTCGAACTCGTAGAAGGTGAGCTCGATGATCTCGAAGGAATCGCCGAAGAAGGAGTAGAGGATGCAGTTGGTGTTGGGCGGGTAGAGGGCGGGGAAATTGGGGGACGTGAATCTCCCATCGTTGAGACCGTAGCTTTGGTACACCACGCAGTCACAACCTGCAAGGGGTTGACAGGTTATGAGCATTCAAATCAATGAGCAAAGAGATAGAAGTACGCATCCCCTAAAAAAAGTTAGACGACTATTACCAAGGCCACCTACCGTAGCTATTCTCTTAGCTAAATGCAACAAAGAGACCAATGTTCGCCGGGCGTATTGTTTATGAGTAGTACATATCTTTTATGTTTAATTATGTTTGTAAAATGTGAAGAAAATAATTCAATGAAAAAATAAAAGAGACCCATGGACTTACTAAATTTATGATTCAGTCAAATGATGATAATATACGATGATTTGACACAGAAGCATCGACTGAGACAATTTATAGGTGGAACAAACAATCGCTTAATGCATCAGTTATCAAACCGGTCCAGAAAGGGAAGGGTAAAACACATGTTCTACAAAAAGGTATATATTTAATTAAAAAGTAAGTGATGTATTGAATTCAAACGATGCATGAAAACCTATGTATGCACACATGTAACGTGTTCATAAGCACATTGACAGACAAAAATGTAATGGAATCAAATAGTATTCATGAAAAAGAAAATCCATCACATACATTGTGTGTGTGGTATCATTGTCATTTAACCCCTAAATATTGCCATAAATGTTAGGAAACATTTGTATCTGTGTTCAATAGCATGAACAGCAATATATAACATGCAGCTAAGTGCACATGCACACACATATGCGCACATTAAATTGTTTGCACGTAGTAGATAGCAAAAACAAGATAAATGTAAAAGCATTGTAACTTTATAACACATTGTTCACATAATTATTCAAACAAGACGACGTCTAAAGAAAAGGTATTGTAGCAGAGCATGATAATCGAACCTAACATATTTTAAAAGAAAATCATTGTCGTCTTTATCATTGCACACATCATTGCACACATGATAATATCATGGTGTTTAAACAACAACGATGATGATGATGATAATACTACTAAGAATAGTAATACTACTAATAATAAAATGATAACAAAATAGTTATAAAAAATACATAGCATCCCTCCTCAAGAATTCCGCAACCCCTTTTATATTCCCAAATTCAATATTCCTGTTCAACACCACCCACACCCCCGGTCCAGTATCCCTTATTATATCCACTTTTTTAAAACTTTAACACGGCCGTACGTTTTAGTGTAGAAGTACTGAATACAACACACCACTTTGTCCATCTACGAGAGGATAAAAGTCATCGTCTGGGATTTTGCAGTCAAAGTAGGCTACATGACTTTGCTAGGCTCAGACAAGATTGATTGCTTACTTATTTATTTCCCCAATACAACTGTTCAAACATGGTTTAGTAGCCTATTTTGGTCTTCCTGATTTCTGCTCTTGAACATAATTTCTTCTCTGTGTGGTTTTGCATTATTTGCGTTATTTTATTTCTGTACTCAGAGCCCCCCCCCCCCCCTTCTCTCTCTCTCATTGTGATCCCTTTCACCCCACACCTAACCCTATCTCACTTTACCAACCACGCCCCAATAACCTTAGTCAGCAGCTGCAAAAGAGTAACATGATATAAAAACGGAGGGAATGGAAATTCGTTAATTTCAAAACGAAAGTTCCTCTCTAGTCTGATTGTGATACTCTAATACTTTGCAGGATGGAAACGTGCGCGCGCGCGCGCGCGCGCGCGTGTGTGTGTGTGTGTGTGTGTGTGTGTGTGTGTGTGTGTGTGTGTGTGTGTGTGTGTGTGTGTGTGTGTGTGTGTGTATGTGTGTATGTGTGTGTGTGTGTGTATGTATGTGTGTATGTTTTCCAAAAGCTATAAAAAGTTACGAAATGGTGCAGAGATAACATTCTGGTTTACAGATTAAAATTATTGAAAAGCCAGGGGAGGCGACTCAGTGTATGTAATGATTGGAGTGGTAAAACTAGACCGCTGCCACAAACGATTGCGAATCCGCGCTTGTTCTATAAGGCCTTTCTGTCTGGTTGTTTCTCTCTGTCTTTGTCGCTTTCTGTCTCTGTCTACTCTACCCCCCCCCCCCCCCCCACCCCCCCTCTCTGGCTCTGTTTTATCTGTATCTGCTCTCTGTTTCTAGCACCCTCTCTCTCTCTCCTGGTTTTGTCGTATTTTTTCCTCTTTTTTTTTCCTGGATGGATGGTAGCTGGTTCTTTGGGTGTGTGTGTGTGTGTGTGTGTGTGTGTGTGTGTGTGTGTGTGTGTGTGTGTGTGTGTGTGTGTGTGTGTGTGTGTGTGTGTGTTGTGTGTGTGTGTGTGTGTGTGTGTGTGTGTGTGTGTGTGTGTGTGTGTGGTGACATCTTGTGTATGAAAACAGGGTTGCTTTGAATGTGTTCATTTCTTTTGCATGTAAACTTTTCCAATTTGAACTTGTCAACTCAGTCGTACCAATTTTATTCGCCTTACTTCATCTTTTGTGGGCTGCGATTTATGTCCTTGTGGTGTTTCTTTTTAAAATCCCATTGTCTGTTTTATCTTTCCTTATCTTTTTTCTTTCATATTCCCTCTTCAATGTCCTTCCAAGCGTTCTTCTTCTTCTTCTTCTTCTTCTTCTTATTATTATTATTATTATTATTATTATTATTATTATTATCATTATTATTATTATTATTAATCTTCTCTGTTCCCAGTTCTTTTAATCTTATGAGTTTTGAGTAGAGCGCGACACTAAACGACACTACTTTGTAAAAAGCTTAACAATATTGTATCCTATATCCTATATCTAAGTTAGCAAAGAAATTGGAGCACAAAGAGTGAGAGAGAAAGAGAGAGAGAGAGAGAGAGAGAGAGAGAGAGAGAGAGAGAGAGAGAGAGAGAGAGAGAGAGAGAGAGAGAGACAGAGAGACAGAGACAGAGAGAGAGAGAGAGAGAGAGAGAGAGAGAGAGACAGAGAGAGAGAGAGAGAGAGAGAGAGAGAGAGAGAGAGAGAGAGA
The DNA here is from genome assembly GCA_017654935.2 of Phymorhynchus buccinoides. NCBI lineage: Eukaryota > Metazoa > Mollusca > Gastropoda > Neogastropoda > Raphitomidae > Phymorhynchus > Phymorhynchus buccinoides. The sequence continues at coordinate 32,995,374 of CM065694.1, forward strand.
GAGAGAGAGAGAGAGAGAGAGAGAGAGAGAGAGAGAGAGAGAGAGAGAGAGAGAGAGAGAGAGAGAGAGAGAGAGAGAGAGAGAGAGAGACAGAGAGACAGAGACAGAGATAGAGAGAGCACAATAAGGTGGAATTGTATGGACGGAGCTGAAACCATTGTTTTTTTTGAAATTTATTTCGAAGTATGTCATTGCTTTCGTTGCTGTTGGATTGTGTCTTGTGCAACATCGAAACGATTTCCTTTGCACTCTGATGCATTGGCTGATTAAAGAATCTTGATCTTGATACAAACAGATAACTTGTCCCAATTTACCGTAGGCGACGGTTGGGAGGGGTAGGAGGGAGGTGTTTCGATTAATATACTAGTGTTGTGAAATGTGTGTATTGCGCTTGTACGTCTTTGATTCTGAACCTTATTGACTCTGTTGTTGTTGTTGTTGTTGTTGTTGTTGTTGTTGTTGTTGTTTTGCTTCTTCCCCCCTCAGGTCCGTACCTCTTATTCAATCGTAATACGATAACCTGGTTCTCTATTCTCTCTCCTGTCTTTGTCTGAACCTTCTCATCTTTCTCCCCCCCCCCCCCCCTTCTTCCTCTTTCTTCCAATCAACCCACCTATCTACCCATCTATCTGTGTTTTTTCTGTCTGTCTTTCTATCCATACATCTATTTATCAATCCACTTCCCTCCCTTTATCCCCCTCTTCTTCTCTCCTCTCCTCTCTCTCTCTCTCTCTCTCTCTCTCTCTCTCTCTCTCTCTCTCTCTCTCCCACTCCCTATCTCTCTCCCCCCTCTCTCTATTTCCCCTCCCCTTCTGTCTCCTTTTTTTAATTCTTTAAAATTCTTTAAAATTCTCTCTCTCCTTCTCTCTTCCCTTTCTTCTCCATCTCTCCTTCTCTCTTCCCTTTCTTCTCCATCTCTCCTTCTCTCTACCCTTTCTTCTCCATCTCTCCTTCTCTCTTCCCTTTCTTCTCCATCTCTCCTTCTCTCTTCCCTTTCTTCTCCATCTCTCCTTCTCTCTTCCCTTTCTTCTCCATCTCTCCTTCTCTCTTCCCTTTCTTCTCCATCTCTCCTTCTCTCTTCCCTTTCTTCTCCATCTCTCCTTCTCTCTTCCCTTTCTTCTCCATCTCTCCTTCTCTCTTCCCTTTCTTCTCCATCTCTCCTTCTCTCTTCCCTTTCTTCTCCATCTCTCCTTCTCTCTTCCCTTTCTTCTCCATCTCTCCTTCTCTCTTCCCTTTCTTCTCCATCTCTCCTTCTCTCTTCCCTTTCTTCTCCATCTCTCCTTCTCTCTTCCCTTTCTTCTCCATCTCTCCTTCTCTCTTCCCTTTCTTCTCCATCTCTCTCTTCTCTCTTCCCTTTCTTCTCCATCTCTCCTTCTCTCTTCCCTTTCTTCTCCATCTCTCCTTCTCTCTTCCCTTTCTTCTCCATCTCTCCTTCTCTCTTCCCTTTCTTCTCCATCTCTCCTTCTCTCTTCCCTTTCTTCTCCATCTCTCCTTCTCTCTTCCCTTTCTTCTCCATCTCTCCTTCTCTCTTCCCTTTCTTCTCCATCTCTCCTTCTCTCTTCCCTTTCTTCTCCATCTCTCCTTCTCTCTTCCCTTTCTTCTCCATCTCTCCTTCTCTCTTCCCTTTCTTCTCCATCTCTCCTTCTCTCTTCCCTTTCTTCTCCATCTCTCCTTCTCTCTTCCCTTTCTTCTCCATCTCTCCTTCTCTCTTCCCTTTCTTCTCCATCTCTCCTTCTCTCTTCCCTTTCTTCTCCATCTCTCCTTCTCTCTACCCTTTCTTCTCCATCTCTCCTTCTCTCTACCCTTTCTTCTCCATCTCTCCTTCTCTCTTCCCTTTCTTCTCTTCTCCATCTCTCCTTCTCTCTTCCCTTTCTTCTCCATCTCTCCTTCTCTCTTCCCTTTCTTCTCCATCTCTCCTTCTCTCTTCCCTTTCTTCTCCATCTCTCCTTCTCTCTTCCCTTTCTTCTCCATCTCTCCTTCTCTTTACCATGTGCTTCATGAACAAATTAACAATATTACTTTCAAGAATTGATATGGAGAAAAAACCTGTTAATTCGGTTGTTTGTGTTCCTGCTGTTTGTTCACTGTTGGTGTAATTTGGGTTGTAGAACATTAGTAATGGGAGTGTGACTGATTCTGGAAGTCTTGACAAAGATTAATAAATCGAAATGTTGACAAATGCTGAGCTTTTTGTTTTGCTTCTTCCCCCCTCAGATCTGTCTCTTATGTTATTTGTCCATTTAACTGGCAGAAGGGAAAACAAAACAATAAAGACTATTTACAAAGAAAAACAACTCTCTCTCTCTCTCTCTCTCTCTCTCTCTCTCTCTCTCTCTCTCTCTCTCTCTCTCTTCTCTCTCTCTCTCTCTCTCTCTCTCTCTCTCTCTCTCTCTCTCTCTCTCTCTCTCTCTCTCTCTCTCTCTCTCTCTCTCTCTCTCTCTCTCTCTCTCTCTCTCTCTCTCTCTCTCTCTCTCGTTCGTGACTCACCCCCATATTAATCCCAATCCCTTTCCTACTTCTATGTTGTAAAATAAAAAAGATATAGTATACAGATCTTGATTTAGGTTGACAAAGTCTGTAGACATGCGCGAGAATAAATCAGGATATTTTGCAACTTCCATTCAAAAGAGGTCGTGGTCTCAATTTGGCGGGGGACAAGTTACTTCCCTTCTTTGCCCCCCCCCCCCCCCCCCCCATCCACATCATGACTACAATAATCGGCTTGTTGGTGTGTGTGTGCGTCTGTCTGTCTGTTCAGGCGATTATGACCAAATCGTTGGCCATCCACCCCTTTAGCATTGATCAGCATGGCATAACATATTGAAATCCTGAATTTGGAACCTCCAGTGCAAACCTCCGCCATGGAAGACTCACAAAACCGAAATGTCCTTCTTTGTGATCTATTTGATGTCCGAGCTGTATCTCGAGAACCAGTGGACAGAATGGCTTTACATTTTGTGTGGTGGTGCACCACAGTGCCAGAATGGCCCCATTGGGAATATATAAACGTGCTGACCTTTACCTTGAAGTTTGACCTTGAAACCCGAAATGTTTTCTTGAGACATATTTCATATTTTTGGACTTACGATGTTCAAACTTGGGACAGGGGTGGAATGACTAATGATGATTTGGGGTAATGTGTAACCGATGAAGGTCAAGGTCAAGGACATAGACCTTGGAGGTGTCAACTTTGTGTTTGGGCCATATCTTTCACATTTTTTTCAGCTACAGGCTTCAAAGTTGGCAGATTGGTAGACTGTCTCAAGGTGCAAAGTATTGATTATCCTAATGACGTTGACCTTGACATTTTAGCTTCTCTTTTTTACCTGTGGCTGTAGTTTGGACACCATTGGGTTACACCCACGAAACCATATATATTATTGATCACCATGATCTAAGGAATGTAGTTGGAGATATATAAAAGCCACTTAACCTTGGCCTTTACATTTGACCTTGAAGCTGTTACATGATGATGGTCTGTCCAAATAAAAGTGGTCATAATTTGAAAACCGTTGGCGGTAGACCCATATAACCAGATCAGCATCACAGCGGAAACCCAGTGAAAGACCATTGGAAGGGGCCAATAGCACAGTGAGAGAAAGAGCTGAGAGGGCTCCGAAAACAAGTGCTCATAGTTTCAAAACCGTTGGCGTATAACCACTATAACCATTCATGATCAGCATTAACAGGGGAACGCAGTGGAAGACATTTTGAAGGGCCAATAGCACAGTGAGAGTGAGAGCCGAGGGGCTTTGAAGACATGGACTACAGTGGGAGACATGTTGAAGTACTATCCTGGCAACTGCTATTCTAAAGACCTGTGCCGGGGAAAAGCTGCAGCAAAGCGAAACACGTGCAGGACGTAGCAACCGCGGGGCGTTGCTGCTAGTTCTACATAATATTGATCTGTCTCTCTCTATCTCTCTGTCCCCCTCTCATTGCCTGTATCTCTGTCTCTCTGTCTCTCTGTCTCTCTGTCTCTCTCTCTCTCTCTCTCTCTCTCTCTCTCTCTCTCTCTCTCTCTCTCTCTCTCTCTCTCTCTCTCTCTCTCTCTCTCTCTCTCTCTCTGCCTCCTCTCAGACTCTGCCTCTCATTTGTCTTTATCTCTCCCCCTCTCTCTCTGCCTCTGCCTCTCTCTCTCTCTCTCTCTCTCTCTCTCTCTCTCTCTCTCTCTCTCTCTCTCTCTCTCTCTCTCTCTCTCTCCCCCCTCTCTCTCTAAAGGGGCAGACCCACATACGATCCGATTGTGACGATGTCTGTGAGTCGTGATTCACGTGAAATACTTCCGTCTAAAAATAATGCTACTAGTTTCGCTCACTATTCTCAAGTAGACCCCAATACACGAACCACATAATATATGTCATACAAAATACAGATATTTCATCAGATTCATGCATGGCGGACTACAACATTAAATAAACCGATCTTCAAGTAGAGCTAAAGAGGCCTGCAACCGTGTGATATAAAACAATGTCTTGACATATCATTTGCGTAAGAATACACCGTTGCTATTAGAAACTTTACGTCACAGTTATTTATCTTGACATATCATTATCATTATCGTATTATATCGTCTTGTCGACGCGATCGAGATCTATGTCAAACATGGCTCAAAAGCGGTTTGCGTCTTTGTCCGAAAATGAATGGCAGTAACGGGACATAAATCCGTCTCTTCCTTGGCAGTTTACCAGCACACCTCATCTTCACAAAATATGAAGATGGGCAACACACTTGCAAGACACGTCGCCGGGACATGTAGGCCTAGGCCTATCGAACTCCATGACCCACAGCCAGGCGCGTCGACACCGGTAGCAGACGAACAATGGAAGGTCGTCACAAGGAGTGTCACAGTTGAACATGAGGACTCTATGCTGTCCCGAGAACAGATGGATTTGATCTTCAGTCCAGAAAACGAGCCGACTGACCCTTCAAGAAGAGTGAATGCACCTCTTTTTCAAAACTGCGTGTTTTCAGGTTCTGTGACCATCAACATCGCAAAACATTGACAATGTTGTAGAAGCTGACACCCCTCTGTTTTCACGTTTTGGACTCGCTCTCATTAGCTGTTACTGTTTTACTGTTGGTTACACAAGTTTAATTAAGTGCAATTGTTGTTAGTGTTTCAGTTCATTCTTTTACTTTGTGTTAATTTTTACACTGTACGTGAATTTGTTTCACCACATGTTTCGAAATACATTTCTGTTTAAATGTTCCATTTTGTTGAACTGTATTATTTGCGTAAGGATGTGTGTGACAGCGTGTGTGCCATTGTAAAATGGAAGCTTCTTCACTTCTCTGCTTTGCTGTCCCGAGCCTTTCTTTTTCTTTCTTTTCTGTTGATACATATCGGTATATATCCGTTATTAGTATTTGTGAGTGTGATATTGCTTTTATCCTATCTCTCGTAGCAGCAAACCACTCGAGATAGGATAAAAGCAATATCACACTCACAAATACTAATAACTAATATTGTAGTAAGCATAACTAGTAGGATTTCATCAGATTCATTTAGTCGGTAGAATTTCACGAGAATCATGCCTCACACATTTTACAATGGGATCGCATTGGTATCGAGTTGTATGCAGTGGGTCTGCCCCTGGTATGGAGTTGTATGCAGTGGGTCTGCCCCTGGTATGGAGTTGTATGCAGTGGGTCTGCCCCTGGTATGGAGTTGTATGCAGTGGGTCTGCCCCTGGTATGGAGTTGTATGCAGTGGGTCTGCCCCTGGTATGGAGTTGTATGCAGTGGGTCTGCCCCTGGTATGGAGTTGTATGCAGTGGGTCTGCCCCTGGTATGGAGTTGTATGCAGTGGGTCTGCCCCTGGTATGGAGTTGTATGCAGTGGGTCTGCCCCTGGTATCGAGTTGTATGCAGTGGGTCTGCCCCTTAAATTGCGCACGGTTTCTTGCTCCTGTTCTTTTAAATAGGATCACTTGGAGATCTAAAACAAACAAACAAACAAACAAACGAGAAACAAACGCAATGGCAATTTCCTTAACAGCAAGTTATGGACCTAATTTGCGCTTTGTAATGGAACCACGGAGAACTGATCTAATTAGAATTTAACGAACTATTATAACCCGAAAAAATAAACAAGAGGGCGGTTGCCTAATTTCTGCCCCGAGGTCAGCTCATAAAATATTTGTTTTCATACATGTCTTCTCTTCTCATATTCTTGTTTGTTTTCTCCTAACCGTGTTTATGTATCTGTCTCTGTCACATTGTGTCGTACTCCTTTTTCTTCTTACAAAATGCGTAAGTCAAAATCAAGTAGTGCAGACTCGGATCTGACCAGCACAGTGAAGATAGAGTGAGCAGCGTTTTATCTGAAGAGGAGCAAAGATTTAGAGAACAATATAGTGCAAAGCGCAGACAATGCAAAGAATGGTTAAGGTCGAAGCAAAAAGCTCACCGTGAAAAAGTGGTAAACTCGCTGCATGACAATATAAATAATTCCAAAGAATGTAGGAGTAGGCCTAAAGTTAAATCATTCAATACTAATGCCTTGACAACTAATTCTCTCTCTAAGGATGAGTGGTTTGGACACTTCTCTGAAGTGTTTCAGTGGAATTCAAGCCAAGCTCCTGAGAATAGTGATTTAAAGAAGCCTGAAATCGATCTTTCAATACTAATGCCTTGACAACTAATTCTCTCTCTAAGGATGAGTGGTTTGGACACTTCTCTGAAGTGTTTCAGTGGAATTCAAGCCAAGCTCCTGAGAATAGTGATTTAAAGAAGCCTGAAATCGATCTTTCAATACTAATGCCTTGACAACTAATTCTCTCTCTAAGGATGAGTGGTTTGGACATTTCTCTGAAGTGTTTCAGTGGAATTCAAGCTAAGCTCCTGAGAGTAGTGATTTAAAGAAGCCTGAAATCGATCTTTCAATACTAATGCCTTGACAACTAATTATCTCTCTAAGGATGAGTGGCTTGGGCACTTCTCTGAAGTGTTTCAGTGGATTTCAAGCTAAGCTCCTGAGAATAGTGATTTGAAGAAGCCTGAAATCGATCTTTCAATACTAATGCCTTGACAACTAATTCTCTCTCTAAGGATGAGTGGTTTGGACACTTCTCTGAAGTGTTTCAGTGGAATTCAAGCCAAGCTCCTGAGAATAGTGATTTAAAGAATCCTGGAATCGATCTCGGGGATGATCAGGAACAATTCAATACTGACGCTTTGGAGGCCGATATATTTATGCTGCCATTCGTGCTCTTAAAACGGTAAAGCGGCTGACCCTGATCGTATGATAGTTGAGGTGTTTAAACATGCAGCACTTGTTATTATGCCGTTCATACTCCTTCTTTTCAACACATTGTTTTCTTCTGCATCTCAGTGGTCTGAATCTATAATTCAGCTTATTCATAAAAAAGGTGACAGAAATTCTCCTGACATGTCTATACATTCCTTAAGTATTCCTTAAGAAACCGGATTTTTTTTCTATAAACCTTCCCACAACAGAGTAGGCTATGCAAGTGGCTCTTAGCTAGGGAGTCGCAATCGTTTATTTTAGAAGAGACACATGCGCTTATTGTTTCATTCTTTCTTTTACTAAAAAATGAATGGAGTTTCCGCGTCTATTGATAAACGAATTAGGTTTCCGTGTCTAAACCCTAACCGTTTCCATGACCGTAGAACATTCTAAGTGCAATCGAGCACCAGCATAGGTTGACTTTCACCGGCGGAGGTTTGCACAATGGGGGTGCTTTCTGTTTTGTTATGTTTTATTGTTGCTCCCCAATTTTCCACGTTTTCTCTTTTAGTGAGTAATGCTATTCTACACGATATAATTATGCCTCCAGCTGTTCCGTTCCATCGACAGTTTTATTTGACAGTGCACAATCATGTCCCCGTGATCTCTCTCTCTCTCTCTCTCTCTCTCTCTCTCTCTCTCTCTCTCTCTCTCTCTCTCTCTCTCTCTCTCTCTCTCTCTCTCTCTCTCTCTCTGTGTTATTTCTAACCATGTATAACCATCCTATTAACAGTGCCTACTACAATGAGAAGGATTGTGACTGTTCTTTAGACAGACTGGAACAATTCTTGATGTCTGTGCTGGAATCACAAGGGAGGGACTTTTATTTTCTTATTGGTGGGGATCTGAATGCCAGAATTGGTGACTGGGGTATGGAAATTGTGGACTTTGGTGATGAGAATGCTACACATGACAACAGTTGTGATCTAGTAAGACATTCAGAAGATTCAATTTTAAATTGTTTTGGAAAGAGACTCATTGATTTGTGCACTACGTTTCAAATGACACCACTGAATGGTTTATTACATAAAGGTTTTGATGGTAGCTTTACGTATCTTAGAGATAACGGTAATAGTCTAATTATTTCTTGTGCTCGTCTGATTTTGTTGTGTTTACAGAAAAGTTGAATGCAGAAAAACGAATAGAGTCACAACACATGCCTAGTGAAATGAATGTCCATTGCGTAAATATTGACATTAGTAAACAAAACAAAAAAGAGCCTTTTGAAAGAAAGAAATGGGATTCAGACCAACAATATTTATTTACTAGTCAAATGACATCAGAGGAAACTACACAGTCTTTAAATGATGCTACTGCCAAGCTCGATACAGGCATAGATAGTACTGTAGGCCTTGTTACGGCACGAATTGTCGTCCCGGCACGAATTGTCGTCCCGGCACGAATTGTTGCCGGCGACAATTCGTGCCGAATTGTGCAGCACGTTTTGTCGCCCATCGGCACGATTTGTCGCCCCAGTATCGACAACCAAGGCACGAATTGTCGTCCCTTGCACAATTCATATATGCTGCACTGAGGCACGAATTGTCGCCCCCCATGTATATGCTACACTGGAGCACATTTTGTCGCCCCTGGACACAACTTGCTTAAAGACCACCACGGCCGAAATTTTTGTTTTCCAAGAATGCTTACAGATCGCATCACGCATTTTCCATTGGGTACTGTTAACCACCGTTTTGTCCAAATTCCGCCGTTTTGTCTATAGACAAAACGGTGGGGTTAGATCCGCCGTTTTGTCCAAATTTTCTATTATGATTTGGACAACACGGCGGTTCAACAATCCGCCGTTTTGTCTATAGACAAAACGGCGCCCGATTGGACAAAACGGCGCCCGCTTTTGAACCGCCGTTCTGTCCAAATGAAAGTTGGAGTTATGCAAACTCATTCTTGACAAGTTCTCATTTTTTAAAAATCTTTGTTAAATAAAATGAATAACAAGCTGACCACTGACACTGGTCACTTTGGCCTATTTTCACTGTTTGACTGCAAATTAGTGTATTAGGAGTTCAAATGAACAAATGTTGATGTCGTTGACCAGTGGTCAGTGTCACTGATCAGTGGTCACTTTGGCCTATTTTTTATGCGGTTGACCATTGGTCAGTGTCACTGACCACTGGTCAACCACATCAAACCTTGTTCATTTGAACTCCTAATACACTAATTTGCAGTCAAACAGTGAAAATAGGCCAAAGTGACCACTGGTTAGTGACACTGACCACTGGTCAACCACATCAAACCTTGTTCATTTGAACTCCTAATACACTAATTTGCAGTCAAACAGTGAAAATAGGCCCAAATGACCACTGGTCGGTGACACTGACCACTGGGCAACGACATCAAAATTTGTTCATTTGAACTCCTAATACACTAATTTGCAGTCAAACAGTGAAAATAGGCCAAACTGACCACTGGTCAACCACATAAAAAATTGTTCATTTGAACTCCTAATACACTCATTTGCAGTCAAACAGTGAAAATAGGCCAAAGTGACCAGTGTCAAATCGAGCATCAAAAGTGGTCAATGGCGCTAAGGCACAGGCACACTTTGTATACCATTTGCAATGTAGATGACCAGTGGTCAGTTCCACTGACCAGTGATCATTTGGACCTAATTTCCCTGTTTTCACCATTTGGTAGTTTATTGTAATGTAACATGAGTTCATTTAAACAATTTAGGATGTGGACAACCAGTGGTCAATGCCACTGACCAGTGGTCATTTTGTCCTAATGTCCCCGTTTTCACCATTTGACGGTTTATTAATGCAGCACGAGTGCTTTTAAATCTTCAAAAATGTAGATGACCAGTGGTGAGTGCCACTGACCAGTGGTCATTTTCGCCTAATTTTCCCGTTTTCATCATATGACAGCTTATTAATGTATTACGAGTTCATTTAAACAATTTACGATGTGGATGACCAGTGGTCAATGCCACTGACCAGTGGTAATTTTTACCTAATTTCACCATTTTCACCATTTGACAGTTTATTAATGCATTACGAGTGCTTTTAAAACTTTTACAATGTAGATGACCAGTGGTCATTTTCACCTAATGTCACCGTTATCACCATAGATTAGGTTATTATCATTTAAGCAATTTACGATGTGGATGATCAGTGGTCAGAGCCACTGACCAGTGGTCATCTACATTGCAAACGCTTTAAAAACAATTGTAAGACATTCATAGCCCATCAAAAGTTGAAAATGGGGAAATTATATCAAATTGACCACTGGTCAGTGACACTGACCACTGGTTATTTACATTGTAAAAGGTTTAAAAATACTCTTAATACATACTTAACCTGATGATTGGTGAAACTGGGGAAATTCGGACGAAATGACCACTGGTCAGTTGCACTGATAACTGGTCATGTACATTGCAGAAGGTTTAAAAACAATCATATACATCAATATTGTGCTAAATAGGTGTGCCTTAATGGGCCTGTGCCTCAGTGGGCCTGTGCCTTAGCTCCATTAACCCACATTTCAGAATGTGTAAAAACACTCAACACATTAATAAGCTATTAAATAGTGAAAATAGCGAATACATGTATACGTCAAGGCGACTGCTGGTCAGTGACACTGACCACTGGCCATTGCTGAAGTACTGCTGTTGGAACAACAGCAGTCATAATTCACAAACAAACTGTTAAATAAGTGGGCCTGTGCCTGTTGTGCCTTATGGGCGTGTGCCTTAGTGGGCCTTATTTGGCCTTGTGCCTTAGTGGGCCTTATTTGGCCTTGTGCCTTAGTGGGCATGTGCCCTTATTATTAAGCAAGTTGTGTCCAGGGGCGACAAAATGTGCTCCAGTGTAGCATATACATGGGGGGCGACAATTCGTGCCTCAGTGCAGCATATAGGAATTGTGCAAGGGACGACAATTCGTGCCTTGGTTGTCGATACTGGGGCGACAAATCGTGCCGATGGGCAACAAAACGTGCTGCACAATTCGGCACGAATTGTCGCCACGTTGTTGAAAGCGGGTGAATGCATGCGTTACACGGTCACACCAGGTGCGCGTGCGCGGCGTTCAATTTGGTATGATTATTTTTGTTATAAGCTTAAAGACCCCGTGACGCGCCACGGTTACGTCCCTTGTTTTTTTCTGGATTGCTGTGACCCACATTCGAATTTCCCCATATTCAAATTGAGGCTGCTCTTTAAACTGATGTGTCGGTTTCAATTTGGGGTAATTTATATGGGAGTCAGACTTGGTCAAAACAAGATTTATTTCCAGTTATAAGAGGGAAAACACGTGAATCCCGTGATTTTGACACGTGATCGGGTGGATCTTTAAGAGAGACGCGAAACGTGCGCTAAACCGCGCTGCCCGTACCAAGAAAGAACCCGACAGACGAGCCTACCGTGAAAAGAGGGTGAAATACAGCAACACGTTAGACGAAAAAAGGTCGGCTTACAGAACAAATATACGAGACGCTCTTTTAGACAGCAAGAGAGATAGCTCTAAATTTTGGTCAACCATCTTGCTTTCTTGCTTTGGTAAAGCAAGAAACAGGCCCAGAAACATCGCCCCTATTCGAATCACTTCTTGGCAAAGACATTTTGAAAACATCTTAGGACAAACAGACATAATGACACTGATCTACATAATATCAACAATGTAGACACGCCCACAAACGATAATGATCCCGTTCACATACCAGAGTTAGACGAACCCATCTCACAAGAAGTGGTTAGAAAAGCCATTAGAAAATTAAAATCAGGTAAATCTTCAGGCCTAGATGAAGTGTCTAATGAATTTTTAAAAGCGTCATTAAACCAGATTACTCCCTTCTTAGTTACATTGTTTAATAACATATATGACAACGGTTATTACCCCACAGACTGGACACGATCAGTTATTGTCCCCATGTTAAAGAAAGGTGATGTAAATAACCCTGAAAACTACCGTAGGATTTATCTGTTAAGTTGTACTAGTAAAATATTCACCTCTATACTTAACAATCGTCTCTATAGTTGGGCTGAACGAGAAGATAAAATATGCGAAGAACAAGCTGGCTTTCGGAAATCTTACTCCACTATCGACCACATCTTCGCTTTACTAACAACGATAAGCAATAGTATGAATGATAAACGAAAAGGAAAATTCTATGTTGCTTTAATCGATTATATGAAAGCCTTTGACACCGTAAATAGAGATAGCCTTTGGAATGTACTTAGAAAAGTCAAAACATCAACAAAAATGCTCAAAATGCTTCAGTCAATGTATAGCTCCGTTCAATCATGCGTTAAATGGGGATCGGACAACTCGGAATTCTTAAGCAAGGTTGTTTGTTGTCTCCCCTAATTTTTTCATTGCTTTTTTCTGAAGTAGCAGAGGAGTGTAAACATGGTTATCAGTATTTGCCGGGACTAAGGGAAATGTTCTTATTGTTATTTGCTGACGACATTGCCTTGCTATCCTACACTCCATCTGGGTTACAAAATCAAATTAATAATCTTCCAAAAGCTTAGGATAAACTAGGTCTTCAAGTAAATTTGAACAAAACGAAAGTAATGGTTTTTAGAAAGGGTGGGCATCTCAGTAAAAATGAAAACTGGTTTTATAAAGGGATACAAATTGAAGTAGTAAATAGCTACAAGTACTTAGGTTTCACGCTAACAACAAGGTAACTGCATTAGATGAGTATGCGAGAAGAGCTAGGTGTGGAGTTTTAGAACTAATGAAAACTATGTGGAGCTTAGGAAATAGGGAAACGACTGTATTTTGTAGACTGTTTGACGCCCAGGTAAAACCTATCATTCTGTACGCCGCGGAAATTTGGGGTATGACTCAGTATAAAGCAATCGAATCAGTACAATTATTTGCCTGCAAGAAGTTATTAAATGTAAGCGTTAAAACACCCAACACGATGGTTTACGGAGAGCTAGGCCACTCTACATTATATACAGACAGCACGATTAGGGCATTGTGTTACTGGTTTGTATTACAATACATGGATACAGAATCCCCAAAGAAGCCTACGTCTCAAGCGCTAACAAAGTGACAGACAGTAATCGGACCAACACAAACTGGGCTAAAAGTATTAAACATTGCTTAGACAGATATGGATTTTCAGAGGTGTGGTTAGCGGGAGGGGTTGTAAATACAAAAGTTTTCATTAGCATATTCAGGCAACGGATGGTAGACTGTTATAAACAAGACTGGAACAGTAAATTGAGTTCTAGTGACCGTTTCCTTACTTATCGTACGTTCAAATGTCTTCTACAACCTGAACACTTCCTTACTCAACTAACAATTAAGAAGTTCAAGGCTTGGTTCGCTCAGTTTCGACTGGGCGTAAATGATTTGAGAAATAACAAACTCGACGACAATAATATCCCCCAAACCTGTCCATTCTGCGATAAAATAGAAAACGAGTTGCACTTCTTGATTCATTGCACTACATATAAAGAGCTACGAGACAAGTATATTTTCAAACATAATCAATTTAGAAACAACTATCCCATTGAATTAAAAAGCCTTCTTGGCAATGAAAATACATTCATAACTAGAGATGTTGCCATATATAAATTTTATGCGTTTAAAAAAAGATATGAACTTATGTCAGCTGATACAAATAAACTTATGCATTATAAAATGTATTTGGATAACATGCTAGTGCTAAGTGAAAGAATATTCACTTTTGTTGTTTTCAATTTTATTACATTCTGTGTGCATATGCGCACCCTCAATGTTATCGGCCGGAGGTCTGACATTAAAACATTTTTGAGTTTGAGTTCTCTCTCTCTCTCTCTCTCTCTCTCTCTCTCTCTCTCTCTCTCTCTCTCTCTCTCTCTCTCTCTCTCTCTCTCTCCTCTCTCCCTCTCTCTCTCTCCTATGGACATTGCCTAATAACATTGACTACTCCTGACTGTCTATGCCTGCACCTGTCTCTCTGCCTTCTTTTATCATTATAGTTTTTCTTCTTTCGCAATTGCTTTTTTTCTTAACTTACGAAATTGTATGCCATTGCCATTCTGAGAAAAAAGCAAACGGGTTCCTAATGCACCTGTGACATCCTGACATGTCTATGCACTTATTTTCTTCAACTAAATCATTTCTACCAGTCGACGTTTATTATTTTATTTTTTGTTTTCTCCCTGTAGTTTGATTTTATTAAAGAAAGTTTATTTCTCCTTCTTTAATTGATGTTGTTTCATTTGGTTTTCTTTTTGGGGGGGATTTGATTTGACTGCTTTAAATTGTCTTGTTTGTTGTGTTTTTGTTCGTTTTTGTAGTTTGGTCTCTCGCTCATCGTGTGAAAATCTTTCTGTATCAAGTCTTTAAAATGGTGCATGTCATTTTTGTTGGGTTTTTTATATGGTTACAGTCAGCGTACACAATTATATGTTATCAAATCCGCCTTTGCTACATTTCATCAAATGTATTTTGTTCTCGTAATCAATGCTTATAGACTTTTTTAAAAAAAAGAAATACAGAAATACTCTTAAAATACAAAAATGTGTACATTTCTTAATTGTGTGCTTAAAAACACGCCCAAAGGCTAACACAATATAGCCTCGTTCCCCATAATCTTGTTTTCACCCACCTTGCCTTTCTCCATGTTTCATCCTTTTTGTCCTTTGCCGATCTACGATCGCAAAGGAGTCTAATTTTGTCGCGGTTTGTCTTTTGTTTTGTTTTGTTTGTCTGTTCCAAGGATATATCCATAACCGCTTGACAGAATCGCTCGCTCGACATAATCGCTTCACATTTTGAGTGGTGGCGTGTCACCGTGATAGAAAGGCATCGACGAATAAATTATCGCCGTCGTGACATTGACCTTGGCGCATGATCTTGAAAATCGAAAATATTTAAGGGGCCATAACTTCCACACCGTTGGGCTTAGAGTTTTCAAACTTAACACGTAGGTGCATTGGCCTATGGCGATTCTGATGATGATATACCGATCAAGGTCGAGGTCAAAGTCAGGGAGATCGGTTGGCCTTGAAAGTGGTAGGGATAAAAAATGGGTTTTAAGCCACTTTTCCATATTTGTACTTGTCAGAAGCGCTTCAGATTGTGTGTGGTTTGTGCGGTTGTGTGCGGTTGTGTGTGGTTGTGTGCGGTTGTGTGTGGTTGTGTGTGGTTGTGTGCGGTTGTGTGTGGTTGTGTGCGGTTGTGTGCGGTTGTGTGTGGTGTGTGCGGTTGTGTGCGGTTGTGTGTGGTTGTGTGTGGTTGTGTGCGGTTGTGTGTGGTTGTGTGTGGTTGTGTGCGGTGTGTGTGGTTGTGTGTGTTGTGTGCGGTTGTGTGCGGTTGTGTGTGGTTGTGTGCGGTTGTGTGCGGTTGTGTGCGGTTGTGTGCGGTTGTGTGCGGTTGTGTGCGGTTGTGTGCGGTTGTGTGCGGTTGTGTGCGGTTGTGTGCGGTTGTGTGCGGTTGTGTGCGGTTGTGTGCGGTTGTGTGCGGTTGTGTGCGGTTGTGTGCGGTTGTGTGCGGTTGTGTGCGGTTGTGTGCGGTTGTGTGCGGTTGTGTGCGGTTGTGTGCGGTTGTGTGCGGTTGTGTGCGGTTGTGTGCGGTTGTGTGCGGTTGTGTGCGGTTGTGTGCGGTTGTGTGCGGTTGTGTGCGGTTGTGTGCGGTTGTGTGTGGTTTGTGCGGTTGTGTGCGGTTGTGTGTGGTTTGTGCGGTTGTGTGCGGTTGTGTGTGGTTGTGTGCGGTTGTGTGCGGTTGTGTGTCCCCTAGAGTAGAAGCCACCCGAGCATAAAGTATTGGCGTGCTGACGTTGACCTTGAAGCGTGACCTTGAAAATCGAAGTTTCCTTCTTTGCGCTTTGTATTTCTGGTCTGAGCTGTATCTCGTTTCTCTATGCGGGTTTATCCCCTCCTCCCCCAACAAACTTCCCCTGCAAACACGTAGCTTTGTTGGAATCAATGTCAACAATACACAAATAACAAAAGGTTGAATTTCGAGGGACGTTTGCCCCAAAGTACCATTACAAAGGGAAATGGAGACGCCTGATGGTACATTTAGGCCAATGCCCCTCGATTTCCTCCGAACAAAGCGACAAACGGCAACCATGCTTGTCAAATACACGCTCTTACATAAGGTATTATGGTTCGACGTGTTTCGCCATTGCTTACCTTTTAACAACATTTTTTAACACTAGAAATGCTTAGTTCTCTTTGAATAATCATTAAGGATAAATGCGAACTAAACAGGTTTTTTGAAAAACAAAACAGGGAAAGGTCTTGTGAAGGAGGAAGTTTGGAAAATATTTCCTTCACTAGTAATAATATTATCTTCAAAACGGCTCTAGGGCAGCATTGCACCTTTGACAAAATGTTTCGTATTCCACACGAATTGTAGGAAATGTGTTTATTTTAGGAATGGACTAGCAAGTGGGAAGCTTGGTTCTTTGTAATGTAGTTCTCTTTTTTATCGCGTTCATTTTCCACCTTCTTTCCTCTTGCTGTTCGTTCTTTCCTCTTGCTGTTCGTTCTTTCCGCTTTGTGCACATCTATACAGTTATCTTTTGCCGCAAACAATTATTTGCGAAACATTTAATTTATTTGTATTTCCATCTTCTCAGTCTTTCTTTTTGCTAAAACTGTCTCTAGATCTGAATGACCCATTTTAGGTTCCCATCATTCTTTGTTTTTGTATGTCTGTCTGTCTATATGTCTTTGAGTCTGTCTGTCCCTCTCTCTCTCTCTCTCTCTCTCTCTCTCTCTCTCTCTCTCTCTCTCTCTCTCTCTCTCTCTCTCTCTCTCTCTCTCTCTCTCTCTCTCTCTCTCTCTCTCTCTCTCTCTCTCTCTCTCTCTCTCTCTCTCTCTCTCTCTCTCTCTCTCTCTCTCTCTCTCTCTCTCTCTCTCTCTCTCTCTCTCTTCCCCTCTCTCTCTGTTCGCACAGAATTTTCTTCGATTTGATTTGCTATCTATCAACCTTTTTTGTGTGTAAATAATAGCATGCTTTTCCATGACTTCCCACTTTTTTTCGCTTCCGGTTTACACATGACAATTAAATGACAAACCAAATAAAGTGTTGCTTAGCAGATGAACATGGTACAAGTCTAACCGTGTATTAGAGTGGTTGATCGTAGGGGGGAGAGGGACAGCGAGCCATCAGCTCATAGAGCGTTCGTCAGGCTGAATTAGTGGGCCAGGGAGAGACAGGGCATAAAAGCAAGTGGAACACAAGGAAAACTGAATAGAGTTCAAGATAAAAAAGAAGAAAAAACACAGAGTGAAACAAAAACAGGAAAAAAAGAGAGGGTGAGTAAAAATCATTAATAAGAGAGTAAAGTGTGTGTGTGTGTGTGTTTGTGTTTGTGTGCGTGTGCGTGTGCGTGCGTGCGTGTGCGTGTGCGTGCGCATGCGTGCGTGCGCACGCAGGTGTATATATGTGTTCGCGCGTGCGCACGTGTGTGTGATGTTTGTTTGCCAAGTTACCCTACAGCTATGAACGGTCTGGTGTTGCAAAATGACTCCAATACACTGTGATTGTTAGTCAGGGATTCGAACAAAAGAGAGACTGCAATGGATTACTAATGATCCATCATTAACTACGATGTGGCAAACCACCCTATGCTTCCTACACATTTATAACCTGATCCTTCCCGCTCACTCGCCCTGTTCCTACCCCTTGCAAGTTTGTTTCCATTGTCCATTGTCTACAAGGTAAGATAGTTCCCAACTGTCCCCCCGGCCCATGAGTGAGTCTTAGACCGTCAACATGGGAATTAGTAGGTCCATTAGGCGAAACAGCCAATCGTTTTGGGAGTTTAGTTTAATTTACATACTAATCCCCGTTTTGAAGGTCAAATACGCACTTATGACTACAGGGCCCGAACTTGTGCACGGTGTCGATTAAGGTCGGGATTTGTGGCTTTGCTATGCAACATTTTATTCCCTTTTATTTATTTTTTTACTTTATGCGATCTTCAAAGTTCTACGCACGTCTGCAACACAATCGAAAAAGAACAATGTTGATGATCAAATACACTAATACTGTTTCGGAAAATGACATTTTATTGGTTTTGGTTATTCTCTTTATTGAGGCTATTTATGTGTAAAATGCCTGAGACAATAATGAACCTATCCCCGTAGGCTACAGTAATAATAGTGACAAATTAGTAATGATAAAATAATAATAATTACAGTGCTAACAGTAATTTAAAAAATCATCATCATCATCATCGTCATCATCATCACCATCATTATCGTCATCATCATCATCATCATCATCATTACCACAATCAACATCATCATCATCATCATCATCATCATCATCATCATCATCATCATCATCATTACACACAATCAACATCATCATCATCATCATCATCCTGTTTTCACAAAAATATAAATAGTGATGTATTTTAATTTAAAATTTAATTTTGAAAGCAATGATCCGAGCAAACAAACAGACAAAGAAACAACGACAACAGCAACAACCAACACACACAAATCAAGTTTATGTAACGATATTTTAAAAAACCAAAACAATTTTATTAATAATAATTTTAAAAAATGCGTGACACAAGTTATAGGCTTAACATAATATTCAACTGAATTTATTGCCTCTGCATCATAGTACAAATACATATCTTACAACCATTATAGTTCCGTTTACAAATGGAGAATACACATTTTAGAACATACTACTAAAGAAAAGAATCCAGTAATAGAAAGTTATCTAACGAAATCGACTTTGAAATTGGACATATAGAAGTAAACATAATTATACACAGCATTAAGAACACTAATGCCACTCATGACAACAATGTAAAAAAACCCACAAAGAACAATAGAAGTGGCAGAATTGACAGCAGCTACAATCAATGGATATGCAACAGTTGCATTAATAACATGATTGTAATAACAGTAAGGCATTGCTGAATATCAATAAGACACAATGCATGTTGTTTAAAAAAAACAGCAACATAAAGCTGCATATTGTTAAATTAACACATTATATATTGGGATATTTTAAGATGGCATACAGACACATTACGCCTCTAACACATACCGCCCCTCCCACTCCCCCCCCCCCCCCCCCCCACACACACACACACACACATACATTACTCTGATTTGTAAGGAAATTGCCTTCGACGTTTCTAAATCGTTGACACTTCCTTTTTCAAAATACAGTAGGCCTACACCTTTATCTATTCTTTCACTATTTCTCAGGATTTTTTTTTTCATTTTTCTTTACAATGTTACCTCGATCTATATGATATGTGCTTTCGTAATTTAAACAATTTTCCGGGGCTGCAAAGAAACAAGAAAGAAAAAAGAACAGAAAGAACAATTAGATAAGCATTGATTATCAGGAGATACATATTGCATATTGCAAAATAAAAACATCATCAGTAACATCATTTAACCAAAGCATCAATAGATCAATGATCAATTGATTAAAATAACCAATATACCACTCAATCAACTAATACATAGCCAGATCAATCAATACGTAAGTAAGTAAGTCTGTTCTGTCATCCATCCATCCATTCAAGAGTTCTGTCAGCATATCTGAAACAGTCATCGTATTGAAAACATACTCCGTTCCTGGGAAATTTAATCCGTCCATTCGTTCATGCTGCGCGTTCAACATTCATCCATTCAGTCACTCATGCATTCATTCAGTAAGTCAGTCAGTCAGTTAGTCAGTCAATCATTCAGTCACCATTCACTCAGTCAGTCACTCAGTCAGTTCGTTCGTTCGTCCGTTCGTTTGTTAGTTCGTTTATGTAATATTTTCTCGAATTATGATTTAATTATCTTGTCAATTCATCGGAATGTAGTCATCCACATACATCCTAAATATGAATAATGACCACCACAAAGAAGTATGAGAAAAACAACTTATTCGATAAACTAAGACTGACGAGAATTTCGATCATTGTCCAAATTGACGGGGAGAAAAGAGCAATCCATTCTAATGGAAATATAACAATGGAGAAAGAGATATAAACAACTTTTATCACCTTTTCTATTCTATCACGCCCCAGCACAAACTCCACTCATCTTAATTAAACACTCAGACAAGTTACAGAGAAGCACACACACTCAGAAAAACTAGACACGCACGTGCGAACACACAGACATAATCACACACACACATGCGCGCGTGCACGCGCGCACACACACACACCGCGCGCACGCATACACGTATAAATAGAGAGAGGGAGAGGTAGAGAGAGAGGGAGAGATAGAGAGACAGAGAGAGAGAGAAAGAGAGAGAAAGAACCAGAGGAACATAGATACATAGAGAGACATATATATATATATATATATATATATATATATATATATATATATATATATATAGAGAGAGAGAGAGAGAGAGAGAGAGAGAGAGAGAGAGAGAGAGAGAGAGAGAGAGAGAGACAGAGACAGAGACAGAGACAGAGACAAAGAGAGGCAAAGACAGACATAAACAGAGACACACGCAGAAATAGAGAGAGATGCATTACTTTAAATAAAGGTCGTCAACCGATCTTATTGATGGCAGATGGACAGACAGTTTGACAAAAGAATAATCAACATAAATGATTCATGAACTGACATGGTAGACAGCAAACGGAGAACATAACAAGGATGCGACAAGGGAACACAAAACAAACAAAGAACAATAACAAAGAAA
>CM065694.1:33018728-33031228 GCA_017654935.2 Phymorhynchus buccinoides
ATTTCTTATTTCTGTGTCATGTTGTTATTCTATGTTGTTATGTGTAAAGCGCCCTGTAGCCATTTCCCCCATTATTATTAGGATTCTACCCTTCAGGTACAATACTAAGTTTGTAAGATGTTTTTCTTTTTCTTCTTTCCCTTCCCCTTTGTTCCACCGATTGGGCTGACATTTTCCGGAAGGTGGCGGAGCATAAAGGGATTGCCAAATTTGCAATATTAAATGATTTTGCCGATGTTTCGGCAAAATATGGCCGAAAAATGGCAAAGTCGGCAACATTTCAAGCGCGAATATCTCAAAAATAAATTTCGAACACTTCCAGTATAAAAGCGAACCGGAAGTGCTCCAGCTAGGAACATGCAGCTTTCATTTGGCTCACGGAATGGCCAAAACCGGATATGACGTCACAAAACTGATTTTGAATATTGTAGCCATTATGTTGGCCAAGTGTAGAAAGAAGTTTGGTGATGATATGTTACATAGTTTGGAAGTTATTCAAATTTATGCAAATTTGGTACACACCATGTTTATTACTTTTATGTTTCAAATAAATATTTTCTTGACTTTCACACACAGCCTTGCAAAAAAGGACATCCGAAACCGATAATAGCAAAACTAAATTATGAAACCTAGAATTAAGCTTATATAGTTCCCTTTTGAATTCTGCATTTACGTTGTTCTGGGGTGGGTTTTTGGGGGGGTTATATTTGGGATGAACGGATTTTTGTCTGTCTGTCTGTCTGTCTGTCTGTCTGTCCATGCAACGTATAGATAAGAGAAATCACTCACCGGGTGAAGTGTTATGTGTGTGTAACATTTTCTTTCAATGTCGGAGCAGCTACTATATCATACGGGTATCATACGGGTACAATAGGCTAGATTGTTTATTGCCTTGTTTTGCTAGTTGACTGGTCTGTTGTAAACAGTTGATTGTGATTGACTTTGTTTTCTTACTTCTAGTCTAGAATCGTGTGGAATCAAATAATCCAATTACTATGTTGGCTTTACATGAACTCCTAAGTCAAATACCGTGGGCATACCGGTCTTTTTTTGCAAATAGTCCCCCACCTTCTGTAAGCTAGGTGCTTGTAGCTTCCTTTAATCCATCACTCTCTTTGACTCTGCCTTTTCCCTTTGCTTACCGTTAATTTGTCTGCCTGCCTGGTCCATGCTCCTGCTTCTGTTCTAGAAACTCTTACAAACATTTTCTCCAGCCGAAGACGAATATGCTGGGCGTAATTATTTCTTATTTAGTCGCATAACGGCAGCGTGACGCATCTGCTCTCTTATGACAGGAACCTGTCTGAGCTATCTGCGAAGAAGACGTATTAATACAAGGATCTTTGGCTAGCCAAACAATGATACGTTTAAGCCCACTATGAAATAAGACCGACTCATTTTGATGAAATCTGAGACATGAAGAAAACAAAACTTCATGTAATGTAACTAGAGTAAGACATTACGCAATTTTAAGGAAAACGTATGTTCACAAACATTCATTATACGAAAGAGAGCGAGGTTTCCGTGTCTCAACTGAAAGCTACATAAGAGCGAGGAGTCCTCAGGAGAAACTAGACAGACACTACAAACAGAAAAACAATAATATTTTGTATTATTTTATTATTGCTTTATTAGAGAGGATCAATAGAGAACAGGTCGGGTTTATTAATCAAATATAATTAATTTTGATTTCGCAATAATTATGGCTTCTGTCTTTTGTTGTTATAGCTCAAAAAGGATCCAAAGAAATCTTCATTATGTTCTGATGAATGTCGACAGCTTCTCTCCTGTTTCCTGTTTCCGGTTTTGTTTTCCGGGGTGTCTCCAGACTCTCCATGCGCTCTTCTTTCATCTCCCTCCATTCCTCCCCTTTCCAGGCTGATTTCTTCGTTCTTTATGTCTCTTCCAATTTATTCTCGTCGCTTGTTCCATATTCCAAATATTAATTAACAATTCGTTCCGTCTCTTGTCGTTTACTTTACTTTTTTCTTCTGTTAAAAGTTTTTTCAATTTCTTCTGCTTTATGCTGCTGTATGACATGCTGTTGTTGGTTTAACCCACCCCACCTCTCTCTTTCTCTCTGTGTCTATATCTGTGTCTGTTTATTGTCTATCTGTCTGTCTGTCTGTCTGAGTCTCTCTCTCTCTCTCTCTCTCTCTCTCTCTCTCTCTCTCTCTCTCTCTCTCTCTCTCTCTCTCTCTCTCTCTCCCCCCTCTTTCTTTCTCTCGCTCTCTCTCTCCCCCCCCCTCTCTCTCTCTCTCTCTCTCCCCCTCTCTCTCTCTCTCTCTCCTCTCTCCCCCCCTCTTTCTTTCTTTCTTTCTCTCTCCCCCCCCCCTCTCTCTCTCTCTCTCTCTCTCTTTTCTCCCTCCCTCCCTCTTTCTCTCTCTCTCTCACTCTCTCCCCCCCCCCCACTCTTTCTTTCTCTCGCTCTCTTTCCCCCCCTCGCTCGCTCTCTCTCTCTCTCTCTCTCTCTCTCTCTCTCTCTCTCTCTCTCTCTCTCTCTCTCTCTCTCTCTCTCTCCCCACTCTTTCTTTCTTTCGCTCTCTCTCCCCCCTCTCTCTCTCTCATCTGAAATGTTGAAGAATGGTGGAAGAGAAGTGAAATTGTTCCTTAGTAAGATTTATAACGCCATTTTCAGTAAACTTGGGCAAAAGCGATTGTAGTTCCAATTTACAAGAAAGGGGATCCAGAAAATAGGGGTATTTCTCTACTACGTCTTGTATCTAAATGCTACACTTCTATCCTTAATTCACGATTGCGCATGTGGTTGGAAAACAATAATCTAACATCAGAATGTCAGGCTGGGTTTCGAAAACATTATTCTACAATCGACCAAATCTTCACTCTGTATGCGACAATCCAAACATGTATGACTAAGAAAAGAAGAAAACTGTATGTCGCATTCGTTGATTTAAAAAAAAGCCTTTGATTCCGTTACACACGACAAACTTCTAGACAGCAAGGTGTGAAGGGCAAGTTGCTCGCAGCGATCACAGCAATGTATACATCTTTATCATCATGCATTCGAGTAAATAACCAGTTGTCTGATTTCTTTGAATGTCTAGTTGGTGTTAGACAAGGTTGTGTACTAAGCCCTACTTTCTATGTTTATTAACAATTTGGCAACCCATATGAGCGAGAAAGGTAAACATGGAGTTCAGTTATTTCCTAAACTTTTATAACTTTTTATTCTACTATTTGCAGATGACATAGCTCTACTTTCAACGTCAGCTAGTGGTTTACAAAACCAGTTAAATATTTTACAATCTTGTTGTGATTCAATGCATCTTGGTGTCAATATTTATAAAACGAAAGTAATAGTGTTTAGAAAAGGAGGGTGTTTGGGTAGAAACGAGAAATGGTACTACAAAGGATCAAAACTAGAAGTAGTTAATAAATATTGCTATTTAGGTTTCAATTTCACAGCAAAACATAGTGGGAAAATAGGAACTGAACATTTAGTTACAAAAGGTAAAAAAGCTGTAGTGCAATTAAATAGGGCATTTAGTAAGCATAAAGAGATGAATACAAGTACATTCTTTAAAATATTCGATGTAAAGATTCAACCTATTTTGCTCTATTCTTCAGAAATTTTGGGATTGGCTAGATTAGAACGTATTGAGCGGGTTCATATGTTAGCTTGCAAGAGGTTTTTAGGTGCACCCATAAGGACTCCCAATAAAATGATATATGGTGATTTGGGGAGGTACCCACTTTTTATAAACTCCAGTACAAACTCTGTAAGATATTGGCTACAGTTACTACAGATGGACCCAAACAGACTGCCATATCATGCCTATGATATGTTATTAAACTTGGATAGAAATGGGAAATATTCTTGGGTATCACAAATTACAGAAGTATTATGTGCAGCAGGTTTTGGTTTTGTCTGGTTGCAACAAGAGGTGGGTGATATCAACGCATTTTTGTACGTATTTAAACAGAGATTCACGCAGTCAACAAAAGGAAAAAGGCTTTACATTTACGAATCCAGGTGTAGAGTGGCACAGTGGTAACGCGTTCGCTTCGTGTCAAGTAAACCCGAGTTCGAACCTGGGTACAGGGGATTTTTCCTCTCACTTTGCACTAGGCCTTACGGTCTGAATGTGGAGTCTTTCGGATGAGACGATAAACCGAGGTCCCGTGTGCCCATACACTTAGCACACGTTAAACCCAGTGGCAACGAAAAAGTTGTCATTTGGTCAAAATTTACCCCCGTCCCCTTTTCTTCCTCATCAGTCACAAAAATCGCATGCAAAACAAAAAAAAGAATGGGTGGCGCGCCTCTGGCTGCGACGCGCTCTCCAGGTGGGAGCAACCCGAATTTCACAGAGATGCCTCTGTGACTATAAAGTACCTAATACCTAATACCTAATACCTAAATACCTAATAATACCTAATAATAATGTTTTGTAATTACCTACTATTTGCTATGCTAAGGCCTTGTTTGTTCTAAAGAGCCTTATATGCAAATGTGGAAATGGGAAATTATCGGAACAGAAGTGTTATGTCTATTTCTTGTGTCAGCATATGATATCTGATATGCTATATTGTATACAAACTAAAATTGTTTGATGTTATAGCAGTTTGCCCTCCTGTTCACCCCAGTCCCTTGATATGTATTGTGGCCTAAGGCCGATATACATTAAACTATTTCGAAGTCCGAGTTCCGAGTCTCTCTCTCTCTCTCTCTCTCTCTCTCTCTCTCTCTCTCTCTCTCTCTCTCTCTCTCTCTCTCTCTCTCTCTCTCTCTCTCTCTCTCTCTCTCTCTCTCTCTCTCTCTCTCTCTCTCTCTCTCCCCCCCCACTCTTTCTCTCTCTCTCTCGCTCTTCTCCACTCTCTCTCTCTCTCTCTCTCTCTCTCTCTCTCTCTCTCTCTCTCTCTCTCTCTCTCTCTCTCTCTCTCTCTCTCTCTCTCTCTCTCTCTCTCTCTCTCTCTCTCTGATAGATAAATTCAAGTCAAGTTTTACTTTCTCGGGTTCCTCCATATGGAATTCCCTTCAGTCCGACATTAGATTATGCTCCTCTATCTCAACCTTCAAAACGAGTCTCCGAGAGACACTTACATTCGACCCTCCATGATTTGTTTTTGATTTTTTTGATTTAAAAAAAAAAAATAATAATTATTTTTTATATATATATCCCGATACGCTATATTGCTAATTACGATGTCATGTATTCACATCACTCTGTTCACTATTCTCCAACAATGTGCTAAAATCAATGTTTAAATTGTCCGCACTTTATTGCTAATTGCTACCGGTTTCATACCATAGGCTGCATTAGTTTGCCCTGTTCTAAAATGTATAGTTCTTTTATACGTGCTTCAACATATATCTGTGCGTATCTGCATGTATTCTTGCGTGTGCCGCGCGCACGTGCAGGTGTGTGCGTGTATGGTTACACGCATGTATGCCCGCACAAGTATTAACAATTATACCTGTGCGTATGTCATTCTATAAATTCGTATTTCAACCTGTCTTTATCATAATACCTGCTTTGCTATCTTTATGTTCAATTATGTATGTGTAATTTTATGCCTTGCCATGTTTGTATTCTATGTTTGTATGTAAAAATCTGTATGTGTAATATCATGCCTTGCCATGTTTGTATTCTATGTTCGTATATGTACCAAGGACAGATTGGGAGACTAGGCGTAGCCTAAAATCTTTATCCTTGAAAAATAAAGTTAAAGTTTTCAAGTTTTCAAGTTTTCAAGTTTTCTCTCTCTCTCTCTCTCTCTCTCTCTCTCTCTCTCTCTCTCTCTCTCTCTCTCTCTCTCTCTCTCTCTCTCTCTCTCTCTCCCCACTCTTTCTTTCTTTCGCTCGCTCTCTCTCCCCTCTCTCTCCCCCTCGCTCTCTTTCTCCTCTCTCTCTCTCTCTCTCTCTCTCTCTCTCTCTCTCTCTCTCTCTCTCTCTCTCTCTCTCTCTCTCTCTCTCTCTCTCTCTCTCTCTCTCTCTCCCTCACTCTTTCTTTCTTTCGCTCTCTCTCCCCCCTCTCCCCCCCACCTCTCTCTCTCTCTCTCTCTCTCTCTCTCTCTCTCTCTCTCTCTCTCTCTCTCTCTCTCTCTCTCTCTCTCTCCCCCTCACTCTTTCTTTCGCGCTCTCTCTCTCCCCCCCCCCTCTCTCTCCACCCCCCTCGCTCTCTCTCTCTCTCTCTTTCTCTCTCTCTGTGTCCTTGTCGCTGTCTCCGTGTCTCTGTCTTTGTTACTTTTTTCTTCCTGCACCAGCTCCTGTTTATTTATTAATATATTAATTAATCAATTAATCTGTTTTTATTTATTAAGAACAGTTTTAGAACGCTTGTTCATGAAGCACTTAGCACTTCCCGTTACGTCTGCTATGCCTCTGTTAGTCCGCCTGCTTGTTTGTCCTCTCTACCCTGCTCGCCTACCCCTCACTTCTCTCTGCCTTTCTGCCCCCCCCCCCCCCTTTTCTCTATCCGTTTCTCCCAGAGACCCATCCACGTGTCTCTCTCTCTCTAACACAAAAAACAAGTTGTTCTTCTATACTCACATCTTATCTCTTATGAAGCATGCATCTACTCTTTGGGACAGTACCAGTGAAACCATTCTGAAACACATACAAGTCGTTTGCATAAACGAGCTATAAAATTAGTTCTGTTAAAATCCAACACCTTGACGGCTAATGAATGCAAACCACTAAATATAAATTACCACTAACAGACAGGCAACTTTTTAATAAATGCCTTTGCATGTACAACTTGGTGAATGGAGTCGCTCCTAAGAACATTATTGACAGTTTTACCATCAACCCAAATCGACATACTCATTCACTCACCTTTCCCAGACCCCGAAATAGTGTATGCCAGTCTAGCTTTGTTTACCGAGGGGGTACAGCATGGAATAATCTATCTTCTTCTTTCAAATTGTGTCCTTCAAGACAAGCTTTTAAAAAGGCACTTAATAAGACTATGATTGAAGCCTTGTAAAATAACCAACGCTACTTGTCAAAATGAAGGCTTTGTAGGTCATATCTACATAATATATTCCATTAATTTGCTATGTTGCTTACTGGCACCCTGTAAACTAATCAGTGATGTTTATCAACATGAGGGCTTTGTGGGTCAATGCTATGTGTTTTATATGATGCTTTGTTCCATTTGAAAGGGGGGGGGGGGGGGGGGGGGGGTCTAGTGATCTTTCTCATTTATTTGTTTTGCTTTACACCTGAGTGGTTTTACGGGTTTTTCTCTGCATTTGTAAGTTAGATTTTTTGCACGCCCCCCCCCCCTCTCTCTCTCTCTCTCTCTCTCTCTCTCCTCTCTCTCCGATCTCTCGATCTCTCTCTCTCTCTCTCTCTCTCTCTCTCTCTCTCTCTATCAGGCTCCTTTTTATTGTTCTCTTCTTTACGGTGTCTCTATCAGCCTCTATCAGTCTCAATCCTTTTTTTTGTCCCACCACCTCTTGCTCTCTCCCTTTCAAACTATGATTACATTTGTTTTTATATTTTGTACATATTGTATTTGCTAGTCATGATCTATGTATGATTTGTTTTTGATATTTGTTCATTGTGCTTTGGTTCCTTACGCCAATTTTCATTGTTGACCTTTACATTTTATTTGATTCAATATTTTTCTTCTTTTCATGACCACAGGATGACAAAAAGCTTGTGGCGTACTCCTTTATCGTCAATAAAGATAGTTTTGACTTGACTTGACTTGACAATATTAATGAATAATGCTTATATAGCGCATCATCGTGCTGAGCAACTCAATGCGCTTTCACTCACCATTCATACTAGCAATACAAAACAGCAGCAACAACGACTAGCTCACGCGAATCATCACTATGCATCTGTATGAAATAAATCAATAAAAGATAATATTACCATTTTCTTTGTACCTCTCTAAGAATCTGCTTTTGTTCCTTGGCATGAAAGAACGCTAGGAATACCTTGCAGCTTTGATCTACGCAGTTTATGACTTTTCGCTCCGTATACATATTATCTGCATTTCAGAGAGACATATTGGAATACTACTCATGTTTCATTTAGTCTGTTTTTGATATCTGCAAATTACTCGCATGAGTATGGTGAAGGCTTTCATCTTACACGGTGTAATAATTAGTAGCCGCGTTGTATTAGCTTCTTCAAAGCGCAGACAGAAAGAGGACGACATAGACAAGAAGACGATGTGTGAGAGAGAGAGAGAGAGAGAGAGAGAGAGAGAGAGAGAGAGAGAGAGAGAGAGAGAGAGAGAGAGAGAGAGAGAGAGAGAGAGAGAGAGAGAGAGAGAGAGAGAGAGAGAGAGAGAGAGAGAGGGGGGGGACAAAGAGACAGAGAAAGACAGAGAGACAGAGACAGAGAAAGAACGTGAAGAGATAATAATCAAAGAAAAACCGAACGAACAAACGAAATGTTATTTATAAGATAAGATAGACAAGAAGATGGTGAGAGAGAGAGAGAGAGAGAGAGAGAGAGAGAGAGAGAGAGAGAGAGAGAGAGAGAGAGAGAGAGAGAGAGAGAGACAGACAGACAGACAGACAGACAGACAGACAGACAGACAGACAGACAGACAGACAGACAGACAGACAGACAGACAGACAGACAGACAGACAGACAGACAGAGACAGAGAGACAAAGAAAGACAGAAACAAACAGATAGACAAGCAAACATATAAACAGACAGCAAAATACAAGAATTGAAATGCTCAAGAACAAAAAACAATAAATAAAAGAAGTTCGTTTCTGTTTCTCCTCCCTCCATATCCTTTGCCCATTGCCCATTGCC
The DNA here is from genome assembly GCA_017654935.2 of Phymorhynchus buccinoides. Classification (NCBI taxonomy): domain Eukaryota; kingdom Metazoa; phylum Mollusca; class Gastropoda; order Neogastropoda; family Raphitomidae; genus Phymorhynchus; species Phymorhynchus buccinoides. The sequence continues at coordinate 33,027,479 of CM065694.1, forward strand.
CATAGCCATCCCCCCATCAGGCATCCCCCCATCAGGCATCCCCAGCGTCTTTCTTCCCATATTGTGTTCCCTTTTTGTACTCCCACTTCTGTAAGAACAGTAGTACATTGGAATGGGAGCGAGGGCTGTGCGGGTCTATGCATGTATGAATGTATGCATGTATGTGCATGAGTGTGTGACAAACATTTCGTCACTTCTCAACGTCTAAGCTACTCAACAGACATTCTCAAAACTTAGTTTGATTGTACAGTATGACCTCTAGATGCGACACATGATTCCAGAGTTACCAGATTTTAATATTACAAAAACACCGATTATACAAACGATAATGGATGGAATTTAATCAAAGTTGATTTGGTGTACAAAATGTCATATCTGATTTTGTTTGGGTAAAATACTGAATTGCTGGTTACTGCCATCCTAATACAGGGATTTGTTTTAAACAAAAAAGCTACAACAAACGGTCAGTCACATATCCCCCCCTGACTTTAGTAGGCCTACTGGGTTTTACTGGATGAAATCTAAGTGAGATAGTTTATGATAATAATAATAAACGGATATTTATATAGCGCTTTTTATCGAGCACAAAGCGCTTTACAATCAGTATTGAAACACTCACACACGCACACACACGCACAACAGACACACACGCACGTACGTGCACGCACGAGATTGAACGCACACACATTTCATCAAACACACAGAAAACACATTCTCACTGAAACGCACACAAACTTACTCAAACATACACCTGTACAAACACGCGCACTCACATACACAAAGCACTCACGTGTACTCACACTCACAGACACATACTCACACAAACTCCTCCCAGGGAGCAAACACAATCTCTCCTGCGCACGCACTGCACTAATACACATGCAAGCAAATATACCCACACAGAACACACACAACACACTCACACACACACACACACCTGCTTGGAAGCGCGGCCGTGGGCGCACGCACACTCACACACACGCTCACAAATTACATACATACACATACACGCACACAAATTACATACATACATATACAAACATACGGACATACATCGCACAATCCCACACACACACATAGAAACACACACACACACACACACACACACACACACACACACACACACACACACACACACACACACACACACACACACACACACACACACACACACACACACACACACACATCGCACAATCACACACACACACACACACACACACACACACACACACACACACACACACACACACACACACACACACACACACACACACACACACACACGCACGTACACGTGCACATGGAGATGGGGGTGTTATTGGAAAGACTGCCGGAACAGATGGGTTTTCAGGTTTGTTTTGAACGATGCTAAAGATTGACTATGTCTGACAGCAGAAGGCAATGAATTCCAGAGTTTGACTGCTGATGATGTAAAAGCTCTACCGCCGTGCCTATCACGTTTACATTTTTGCATTCGAAATATCATATTGTCATTTGCTGAGCGGAGCGATCGAGATGGAACGTAAATTTCAAGAAGCTCAGAGAGGTATTGCGGTGCTGTTCCCGATATGATATGATAGCAGAGACAGGCAGCTTTGTAGTTTATTCTTTGTTGAACGGGTAGCCAATGTAACTCTTTAAGTAGAGGTGATGTGTGTTGAAGACGCTTGGCTTTGAAGACCATTCTAGCAGCAGAGTTTTGAAGTTGTTGTAAGGGTTTGAGAAGCGCCTGTGGGCAACCAAGTAGAAGGGAGTTGCAGTAATCTAATCTAGACAAAATGTATGAACTGACTAGCGTTTTGGTTGCCTCGGTCGTGAGAAAGGGGCGTATAGAGCTGATTTGCCTGAGTTCGATGTATGCAGCCTGGCAGATCTTAGTGATATGATGTTGCATGGAAAGGTCTTCATCGAAGAAAGCGCCAAGGTTGCGAATATGTTCAGAAAAATGGATGTTGGAATCTCCAAGGGCAATGGTGGAGGGCAGAGAGCTAGAGTCAACAGATGGGGGAAGCACTCTAAGTGCTTCAGTCTTGCTATCGTTTAGCTTAAGCTTATTGTTTGACATCCATGTTTTCACTTCAGTGACACAGTCTTGAAGAGTGTGAATAAGCTGGTCGGGAGCTAGCGGTGAAGCATGATGATTGAGTTGAGTATCATCGGCATACATTTCATGACGGACAGAGTGTTTCGCTATGAGGGGGGTCAATGGGGTGGTATAAAGAATGAACAAAACTGGTCCTAACACGGAGCCTTGTGGGACGCCCAAATCAAGAACTGACTCAGAAGATATGAACGTTAAAGTCTCCATTTTTCTGTCCATTATAAATCTTTCCGTTATCAATTATCAGATAATTATGTATTTCTGAGTTTGCTTTTGTTTTAATCTTTGCGTTGAACTGGAATTCAGTGTATATGGCTCTGCAATATTGCTTTCTTTTTCCCCTCTATGACATATTGGTTTTATATTTTACTCCTATGTCCATTATCCTACTTTTGTTTCGTTCTCTACTTATTTCTTTTTAAATGTAGCCTTTGGTCTTTTGCAAAAAAAGCATGGTCTCAAAGGATGTTTTTGTTTGTTTGTTTTTTATTGCAAAGGCAAGCTCTGCAGACTTCGTTCATCAGTTTAGAATCGTGAAGGAGTGAGCCTCTCAACCAGGCTGAAGGTATGCAGAGCCATTGTCCTCACCACTCTGTTCTACGCATGTGAAACATGTACTGTGTATTTATAAGATGCGAAGACATGCGAAGAAACTCAACCGCTTTCACATCAACTGTCTCCGCAAGATCTTGAGAGTGAACTGGCAGAACAAAATCCCTGACACCGAGATTCTTGAGCGGACGGACATGCCCAGTATCTTCACACTACTCCACAAGTCACAACTACGCTGGGCTGGCCATGTCGTCAGAATGCCTGACAATCGACTACTGCCTTATATGGAGAGCTGAATCCTGATTAACGGAGTCTTGTTAGACCAAAGTTGAGATTTAGGGACACCCTCAATGTGTCCCTAAAGAACTTCAACATCCATGTCTCCTCATGGGAAACCCTGGCACAGAACAGACCAGCATGGCGTGGTGCAGTAACAAAGGCAGCCACCAACTTCGAGGCGCACCGTATCGAGACATCTCAGGCAAAGCGTGAGGCACGCAGGATCCGCCTAAACAGTCGCATCTATGCGACCCCGACAGATCCCCCTAACTCTTTCTCCTGTCCTCACTGTCAGAGATCCTTCCTGGTTCGCATTGGCCTCACTAGCCATATACGAACTCATCCAGCATCCTAGATTTCCACAAGGACGAACTGTTGAAGCATGGTCATCATTCCTCGGGACGGACGAACAAACTCATATTACATTTTATATTTTGTGTGTGTCTACTTGCCATTTATTCTTATTACGTTTGCTTGCTTGCTTTTGTTTTCATTTTCATTGTATTTTATTTTGGTTGCGAGTTGTTATTTTGTTGTTGTTGCTGATATTTATATGGGGTTCTTTTGTATTTTGGAGACTTGTTTTTTCTTTTTTCTTTTTTTTTGCTTTGATTGTTTTACACACTCCTTTTTCTGGCTTCTGAATCTGCCCGCATTTTGTTTCTCTTTTGAGGCAAAGCGGCTGCCTTACTTTTAATTGAGGTTAGTAGAGAGTCAGTAGAGAGTCAGTAGAGAGTCAGTAGAGAGTTAGTAGAGAGTCAGTACATTTTAAAGTATCCCCTTTATTTTTTGTTCTTGTTCTTTTCTCTCTTTTC
>CM065694.1:33036228-33038728 GCA_017654935.2 Phymorhynchus buccinoides
GGGCATATAAAATGCACGTGTGTAGTTTCTTTTGGCCGGCACTATATAGCGCAAGCATCTGTGAATATAATAAACTAAGCTAATAACTATTTCTTTCAGACTGAAATTTACCTTCGAAACTCAAGATCCTCCAAAGGAGAAATTGTACTCCATCGTAAAGTATTACCGTCATTTCTTTTTCTGTCATTGTTTACTTTTTTACAATCTTCATGTGGCTAATATTATATTTTGGTGGTACGTAACCTCGGCAGAATGCTTATCCTCGTGCGCGCGCGCGCGCGCGCGCGTGCGTGTGTGTGTGTGTGTGTGTGTGTGTGTGTGCGTGCGTGCGTGCGTGCGTGCGTGCGTGCGTGCGTGCGTGCGTGCGTGCGTGCGTGCGTGCGTGCGTGCGTGCGTGCGTGCGCGCGCGTGTGTGTGTGTGTGTGTGTGTGCATGCGTGCGGTTATGCAACAAACGCATGAACAAACAAACAAACAAGGGCATCGCCAAGTGGCAGATACGCACTGCGACAGTGCAAATCCGCCAGAGATGTGTTTCGTAGCGTACGCTTAAAGCAACAAACCGGTCTGATAGGACATAGTTTGCATAGACTAAGTCCATGTGTTTATATTGTTGTGCTCACATCAGCGATTTGTATGGCACACACACACACACACAGACAGAAACACAGACAGACAGACACACACACAGACCCGTCTCAATACCCGTCCTCTGGCCGGGTAATCAGATTTCCTTCCCCCCCTCCCCTCCCAAACCTAGACCCAACAGGCCTCACACACCTGGTCACAAGCTACATCCGAACTGAACAAAACATGTAAAGCACTGTCAGTCACCAGTGTGCTCATATTAAACACAACAGACACATATTATGCTAAATTTACAGTAAGTAAGAAATAAGCCCAGAACGGTGAAGGGAATGGAATAAAAGTTTCCTTCCGTTTCTTCCCGTCTTGCTATTCAATGATTTATTTGTTTTTATTTTAAGTATTATTTGTTGTTTGTTTCAATTAGTACAGCTTAGTGTTCAAAACATTATGTCATGCCCTGATACCGTGCGCCTTGGTCATAGCATGTAGTCTTACGCATAAGACTAGATTCTGGACCATCCAACTTTGCTTTCCGCTCCGATGATCACTTGGGAACAGAGCGTGAAATCCTCCAGACAAAAAGGTCTGTCTTCGCACTGCATAGTGCCAGAGGTGTTAGTGATATTGTTCAATTGTATTACCCACCACATCTATATGAAAGAGTGCTTTACGATGGAAGAAAACCCGGGCGTATTTGCGCAGTGCCTGTATGTTTACGTCTGTGCGTCTATGATAAAACAAAACAACCTACTATGCTCTTTACGACCCATTGATTAAACACACACGCACGCACGAACGCACGCACGCACGCACACGCACACACACACACACGCGCGCACGCACACACACACACACACACACACACACACACACACACGCAGACACACCTACTTGTATTGTGTGCATGACATGTATGCTTGTATGATATATGATATATGCTTGTCCCTGATCCCTCTTTTCTGGCAGTATGTGGTCTGAGTTCCGTTCTATTTCCACTGATGAGGTTAAGAAGATTTTGACCCGAACTCAGACTAAAACCTGTGAACTAGACCTTTATCTCTCTTCTCCCAGTGTCTTGATGATCTCCTTCCTTACTTTACATCCATCATCAATGAATCTCTATGTTCAGGCCGCTTTCAAACTCATTTCAAATCTGCAGTTGTCAAACCTCTCTTAAAGAAGCCTAGTCTCGATCCTGAAAATCTAAAGAACTATCGGCCTGTCTCTAATCTTTCATTCCTCTCTAAGCTTACGGAAAAGGCGGTTCCTAAACAGCTGTCTGACCATCTTCAGGTAAACGATCTTTTCTATCCAAACCAGTCTGCTTATCGAGCAGGTCACAGTACTGAGACAGCCCTCTTAAAGATAACGAACGACCTGCTCACTGCCTTGGATGAAAACAAGGTTTCTCTTCTCTCTCTCCTTGATCTTTCTGCAGCGTTTGACACTATCGACCACTCCATCCTCATTTCTAGACTTCACACCTCCTTTGGTCTATCTGGGGCTGTTCTTTCCTGGTTTTCTTCCTACCTCTCTGATCGCACACAGACAGTTGTTGTCAATGGTGCTTCATCTCTTCCAAAAGGTCTTCAGTTCGGTGTGCCCCAAGGTTCAGTCTTAGGCCCTATCCTTTTTGTTCTTTATACCCAACCTCTCTCCGCCATCATCAACCAGCATTCTATTCTACATCATAGCTTTTCTGATGACAATCAACTGTACATTTCTGCCCACCTGAGTCAATTAGATCAAATGATTTCTTCTTCTAAGTTGTGCATCTCTGCTGTTAAAACATGGATGTTTTACAACAAACTGCAACTAAATGCTGAAAAGACAGAGATGATTCTTGTAGCCTCTAACCACACAATTAAAACTCAGGTTCTCCCAGGTTCTGTCGACATTGATGGCACTGAGAT
>CM065694.1:33041228-33053728 GCA_017654935.2 Phymorhynchus buccinoides
ACAACAAACAAACGAAAAAAAAAATTCAACAACCTATTAACCAACCAACCTAACAAAAACATTTTCACTTTTTCACATTCTCATTCTCTCTCTCTCTCTCTCTCTCTCTCTCTCTCTCTCTCTCTCTCTCTCTCTCTCTCTCTCTCTCTCTCTCTCTCTCTCTCTGAGAAGATTGACCTTTTCGTACACGAAACCTACTTCGAACAGTTTTGAGATGGGCTTAGATGTAATGAAAAAGAAATCCTATCTTTATCTCTCTCTCTCTCTCTCTCTCTCTCTCTCTCTCTCTCTCTCTCTCTCTCTCTCTCTCTCTCTCTCTCTCTCTCTCTCAGTCTCAATCTCCCTCTCTCCCATTCTGTTTCTCTCTCTGTCTGTCTTTCTGATTCTCTCTGTGTCACTGTCTTTGTCTGTTTATATGTATGTCTGTCTATCTGAATATCTGTCTGTCTGTCTATCTGTATGTCTGTCTATCTGTATGTCTGTCTATCTGAATGTCTGTCTATCTGTATGTCTGTATCTGAATGTCTGTCTATCTGTATGTCTGTATATCTGAATGTCTGTCTATCTGAATGTCTGTCTATCTGTATGTCTGTCTATCTGTATCTGTCTATCTTTCTCTCTCTTTCTCTCTCTCTCTCCCCTAATTTGTTTTGTCTCTCTCTCTGCTCACACGAGAGAGTGCCCCCCCCCCTCTCTCTCTCTCTCTCTCTCTCTCTCTCTCTCTCTCTCTCTCTCTCTCTCTCTCTCTCTCTCTCTCTATATATATATATATATATATATATATATATATATATATATATATATATATATATATATATGTGTGTGTGTGTGTGTGTGTGTGTGTGTGTGTGTGTGCGTGTGCGTGTGCGTGCGCGTGCGTGCGTGCGTGCGCGCATGTGTGTGCGTGTGTGCGTGCGCGTGTGCGCATGAGTACCTTTTCTAAAAGCAAACACACAACAAACCTATACAAACAAACACGAATACACTGCCTATCAAATTTCCCCACTTTAGCTGTTCGTAACAAACTAATAGGACATTCTATATCATGAGAACATTATCCCAACCCAAGGTCGACAAATCAGTCAACTGAATTTAACTTTTCAAGCTGAACTCCTGTCTTTGTGTGCGAGTATTTTACTGTCAGTAACACAAAAGAAAGGAAATCAAACAAAACACAACTAAACTATTTTTTATGTAAACAGAATGTATGTGTGAAAGCGTCAATGTTTTTAAAAATAAAGTTTGTCCAAGTTGCCCGAGTATTCTTGGATTAGAATTTGCAAAGGAAAAAAAGCTGCGTTTATGGTTTCAAAATTTCTTGAAATTACACAAGTCAAAGCGACGTGTATAAGATCATTACACTAAACAAAACTACATGATGCCTTACAATTTGCGGTTAAAAAAGAACAGAAAGGAAAAGAAAGACATACATCTAAAATGGCCGCGATGTTTGATTCGATTCATAATTGTGAATGTCTGCATTTCTTTAATTTAAAAAATGTAGTGTAGCTTTGTTTTCAGCCTAGCGGTCTATTTTCTAAACGTCCTTCAAGTTGAAACAAAGCTTCAGGCGGGTTTTCGGTACCAAGAGCATTCAGGTTTCTTTAGTTAACTTTTCTTTTTCTTTCAAATTGCACATATCCCCAAACTTTAACTTGCCATGACAGCAATAATTATGAGGTCAGTAGCTTTATATTTAAAAATATTAGCAGCACGAAAGGGACATTAAGTCGCTACAACTAATACTTAATACTTTAAATAATGATTCTTTAGAGCTTTTTGTTAAGATCTTGGATATAATAATATATATATTCAACCTAAGTTACTACTGTACGGAGCTGTGGGGCCTTGATGTAACTTTATGCTGTGAATCAGTTCATTTATTTGGTCTTAAAAGGTTTTTGGGAATAGATGTAAAGACTCCAAAGGATTTAGTATGTGAGTATTTAGTAGTAATAGATTTCCAATTTATATAAATTCGGCAATAAGATGCGTTCGTTATTGGTTGAAGTTACACAAAATGAATATAGATGTTCGTGGGAAATGTAACTGGGTTTCAAACATACGTTTCTTTCTTCACGAGCTTGGTTTTGGATATGTCTGGGAATCTCAGGGAGTTGGTCATGAAACTGTATTTATAAAAAAACCTCTTCGCCAAAGATTGATTGATGGCAAAACTGAAAAAATCACATAGAAACTAGCGATATATTTACTTATATTTTTAGTTAAAACGTATCTGACTCTTAACTTAGAAAAAACATTTACGCTACATGATGGCTAAATTTAGACTTGGTATATCCCCGATTATTGAACATTTCTGTCGTTACAGAACTGTGAATGCTAATGAACTTTTATGTCCTTTATGTAAGAAAGCGAATGAGGTAAAGATCCATTTTGTTCTTGTATGTCCTGCATTGAATGACCTCCGTAAAAGATTCATGCATAAAAACTATTATGAAATTACATGCTTATTCAGATTGTGTCTACGGAATAAAGAACCGTTCGAAATATTTCTTGTTTAAACCATGTCAGTTAATGAAATGACTGTTGTCGTAAACTTCCAAACTATTTCTGTCATATTTGTATCTCCAAATGCATGTATTGTTAAATATTGTACCGCCTCTAATTCATATGGGGCTTTGGCCTTATTGAATAAAACAAACCTGAAGTGTCAAACCTGAAAGCCTGAAGTCTCTCTCTCTCTCTCTCTCTCTCTCTCTCTCTCTCTCTCTCTCTCTCTCTCTCTCTCTCTCTCTCTCTCTCTCTCTCTCTCTCTCTCTCTCTCTCTCTCTCTCTCTCTCTCTCTCTCTCTCTCTCTCTCTCTCTCTCTCTCTCTCTCTCTCTCTCTCTCTCTCTCTCTCTTAAAACCTTGTTCCAAATAGAAAAATATATTAGTGTAGAATCTTTTATAAATATTCTGGCACAGTTTAGAATGGGGGTTCATTTTTTGTTTTTTTGATTGGGGTTTGTGCTGTTGTCTCTCTCTCTCTCTCTCTCTCTCTCTCTCTCTCTCAAGGACAGATTCGAAGACTAGGCGTTGCCTAAAATCTCATATGGCAAAATTAAAACCTTGTTCCAAATAGAAAAATATATTAGTGTAGAATCTTTTATAAATATTCTGGCACAGTTTTAGAATGGGGGTGTCCCAAATAAACGTACATAGACATCGTTTCTTACTAACGCCAGAGAATGCTGCTTGTCCTGTGTGCAAAAATGTACAGGAAAATGAAGTTCATTTCTTGTTCCAATGTCCTTTATATAACCAAATTCTGACTTGCAGATCTAGTGAAAATTTAGATGAACAAATGTTTAGAAATTGTTCATGATAAAGATAAAATAGTATCGTTAGCTCAATTTTTGCTTGGCGCTTTTAAGATAAGACAGAACTTCATAGACAGTTTAAACTAAAATAATATCATGGCTTCTTAGGATAATTGTTCCTTGCGGTAGCACATTTTATTCTTTATTTAATGTGGATGTTGTCAATTATTTGTTGCATGTTCTTAATGTTCATTGTGTTCGCTCCATGGAAGCTATGGCCTAGTATCCATTAAATTTCAGAGTTCAGTACAAAGTGCATAATGACTTAGCCCCACAATACCTAAAACAGTTAGCTCGGCATCACATCGTTATGGTTCCAGTAACTACATTTTACCAAACACTAGAACAGACAAATTCAAATCAAGTTTTTCCTTTGCGGGTTCCTCAATTTGGAATTACTTCTGCTATTAAGTTATGCCCTTCCATACAAAAAGAGGGTGCGGGCAAAAATAATGTACAGCCCTGCTTAAATTCTTCAATGTGCCTCTTTGGATAGCTTTATTACTAGTAAGTCCTATGTGACATTAAACTCACACTGTTTAACTTATCTATTGCCTTGCCTACAATTACGTGTATGTCAAACAAATGTTTACATCTCGGTTTTAATCGTTGTTCGTTTACTGGTAATCTTGATGACAGTACTTATAACGGAACCGATAAAGTTGAATTATTCATGAACCATACTGAGAATGACGCTAATAATACACAGCCTCCAACCAGGGTTTCTCAGGATAAAACAACACATAATTGTGGACAAAGGTTGTTAGATTTTTGTAAGGCAACAAACATGTGTATTGTTAATGGTCGCGCCGGGCAAGATGCTGGTATTTGGAAAATGTACCTGTAAACATGTGAGTGTGGTGGATTATGTAATTGTATCAGTCAATCTATTTAATCTAGTCAACGGATTTGAAGTGATGGATTTTTGTGAACTTTATTCGGATGTACACTGTCCCTTAAGGATGACCATGAAATTGATGAACCCTCTAAAGAATACCAATACAAAAAATGAAACTAGTAAGAAAGTTAATCAGGAAATATTAGATAAACAGTATCCAAAATGGCAAAGTGACAAGAAAGAGCAATTCATTAATGGATTAGATGTTGTTAATATACAGGAAATAAACAGTATGTTGGATAACCTATTGTCCTCTGAAGAAACTGTTAGTCGTGATGATATTAATAATGTAGTCGGGTACATACGGGATATACTTTTCAAAAGCGGAATTGACAATGCCATGTTTAAAAATAAGAAGAAAAATAATCGAAAATATAAACGAAAGAATAATAACTGCCCATGGTTTAACCAGGCATGTGAAAACAAGCGTAAACATTTCTTCACTGCTAAGAACCGATATAACGGTGCAAAATCTGCTCCAAATCTTGCCAGTAAAAAAAGAGCAAGTTGTGTATACAAAAAATAAATAAACAGCTTAGACTTTATCAAGCAAAAATAATGTATCTGGCGGTCAATCACCTTTCATTCATATGTTCCGCCTTCTGTTCGCCGTGCGTTAAATAGCCGCACTAGTGTTATGTGGGTTCACGTGTAGGTACGCGCGCGCGCGCGCGCGTCTGTGTAAAAATTTGTGTTCGAGCGTGTATGTGCGTGTGTTTATGTGTGTGTGCGCGCGCGCGTGCGTGTGTGTATGCGTGTCTTTAGATGAACGTGAATGAATGGCGTATGGCGGAAGAAATCAATGGCATTACTTTTTGGGTTTTGGTAGACCGTTACATTATGCTGCTGCCTATTTTTTCATCCATTTATTTACAAACGGATGTGGTGTCGGGATGGATTGACCAGCTACGGCTATGAACGGTGATCAAGCAATGCTTTCCAGTGCAAGGCACTGTTTTTATCATTGTGTTTTCTGTTTAGACCATTCATTGTTATTTTTGTTGATTTATTTAATGTATGTTTTTTCTTTCTTGGCATTGGAGGCGTTACTTGTTGATGGATCTAGATCAAAGCATGTTTATTTAATGGTACAGGGTCATTTGATGTATGTGGCTGTGTCTGAACAAGAAATGTCTGTCACGCTTTTTGGGAACAATAAGACTAAATGTTTTTACTTTAAAAATGGCTGAACAACTAAAATTTCTATCAATGAATTGTCAGGGCCTGGGGGACTTGAAAAAAAGGAGAGATGTGTTCCATTTTGTGAGATCCAAAGCTTTCTCTATTTATCTTTTACAAGATGTTCACATAGATCCAAAACTAGTCAACTATGTAAGGTCTGAGTGGGGATACAAATGCTATTTTGCCCCATACTCTTCTAACGCCAGGGGGGTTGCAATATTATTTAATAATAATTTTGAATTTGATATTAAAAAAGTTTTTAAGGAAGATGGAGCTAATTATTTATTTGTGTTGATGACATATAAGGGGAAAACGTACCTAATTATAAGCCTATATGGTCCTAATCGAGACGACCCGGTTTTTTACATAGACCTAGAGGAGAGAATTAATAATATTCATTTTGACTACATAATAATAGGTGGTGACTGGAATCTAGTCATGGATTTTTTTCTAGATTGTAATAATTATAAACGTTGTAATAACATGAAAGCAAAAGAACAGGTAGAATCTATGATGATGAACTTGGAGTTAGTCGATATCTGGAGGGAACTGAATCCCGATTTAAAGAGGTATACGTGGAGAAGAAATAATCCCTTGCAGCAAAGTCGATTGGACATGTTTTTGATGTCTGAAACATTGTTTAATCAATCGGTCAAAGCTGATATAATGCCAGGTTATAGGAGTGACCATTCAATAATTACTTTAAAATTGGGGGCTTCAGTAGAACCGAAAAGATCAACGCTATGGAAATTTAACTCTTCTCTTTTGAAGGAAAAAGACTATGCAAAGGAAATTAAGGAAGAAATGAAAAACGTTATCAGTGAATATGCACTGTCACCATATTCACGTGAAAATATTGACCAAATACCAAAAGAGGAAATTCAATTTCATATTAGTGATCAACTTTTTTTAGACACTTTGCTGATGAAAATTCGAGCTAAAACAATTTCTTATGCTACAATGGTGAAACGAATGAGAAATGAACGTGAAATACAATTAGAAGAATACATTTCAAACCTAGAAAAGAAAGAAACACTAATAGATACAGAGAAAAATGACTTAGATTATTATAAAGCTGAATTGATTTCACTTAGAGACAAAAGGATGGAAGGGGTTTTGCTCCGTTCTCGAACACGTTGGATTACTGAAGGCGAAAAAATTACTAAATACTTTTGCAGCTTAGAAAAAAGAAATTATGTTAGCAAATACATTTCTAAGCTTAACAAGAAAGGTAGCATAATTACTGAAGGCAAAGAAATAGCTAGAGAAATCCATGATTTTTATAAAAATCTTTATTCGGAAAAAGAAGTGGAAGATGTCGAGATTTCAGAACTTATTGATGAGATTCCCACTTTATCAGCTTGTGATAAGGAAACTTTAGAAGGCAAAATCACACTGGAAGAAGCAACTATAGCATTAAAGAATATGAAAAACCGAAAAAGTCCAGGCAGCGATGGTTTCACAGTTGAGTTCTTTAAAAAAATTTGGCAAGATCTTGGAAGTTTTGTAATAAGGTCGCTTAACGGAGGTTTTCATAGGGGAGAGCTATCATCCACTCAAAAGGAAGGGGTTATTATTTGTATTCCCAAGGGAAACAAACCACGCGAACATATTAAAAACTGGAGACCAATTTCATTACTTAATGTAGTTTACAAGATAGGATCAGCGTGTATTGCTAATAGACTAAAAGAGGTTTTACCATCCCTCATTAACGAAGATCAGTCTGGATTTATTAAAAATAGATATATTGGTGATAATTTACGATTGATATACGACCTAATTCATTATGTAGACACTTTTAATAAACCGGGTTTAATAATCTGTTTGGACTTTGAGAAGGCGTTTGATTCTTTAAGTAGGACATTTATATTTAAAACATTAAAAGCCTTTAATTTTGGCCCTGAATTTTGTAAATGGATTGAGACGCTGTACAAAAATATTAAAGCCACAGTCACTGTCAATAGCACACTAACACCATGGTTTCAGATTCAAAGGGGTTGTAGACAGGGTGACCCAGTCTCGCCTTATTTGTTTATTCTCTGTGTAGAGATAATGGCTATTATGATAAGGCAAAATAATTTGATAAAAGGTATTGGTATTGCAGGAATAGAAAATAAAATATCACAATATGCCGACGATACGGAATTATTACAAGAAGGTGACAGACAATCCTTTGAACAATCTATGAAAACTATAGATATTTTTGGTAATGTGTCAGGTCTAAAATTAAATGCGGATAAATGCTATGCAGTTTGGCTGGGAAAACAAAAAAATTCAAAGGTAAAATATATGCCTCATTTAAACATGCAATGGAACCCAGAGCAGTTTAAAATACTAGGCATTTGGCTGACAAATGATTTAAAAGATTGCATAAAAATAAATTTTGATGAGAAATTCAGAGAAATCAAAGCACTATATAAAGCTTGGCTAAAGAGACAGTTAACACCCCTCGGACGCATCGCCATTTTAAAATCCCTGATTTTATCAAAAATTATATTTCTGTGGTTATTGCTGCCTAATCCCCCAGATGACATTGTAAACTGTTTGCAGAAAAGTATATATCAATTTGTATGGGATAAAAAGAACGACAAAATAATTAGGAAAATTTCACACAAACATATTGAACAGGGTGGTTTAGGGATCCCAGATGTTGGTAAATATATGAGTGCACTTAAAGTTACATGGATAAAAAGAGTATGTTCGAGCAATCATAAATGGACTCATATTGTAAAAGAGTTAAATGTAAGAGCCGCATTTCTAGAAAAAATAGGCACTGTAATTAATACTACTAACTACACAAATATGTTTTGGTGTGATGTGTTTAACGCTTATGATAAATTGGCAGAAAAGGTTGTGGTTGAAGGCGCTGATGAATTGATATCTGAGCCTTTATTTTGTAATTGTAATATTTTAATATCACAGAAGCCCGTCTTTTATAAAATATGGATTGAGAAAGATGTTTATAAAATTAGTCATTTGCTGGATGAAAATGGCAAGCTTTTGTCTTATGATATGTTTTTGTTAAAGTATGGCATTCCTACAAACATTCTTACTTACTTCGGAATCATAAATGGGGTGAAACATTATGCTAAAAAAAAGGCAGTACAATTAACTGATGGCAATTTTTCTTCATTTTCAACAAATAAAGTACTGTCTGTCTTGCTCTCTTCCCCCAAAGGCGCAAGACTGTTTTATGATTATTTGGTAAGTAATGAAGTAAACCCAAGGTGTTGCCAGAACTGGGATAGTAGACTTGCAAGGAATGTGCCGTGGAAGATCATATTTCGAAAAATTAAAAAAATTAAAGAAGTTAAATTAAAGTGGGCCCAAATTAGAATTGTTCATAGAATTATCGGAACTAACATTATTCTTCAAAGCATGAATTGTGAAGCAACAAATAAATGCTCTTTTTGTAATATTGAAAAAGAAAATATTCAACACCTTTTCTGGCACTGCCAATTTGTTCAAACTTTTTGGAAAGAATTTCAAACAAAACTTACTCAAAAATGCTCAATCGCACAGAATTTTAAATTTAGCGAACACTTAGTAATTTTCGGTTGTGAAAAGAATGTTCGCACAGATGAGATTATAGATTTGATCATCTTGCTCGCAAAATCGTACATTTATAAATGCAAGACAAAAAAAGAATCACCACTGTTCATGCCATTTACACATACTTTAAAATATAGGTTTTCAGTTGAAAAATACAATGCCAGAATCCAAATGAAAGTCGATCAGATTGAACAACTCTGGGACCCATACAAACCCTTGTTTTTCTGATATTGAAAGATTATGGTCTTGAGGAAGGGGAGGGGAAAGCGTATCGAACTTTTTCAACAATAATATAATTATATATTATACGTTTTCTTTTCTTTTTTCTCAGACCAGTGTAATTTAGATGGGGGTTTTTTGTATGGCATTTGTGTCCGTTGTGGTTGACAAACTGTCTTGAGCTAATGCTTTGGTAAATATATGAGCACTCATTATTTTTAATTTTGTATGTATTAAATAAAGTACAAAAATTGTCATTTATATGTGCTCCTCTCGCATATACATAACATATTCACGTCTTTCATAACGCTTATCCAATGCCTCTTCCTTTTTTTCTTTTTGTTGTTGTTGTTGTTGTTGTTGTGTGTGTGTTTTTTTGCTTTGTTTTTGAGTTGTTGTTGTGTGTTTTTGGGGGGGTGTTTTTTGTGCGTGTGTGTTGTTGTTTTTTGGTTGGTTTTTCCCCTCTTATTATTCTATTTCTGTATCTGTATTGAATGAGTTATTCATTGGATAATCTATTTATTGCTCATCTGCCTGTCTTTATCAAGTTAAAAAAAAAAGAATGAATGGATGTATGTTAAAATGTAAACTGGATGTATATGTTTGCTTGTGTTTGATTCACTCGTTCATTAAAAAAAAGTTTGAAAAAAAAATAAAAAAAAATAGCAAATAATATTCGATCTCTTAAAAATTCTGATCCCAAAGCTTACTGGAAAATAATCAATGGACCTAAATTAGAAAGAGAAGAACTTTATTCGAAAATATCATGCGATACTTTTTATGAGTATTTCAAAACAATGAATGCTGAATCAGACGAAACAGGAACAGACGTAGGCCCTGAAGTAGATGATAACAGCAACAACATCCTTAACAATCCCTTCACTGAGGAAGAAGTAAAGAAAGCTATTCAGGAGTTGAAATCTAACAAAGCCCATGGGTACGACAGTATATTGAACGAGTTCTTAAAAGCCTCAAGTGTTAAAATGATGTCACTACATACAAAACTTTTCAATTTGATTATTTCTAGTGGAAAGATTCCCGAAGAATGGGCCATCGGCGAAATAATTCCTATCTATAAACAAAAGGGTAATAATAAAGACCCAGGAAATTATAGAGAAATTACATTACTAAGCTGTTTTGGCAAGTAGTTTACTAGCCTACTTTACAAAAGATTAAATGTTTTCTTTAATATGAATTCTACAATTGGAAAGGAACAAGCGGGTTTCCGTGCAGGGCACTCCACTATCGATCATGTATTCACCCTCCATTGCATTATTGATTATTTTTGGTCAAAAAAAAGAAATTGTATTGCTTGTTTGTGGACTATGAAAAAGCGTTTGATTATGTAAATAGAGCTTTTTTGTGGCAAAAACTTATCAATTCGGGTGTAAATGGTTCCATCTTGAGAGTTATAATAGACATGTACAATTCAGCTAAGTCAGTTGTTAAAGTTGGAGGACATTGCTCAAATTCTTTTAAATGTACAACAGGCGTTCGGCAAGGTGAACATCTTTCTCTTGTATTGTTTGCTATCTATCTTAATGATCTCCAATCATGTATAAGTGAGGAAATGAATGGACTGAATAGTTTAAAGCGGAGGACTTGGGTGGGGGGAAGAAGACCAAAATTTAATGTTAAAAATGTTCTTGTTGCTGTATGCTGATGACACAACCGTGTGTGCAGAATCAGTCGAAGATTTACAAAAGGCTTTGGATGCTATGTATATATACTGTAATAGATGGGATCTAAGAGTTACTGTAGCTAAGACTAATGTTGTGGTGTTTTCAAGAGGTAAAATACGTAACATTCCTCATTTTTATTATAATGGACGGCGGATTGAAACTGTATTCGGGTTTAATTATCTAGGCATTTATTTCAATTACAATAATAAATTCAATCTTGCCCCAAAAAAGCTTTATGATAAAGCATCAAGAGCCATGTTTTGCCTTCTGAAAAACAGCAAAAAGATATTATTACCATTAGATATAAAAATTGAGCTATTCGACAGAATGATTGCACCAATACTTCTTTATGGTTGTGAGGTGTGGTGTCACAATATGACTGATTTAGCATCCAAGTTGCAACTTCGATACTACAAAATGATACTTAAGCTAAATAAATCTACACCAAACTGCATGGTTTATGGAGAACTAGGACAGTATCCTATAGAGATTCAAGCAAAGAGCAGAATGCTGTGTTATTGGTTTAAACTTGTGAATGACGTTAATCAGTCTAACTTTTCTTGCATAATGTATCGTTTTATGTTACATCTGTATGGAGAGAACAAACATCTGTCACCTTTCTTAATGTGTGTTAATACTTTATTAAATAACCTAGGAATGACTGATTTTTGGACTCAGCAAACCCATCCTAACATATCACTAAACTGGTTTAAGTCCAAAGTGTTGCGTTCTTTGAAAGATCAATTTATTCAACATTGGTATTCACAATTAAATGAAAAGCAAATTTTCAGTAATTACATACTATATATGGACGTTTTTTATATTGAAAATTATAAAGCTTTACCCGAAAACTTAGCCATTTTGTTTGTTAAATTTAGAACTTTAAACCATAAACTACCAATTCAAACAGGTAGGATTCAAAACATCCCACACAACGAACGATTATGTCCTAAGTGCGAACACCGTGTGTTAGGAGACGAATTCCATTACATCTTTGAATGCCAAGCCTTCCAAGAACCAAGGAAACTATATTTGCCAAACTTTTGCCAGAAAAGACCAATTATTATTAAGTTTCATTCTCTATTCCAAACAACAAATACAAAAATCCTCATTCGCTTAATTAGTTTCATTAAGATAATTGTAAAAGATTTCTAAGACCTTTCTTTATTTTTTTAGGCTTTAAACCCTTCCAATTAGGTACGCGTAAATGGTATTTTAAAACACAAATATTGTGTCCATGCAGTGTTCTTTTTTTTCTGTAGTTACATCCCATCACTAGTGATTGGGATAATTAGTTCTCTGCATTTTTTATGTTTAAATTTGATGTATGCATATATAGCTTTTTATGTGTGTGTATGTGAGAGAGTATACTAGATTGTGTAAGGTTGGTTTGTGAGGCACTATATACCGCTATGTTTCTCTCTGCTGGTTATGTGTGTAATGTTTCATTTGGAAGTAGTTACATGTATTATGTAACAATTTCATGTACCCCCTGGGGGGGTTTGGAAATAAACTTACTTTGACTTTGACTTTGTTTGCCTTTAAAATACTTGTTAAATATGTTTAAATCGAAGTTACTTTCACCTCCTCGTTGTCAACAATTATTAGTTGTTCACCCATGCTTTTGTTTTTACAATGCTTGTTTT
>CM065694.1:33056228-33063728 GCA_017654935.2 Phymorhynchus buccinoides
GCTAGTTTATTATTTTGTTCCTACAAGCATTGCTGCGGTTTTTTTCACTATTTAATTGAAGTTTGTTTTGAATCTTCCAGTTCTGGAATAGCAGTTGTTTGTTTCTGAAATAATGAAATATAGATCTTATGGGGTTGTGCTGTGAATCATCTGCGTAGAAGTGATGTTTCATGTTGTGCTGGTCGATGATATTGACGAGAGGTGAATTAAACAAAGTAAACAAGACAGGACCCAGTACAGTCCCCTGAGGGACTCCACAAGAAAGCCTTACATGTTCAGACTGACGACCATTGGCAAGAACTGATTGAAAACACTGAAAGGTAAGAGGAAAACCAAGAAAGAGCAGAGCCCTTAATTCCAAAAGTATGTTCAAGACGAGACAGGAGAATGGAGTGGTCTATGGCATCAAAGGCAGCAGAGATATCCAGAAGCGTCAGAAAAGAGATTGACCAGCATCAGAGGCAAGTAGGAGGTCATTGACGATTTGAACTATGGCTGTTTCAGTACTGTGGTTGGCTCTATAGGCGGACTGATAAGGATGATGGAGATTGTTTGAAGAGAGATGATCGTTCAGTTGTTTCAGTACAGTCTTCTCTAAGAGTTTGGAGAGAAAGAGGAGGTTTGATACAGGTCTGTAGTTGTTCAGATTGTTGGGATCCAGATTGTTTTTCTTGAGAAGGGGCCTTACAAGAGCGGTTTTGAAAGCAGAGGGGAAGACACCTGAAACTAAAGAAGAATTGATGATGGTGGTGATTGATGGCAGAAAGTGTTGATAGATTTCTGAGAAAAGAGAGGCTGGGATGGGGTCACGATCACATGATTTAAAATGCACATGTACACACTAAAGCCAGACAGAGACAGAAACAGAAACAGAGATAGAGAGAGAGAGAGAGAGAGAGAGAGAGAGAGAGAGAGAGAGAGAGAGAGAGAGAGAGAGAGAGAGAGAGAGATATTGATATATATATATATAGAGAGAGAGAGAGAGAGAGACAGAGAGAGAGAGAGAGAGAGAGAGAGAGAGAGAGAGAGAGAGAGAGAGAGAGAGAGAGAGAGAGAGAGAGAGAGAGAGAGAGAGAGATGCACTCGTAAACACACACGGACACAAACATGTACTTGAGGACCGGACGTAAACACTCTGTTAAGCTTATTCCATTTTCCCTCTTAATTAATATAATTTTGACTTGACATGGCATGACATAACATGACATACTGACATACTGACCCGGGTTGACAGGGGTGACAGTGGTGACCAAGCAGTGGACATACACAGTCAGTACGACCACCCAGCTCAGCATCTGGACAACACAGAAAATAAATCAAGCATTTGATTAATAGTCAATAAAATAAAATAAATGGTTTTGTTTAATGTGCATATAATGTTACTACGCTTTCATTTTAGAGAAGCATGAGCAACAGCAACAAAAATAGAAAGAGAGAGAGATTGGCCTTGGGCCACAGTACATGGATAAGGAGCAATGAGAATGACAGAGAGAGAGAGAGAGAGAGAGAGAGAGAGAGAGAGAGAGAGAGAGAGAGAGAGAGATTGGCCTTGGGCCACAGTACATGGATAAGGAGCAATGAGAATGACAGAGAGAGAGAGAGAGAGAGAGAGAGAGAGAGAGAGAGAGAGAGAGAGAGAGAGAGAGAGAGAGAGATATTGGCCTTGGGCCACAGTACATGGATAAGGAGCAATGAGAATGACAGAGAGAGAGAGAGAGAGAGAGAGAGAGAGAGAGAGAGAGAGAGAGAGAGAGAGAGAGAGAGAGAGATTGGCCTTGAGCCACAGTACATGGATAAGGAGCAATGAGAATGACAGAGAGAGAGAGAGAGAGAGAGAGAGAGAGAGAGAGAGAGAGAGAGAGAGAGAGAGAGAGAGAGAGAGAGATTGGCCTTGGGCCACAGTACATGGATAAGGAGCAATGAGAATGACAGAGAGAGAGAGAGAGAGAGAGAGAGAGAGAGAGAGAGAGAGAGAGAGAGAGAGAGAGAGAGAGAGAGAGAGAGAGAGAGAGAGAGAGAGAGAGAGAGAGAGAGAGATTGGCCTTGGGCCACAGTACATGGATAAGGAGCAATGATAATGACACAGAGAGAGAGAGAGAGAGAGAGAGAGAGAGAGAGAGAGAGAGAGAGAGAGAGAGAGAGAGAGAGAGAGAGATTGGCCTTGGGCCACAGTACATGGATAAGGAGCAATGAGAATGACACACACAGAGAGAGAGAGAGAGAGAGAGAGAGAGAGAGAGAGAGAGAGAGAGAGAGAGAGAGAGAGAGAGAGAGAGAGAGAGAGAGAGAGAGAGATTGGCCTTGGGCCACAGTACATGGATAAGGAGCAATGAGAATGACAGAGAGAGAGAGAGAGAGAGAGAGAGAGAGAGAGAGAGAGAGAGAGAGAGAGAGAGAGAGAGAGAGAGAGAGAGAGATTGGCCTTGGGCCACAATACATGGATACGGAGCAATGAGAATGACAGAGAGAGAGAGACAGAGAGATTGGCCTTGGGCCACACTACATGGATAAGGAGCAATGAGAATGACAGAGAGAGAGAGAGAGATTGGCCTTGGGCCACAGTACATGGATACGGAGCAATGAGAATGACACACACAGAGAGAGAGAGAGAGAGAGAGAGAGAGAGAGAGAGAGAGAGAGAGAGAGAGAGAGAGAGAGAGAGAGAGAGAGAGAGAGAGAGATTGGCCTTGGGCCACAGTACATGGATAAGGAGCAATGAGAATGACACAGAGAGAGAGAGAGAGAGAGAGAGAGAGAGAGAGAGAGAGAGAGAGAGAGAGAGAGAGAGAGAGAGAGATTGGCCTTGGGCCACAATACATGGATACGGAGCAATGAGAATGACAGAGAGAGATAGACAGAGATATTGGCCTTGGGCCACAGTACATGGATAAGGAGCAATGAGAATGACAGAGAGAGAGAGAGAGATTGGCCTTGGGCCACAATACATGGATAAGGAGCAATGAGAATGAGAGAGAGAGAGAGAGAGAGAGAGAGAGAGAGAGAGAGAGAGAGAGAGAGAGAGAGAGAGAGATTGGCCTTGAGCCACAGTACATGGATAAGGAGCAATGAGAATGACAGAGAGAGAGAGAGAGAGAGAGAGAGAGAGAGAGAGAGAGAGAGAGAGAGAGAGAGAGAGAGAGAGAGAGAGAGAGAGAGAGAGAGATTGGCCTTGGGCCACAGTACATGGATAAGGAGCAATGAGAATGACAGAGAGAGAGAGAGAGAGAGAGAGAGAGAGAGAGAGAGAGAGAGAGAGAGAGAGAGAGAGAGAGAGAGAGAGAGAGAGAGAGAGAGAGAGAGATTGTACTTGGGCCACAGTACATGGATAAGGAGCAATGAGAATGACAGCGAGAGAGAGAGAGAGAGATTGGCCTTGGGCCACAGTACATGGATAAGGAGCAATGAGAATGACAGAGAGAGAGAGAGAGAGAGAGAGAGAGAGAG
Organism: Phymorhynchus buccinoides; assembly: GCA_017654935.2. Lineage (NCBI taxonomy): Eukaryota > Metazoa > Mollusca > Gastropoda > Neogastropoda > Raphitomidae > Phymorhynchus > Phymorhynchus buccinoides. Next base: position 33,059,673 of record CM065694.1, read on the forward strand.
AGAGAGAGAGAGAGAGAGAGAGAGAGAGAGAGAGAGAGAGAGAGATTGGCCTTGGGCCACAGTACATGGATAAGGACCAATGAGAATGACAGAGAGAGAGAGAGAGAGAGAGAGAGAGAGAGAGAGAGAGAGAGAGAGAGAGAGAGAGAGAGATTGGCCTTGGGCCACAGTACATGGATAAGGACCAATGAGAATGACAGAAACAAAATCACATCCTTCACGCAAAAGGTAAAAGAAAAGAAAAGCAATACATATTATATGCGTCATCCCAATAAATTATGATAATGCACTTTAACATTCTCGATGTTAATAAATATGTAAGAATCATGTAAGTACAACACATTGTTCATTCGAAGTAAGCCTGAATAGATCACTAATGTATGTCCATATGAATCAATTACGACAGTTATGACTTAACTATGTTTTATGATAATTTACTTATTTTGCAATACTAACATACCAACATTATATTACCTCCTTATTGTCATGTTCTTCCGCCTGTTTGCAGCATGGAAAACATATCGAGAGACATTATACATGTGCTTGTTACTTTTTACACTCACTTTAAGCAATCGCAAATAAGGTATATATTTAACAAATGTCAATCTTAAATCGTTATACTTGGCGCATTTAAGCAAAACATTGTCCTCAGAGAGAGAGAGAGAGAGAGAGAGAGAGAGAGAGAGAGAGAGAGAGAGAGAGAGAGAGAGAGAGAGAGAGAGAGAGAGAGAGAGAGAGAGAGAGAGAGAGAGAGAGAGAGAGAGAGAGAGAGAGAGAGAGAGAGAGAGAGAGAGAGAGAGAGAGAGAGAGAGAGACATATGCTACGCCCAATTCGTGAAATTTCCTATTTCATGAAATGGGCAAAATGTTTTGCCCAATTCATAAAATGGACGTTGTACATTATATGTTTCAACTCCCATTCACAAATGTATTTATTATCTTTGAATCAACAGTTTAAAACGTATCTGCCTCGCATTTGTACCCAAATTTCACCTACAAACAGACAGAAATAACAAAAAGGCGGATGGATGGAGGAATGGACAAAACGTGGGAATCAGAATCAGAAACAGAGATGGTAACAATGATGGATATAAATAAATGTCATATAAACTATGAACAGGGTCCATATTCAGAACGTTTGGATGCACTATTTTAAAATGTAAGCTTTATAAGACCAGCCCTTTTGTCTGAAAGTTTCTGACTTTCTCTCTTTTTCTCTGTGTGTGTGTGTGCGTGCGCGCGCGCGTGCGTGTGTGTGTGTGTGTGTGTGTGTGTGTGTGTGTGTGTGTGTGCGCGCGCGTGCGTGCGTGTGCGTGTGTTTTAAAGGGACATCCTGACGGATAAGCTTTTTGTGTGCTAGTGTATCACAGTGCAGGAATGATCCTATAAAAAACAACTATAAACGTGCTGACCTTGACCTTGAAGTTTGACCTTGAAACCCAACATTTATTCTTGAGGCCATATCTTTCATATCGTTGGACTTACAATGTTCAAACTTGGGACAGGGGTGGTTTGACTAATGATGATTTGGACTATTGGTTTTCTATGGAGGTCAAGGTCAAGGTCAAGGAATAGACCCTGAAGGTGTCAACTTTGTGTTTGGGCCATATCTTTCACATTGTTTCAGCTACAGGCTTCACAGTTGGCAGATTCATAGACTGCCTCAAGGTCGTGTGTGGTGCGAAGTATTGACCTTGACCTTGACTTTTGAACTTCTCTTTTTTACCTGCAGCTGTAGTTTGGACACAATTGGGTTTACACCCACGAAACAATATATATGTTCTTGATCACTATGATCTAAGTAGTTGGAGACATTTAAAAGCCATTTGACCTTGACCTTTACATTTGACCTTGAAGCTGTTACATGATGACGGTCTGTCCGGACAAATGTGCCCATAATTTCAAAACCGTTGGCGTTAGGCCCATATAACCACATATATTCATGATCATCATCACAGCGGAAACCCAGTGGAAGACATTTTGAAGGGGCCAATAGCACAGTGAGAGTGAGAGCTGAGGGGGCTCCGAACACAAGTGCTCATAGCTTCAAAACCCGTTGGCGTTAGATCACTACAACCATATATATTCGTGATCAGCATTAACAGGGGAATGCAGTGGAAGACACTTTGAAGGGCCAATAGCACAGTGCCAGTGAGACTACAGTGACATGGACTACAGTGGGAGACATGTTGAAGTGCTATCCTGGCAACTGCTATTCTAAAGACCTGTGCCGGGGAAAAAATGCTGCAAAGTGAAGCGGGGCGTTGCTGCTAGTCCTTGATAAAAGAAAAGCTCTCTCTCTCTCTCTCTCTCTCTCTCTCTCTCTCTCTCTCTCTCTCTCTCTCTCTCTCTCTCTCTCTCTCTCTCTGAAATGTGGGGTCTACCACCCCGACACAATTCTGAACTCAATCTTCCTTGAACCAATAATTATTTATTCCCTGCATACTGTACAACCCCCCTCCCCCTCCCCTCCCGCCTCCCATTTGCAATCGTCGAAAACTCTTCGGAAGCGCCAATAGCAACCCTATCCATCCAAAGAAAGCATGCACATCTGGTGGCTGACTTTTGAACCGATGCGTATGTCAGCATCAGTCCATTCGGACCGACACTGAACCGACTGATAGCTCAACAGCTGAGTATAACTAGAGCGTTAAGACGTTAGACCACCAGCCGTGCGGCAGCATCTTCGTGTCCAGTGACGTTGGCTTTTTATCTTGGTACCTATCCGCAAGCAACATTTGAGTGTCCTAAAGTTCAAATGTTATCGTGCCAGGTGCATGGCAGCATGTTTGGCTCCAGTGACTTTGATCTTTAACCTATGACCTTCATTTTTGAATTTGGCCGGGATATTCTTAGTACCTATTCGCATGCAAAATGTGAGCGTCCTAGGTCCCTTCGTTCAATCGTTATCGTGCCAGGTGTTCGGCAGCATTTTCGGCTCCAGTGAGTGACCTTGACCTTTGACATTATGACCTTCATTTTTTAACTTTGCCTAGATATCTTTAGTACTTATCTGCATGCAAAATGTGAGCGTCCTATGTACCTCCGTTATCGTGTCAGGTGTTCATGCCTTTTCGGATCCATGCAGTGTGTGAGCTTGATCTTTGACCCATGACCTTCATGTTCGAACTTGTGCTATATATCCTTAGTACCTATACATATGCAACCTTTGAGGCTCCTAGATCCCCCCACCCCCGTTCAAACGTTATCGTGCTAACATAGCCAGTTGGATAGTCAGATAGATAGGAACATTAATCTCTGAAAACATTACCAGCTTCGCTCAGCTTTGCCCGCGGCTGGTAATTATCTAGTCTTTGAATATTCTTACACAACTTAGTTGTTACCTCATTATCCCTCCCCCGCATTGCTTAATGCAATATTCTAAGCGACAAAAAACAACAACAAAGCAATCTTTAGATAATTATGATTGCATGCAGTATACAAAATAATCTTGGTGAGGCTGAGATTTAAGGGTTAGGAAAGACACATGGAAAGGAAGACAGAAAAGAAGAAGCAAAAAACATGAATGGTGTCGGAGGATCGGGGAAGGTGAAAAAATGACAGGGACGCAAACAAAAGTAAGCACTTTTTTTTAGTACAGTAGAATCATGTATAATATTATAAGTAAGATACCGGTAGTTTATGGTCAAACTTTGTATGATAATGCTAGCATGTTATATACACTTCTTTCACGAAACCCTAAGCCTTCCTTCACGCAAAGCATAACTCAAGAGCAGTTTTTCCTTCTTTTTAAACCAACAACAGGACTTAGTGTCTACCCTCTATTACCTTTTCCATCTCTCACACGCACGCACGCACGCACGCACGCACGCACGCACGCACGCACACACGCACACGCACGCACACGCACACGCACACGCACACGCACGCACGCACGCACACGCACACGCACACGCACACACACACACACACACACACACACACACACACACTGCCCTCCTCTTACTTCCCACCCCACCCCCTACAAAATCATGGCAGCAGAAAGTCGATTCCCCAACATCATTTGGCTCCTAACACCTTTCCGCACGCATGCGG
>CM065694.1:33066228-33071228 GCA_017654935.2 Phymorhynchus buccinoides
GAGACGAGCCGAGGGAACACATAGAGACGGGGGCACAATGACGGTGACACATAGAGACGGGGGCACAATGAGGGATGACACATATAGACGGGGGTACAATGACGGTGACACTTAGAGACGAGCCGAGGGAACACATAGAGACGGGGGCACAATGACGGTGACACATAGAGACGGGGGGTACAATGACGGTGACACATAGAGACGGGGGCACAATGACGGTGACGCATAGAGACGGGGGTACAATGACGGTGACACATAGAGACGGGGGTACAATGACGGTGACACTTAGAGACGAGCCGAGGGAACACATAGAGACGGGGGCACAATGACGGTGACACATAGAGACGGGGGCCCAATGACGGTGACACACAGAGACGGGGGCCCAATGACGGTGACACATAGAGACGGGGGCCCAATGACGGTGACACACAGAGACGGGGGCCCAATGACGGTGACACACAGAGACGGGGGCCCAATGACGGTGACACATAGAGACAAGACGAGGGAACACATAGAGACGGGGGCACAATGATGGTGACACAGAGAGATGGGGGCACAATGAGGGTGACACATAGAGACGAGACGAGGGAACACATAGAGACGGGGGCACAATGAGGGTGACACATAGAGACGAGACGAGGGAACACATAGAGACGGGAGCACATCGAATTGATCCCAAGAATGTTTCAGTCGACAGTGCAAAGGTTGACCAGTCTCTGTTGCACATAAAGGACTCCATCAGGAAGCGAATCCACACGTGCGCGGAATGGAATATCAGCCCCTGAATGGTGTCTAGCATTCAGTCTATGTGTCGTAATGAGAATTATGTAAAAGGCAGACTGAAGCTATAATTAAAAGGTCTGCGTAGGAATTATTTGCGAGTGCATCAAGGATGGAGTCTGAATTCTTGTGTTCGTCATGAAACGTTGCCCGGTGTAACCAGTGCGTGTGTGTGCGTGCGTGCGTGTGTGTGTGTGTGCGTGTGTGTATGTGTGTGTTATGTGTGCGTGTGTGCGACCAGCTCCCCGAATGGAGGCACAAGGCATCCACCAAGTGCCGGGCTCCTCTCCGTAAGCTCCCCCACCATGAGAAGCGGAAGCCCGCGGGGTGTTGCGTGCGTGTGCGCGCGTGTGTGTGTGTGTGCATGCATTTGAGCATGGGTGCTGTCAGAATAAAGCAGGGCCATGATGCTGGCTTTCTATTGGGCGTAAAGAGGGACTGGGAGTTGGGCGGGTGTACTTTAAACGCAGTATGCTAGTAGAGTTGTTGAAAAGAAACGTACGTGTAAAAATGAGAGAGAAAGAGACAGATACGGATTGACAGAGAAGCAGGGACAGACAGACAGACAGACAGACAGACAGGGGCATGCTGCCGTCCGTATGTGTCCCATCGGTTTAGGGGTTCGCATTAGACGGATAAGTTCCGTACGGATGTGTACGTACCCTAAATGTTAAGGTTAGGGTTATGTGTACGTACCCTAAATGTTAAGGTTAGGGTTATGTGTACGTAAACTAAATGTTAAGGTTAGGGTTATGTGTACGTACCCTAAATGTTAAGGTTAGGGTTAAGGATAGGTTAGGGAATAAGGTTAGTGTTGGGTTAGGGATAGGGTAAGAAAGGGGTTAGGGGTAGGAAAAACAACAAAGACACGGAGAGATATATGACGGGGACACAAAGAGACAGGGACATAATTATAGAGACGGGGACTTATTATAGAGATGGGGGCACATAGAGACAGGGACATAATTATAGAGACGGGGACGTATTATAGAGATGGGGGCACATAGAGACAGGGACATAATTATAGAGACGGGGACGGGGACGTATTATAGAGATGGGGACACAAAGAGACAGGGACATAATTACAGAGACGGGGACGTATTATAGAGATGGGGGCACATAGAGACAGGGACATAATTATAGAGACGGGGACGGGGACGTATTATAGAGATGGGGACACAAAGAGACAGGGACATAATTATAGAGACGGGGACGTATTATACAGATGGGGGCACATAGAGACAGGGACATAATTATAGAGACGGGGACGGGGACGTATTATAGAGATGGGGGCACATAGAGACAGGGACATAATTATAGAGACGGGGACGTATTATACAGATGGGGGCACATAGAGACAGGGACATAATTATAGAGACGGGGACGGGGACGTATTATAGAGATGGGGGCACATAGAGACAGGGACATAATTACAGAGACGGGGACGTATTATAGAGATGGGGGCACATAGAGACAGGGACATAATTATAGAGACGGGGACGGGGACGTATTATAGAGATGGGGACACAAAGAGACAGGGACATAATTATAGAGACGGGGACGTATTATACAGATGGGGGCACATAGAGACAGGGACATAATTATAGAGACGGGGACGGGGACGTATTATAGAGATGGGGGCACATAGAGACAGGGACATAATTACAGAGACGGTGACGCATTATAGAGATGGGGGCACATAGAGACAGGGACATAATTAAAGAGACGGGGACGGGGACGTATTATAGAGATGGGGGCACATAGAGACAGGGACATAATTATAGAGACGGGGACGTATTAGAGATTGGGGCACATAGAGACGAAATTGGGGACACATAGAGACGGGCGCATAATGCTACTTTAACCCTGGTCACACACACACACACACACACACACACACACACACACGCTACCACCCGGACCCCCCTCCCCCCCCCCCCCCCCCCCCACTCCCCCTCTGTTATCGCGTCATACCGTTCCACCACTACAGTCAAACTCGGAATTCAGTCATTCATGATACTGCCTAAAAATGTCAGGCATTTCAGAGAATGACCGTTTTGATCGGTCATTTTCGGAAATGGCTAAAATGTTTAGGCATTCGCCGAAATGACTGAAATGTCAACACCATTTTTCCCCTATTTGACTGACGGTCAGTCAAGACAGGGAAATGCTTATCTCCTATATACCGAATCCGATTCTAATCTGTAGCTGTTCTGGGTGGCACTACTGAGCGCAACAAGCATGTGAGTTTTGTGTGTGTTTTTTAAAAACAATTTCACGACTGTTTGAATGATTATTTTCAAATGGCACTAAATACAACTTCTTTTTTAAGTTTATTTGAACGCACGTGAATTATTACTATTTTGTGAAAGAGTTCAAGTCACACACACACACACACACACACACACACACACACACACACACACACACACACACACACACACACACACACACACACACACACACACATGATAACACAAAATACACAGTAGGCCTAAGAAAGAACCTTGTCTGTAATACAGCCAATAACAAGTGTATCACCGAGCGGCAGATAAGTTCCCGAGTGGCTGAACTTTTTTCTGCTTTGCCTGATCGATGCTGTCCCAAGGATATTTTCCAAACCGCTAGACAGAATCGCTTCAAATGTTGTGTGTTGGTATGTCACCATGAGAGGAAGGCATCCGCGTATAAATTATCGCTGGCGTGACCTTGACCTTGTTTGTTGCTGGGTTTTTGTTTTTTTTAAATAATTAGCATTTATGGCGCCTAATCTTAAAAAAGCCCTAAGCGCTTACAATAATAAATGAATAAACCAGCAAGCAATATAAATAAATAAACGACAAAAATATATTATACACACACGTAGGCACGCACACATGCACACACTAAACACAGACACACGCACGCACAAAACAGACACACAGACACACACAGACACACAAACACACTTCACACGTGCGCACGCGCGCACACACACACACACACACACACACACACAACACACAAACAACATGCATGCACACAAACACATGCTGATGGAAGGGGCACATTACTTTGAAAAGAAATATAGCAGGCTATGATTTGAAAAGAGTAGTTTTGAGAGAAGACTTAAATGAAGAAAGGGAGTTGGCAGAACGGAGAGGTAAAGGGAGTTTAGTCCAAGTGGAGTGGGCCTGGAAAGAGAAGGAGCTTTCGCCAAGGGTCTTGGTGCGGTAACGAGATATCTGGAGGAGAGAAGTGTCAGAAGAGGAGCGCAACTGTCTAAGAGGTGTGTAAAGGTTCAGAAGATCAGCGAGATAAGAAGGAGCCAGATCATTCAAGGATTTGTAACAGAGCAGTGAGAGCTTGTATTCGATATACCTTCCGACAGGAAGCCAGTGACGAGATTCAAGCATTGGTGTAGAGTGAGATAATTTATGTTCTGAATTTTCTGCAATATAGCGAGGAGATTAGCAGTAGTTTAAGCGAGAGAGAACAAAGGCAGAGAAAAGAGCTTTGGTGGCGTCTTCAGAGAGAAGATGACGAACAGAAGCAATGTGACAGAGTTCCAGATAGCAAGCACGACAGAGGAAATTTGAGTTTGAAAAGAAAGTGTTTGGTCCAGTGTGAAGCCAAGATTGCGAACGCTTGCACAAATAATGTACATATTATGTACAAGTCTGAATAAGAGAATTATCTAGTTGGATAGAAGTAGGGAGCGAGTTTGTAGACAAAAGTCTCTTGGGGACAATGAAAATAACTTCAGTCTTGTCGTTGTTAAGTTGGAGTTTGTTGTCAGTCATCCAAGCCTTGATGTCAGAAATGCATGCTTGAGTTCGTTCAATGATAGAAGGAAGCTGAGAGATATTGTCAGACCTGTAAACCTGGTTGTCATCAGAAAAGCAGTGGTGGGAGAAGCTATTTTCTGTCTGCCCCAAGGATATCTCCCAAACCGTTTGACAGAATCGCTTGACATTTTGTGTGGTGGTGTCACCATGAGAGGAAGGCATCGGCACATAGATTATCGCCATCATGACCTTGACCTTGGTGTATGACCATGACAACCAAAAATCTTTAAGGGGCCGGCCATGCGACAACGTGCAAATCTTGGGGTTCAAACCCTAAGAACTGCTGCATGGAATCACTTCAAATTTAGTGTGGTGGTGCATCACGGTACACAAAAGGTTCCTTACAAAATACCGCACTTAACATAGAAGGTTGACCTTGAAAACGTTTTTTTT
>CM065694.1:33081228-33113728 GCA_017654935.2 Phymorhynchus buccinoides
CTTACCAGTGCCCATCCTCCCATTCAGTTTCCCCAATCCCATCTTACCAGTGCCCATCCTCCCATTCAGTTTCCCAATCCCATCTTACCAGTGCCCATCCTCCCATTCAGTTTCCCCAATCCCATCTTACCAGTGCCCATCCTCCCATTCAGTTTCCCCAATCCCATCTTACCAGTGCCCATCCTCCCATTCAGTTTCCCCAATCCCATCTTACCAGTGCCCATCCTCCCATTCAGTTTCCCAATCCCATCTTACCAGTGCCCATCCTCCCATTCAGTTTCCCAATCCCATCTTACCAGTGCCCATCCTCCCATTCAGTTTCCCAATCCCATCTTACCAGTGCCCATCCTCCCATTCAGTTTCCCAATCCCATCTTACCAGTGCCCATCCTCCCATTCAGTTTCCCCAATCCCATCTTACCAGTGCCTATCCTCCCATTCAGTTTCCCCAATCCCATCTTACCAGTGTCCATCCTCCCATTCAGTTCCCCAATACCATCTTACCAGTGCCCATCCTCAGAAACACACCCAAACACACACACACACACACACACACACACACACACACACACACACACACACACACACACACACACACACACACACACACACACACACACAGTTTTCTTATTTAACCCATCTTTCCCCATCAACTTTTACCAATTGCCTTCTTCTTTCGTGTCCTGTTCCCTCAGTTCCGCCTGTTTATTATTAAGGTAAAGAACCAAAAAAGTGAAAGAGAAAGATAGAAGGAAAAGCAGGAGTAAGAAAAAAAATATATATAAAAAACGGAAAAGAAAGAAAGAAAAAAGCAAGAAAGAACAGTAGAGAAAAGAAAAGGAAGAATGAAAGGGGGAAAAGATAGAAGAAAGACAAAAGACGAAGATGAAGAAGACAAAAACAAACAACAGTAGCCCAACGACAAATGTTGCAACAACTGCATCAGCAGCAGCAATAGTAACAACTACAACGACGTCAACGATAACAACAGGAGCTCAAACAACACCACACAACATCTCTAATCAGCGTGACAGTAACGTCAGAATATAATTAGAGGAGGAAAAAAAAAGCAAAAACAAAAAATAAGAGCAACAGTATCGCAAAAAAGGGGGGAAAATAAATAAAACATTTGTTAAGAATAAGACAGCAAACAAAGCAAAACGTGAAACAAATCACCGTCCTTAATCTCTCTCACGTTACAGTAGACACTAAAAAGAAAATAACAAAGATATAGGTGACGGTCTTTCTACGTATTATTGTTGTTGTTTATTAGTCAATATGTATCACAATACACGGAACAGCCGCGGGCCGTTTTAGTTCTGGGCTTTCCCGTTTTAAGCAATTAAATTTAACTGGGGTGTTTGTTTGACTTGAACAGCAAGTCGCGATTTCGGGAATTGTTCGCCTGTTTCATGCTATTTCCAAAAGCAGTTTTTTAATTGTTTTAAATACATGAAATTTAACATAAAATACTGGATAGAGGTTGAAGGGCTTTATATACAGTAAGAAAGGCAAATATGAAAATGCGGGGAGAGCCCACAAATGCACCTTTACCAATTTTTAATCATCATCACTATGTCCACATTCCCCCATTTCCCGCCCTCTACCCTACCCAACCAGATCTCCGATTATCTCTAATTTCGTGCCCATCTTATCCCCAAGAGACCCCTTCCTGCTTTTAAATGTTTCCAAACATTCAGATCATTAATGGCATAATTATTTTCCCTCCACCATCTCCTAATATTTGCAGTTTTATGAAGCCATGCAGATGGCAATTGTCATTACGATTTACGAACCCGAGCAGGGGCATGGCTATTACGGGTTACTCAGTTTTACGCAAAGGATAGAGAGAGGTTTTAAAGACGACCGTAACCAAAAAAAGCGGGGGACACGCATATAATGCGCACCCGCAATATAGGGAGAGAGTGAGAGTGTGTGTGTGTGTGTGTGTGTGTGTGTGTGTGTGTGTGTGTGTGTGTGTGTGTGAGAGAGAGAGAGAGAGAGAGAGAGAGAGAGAGAGAGAGAGAGAGAGAGAGAGAGAGAGAGAGAGAGAGAGGGGAGATAGGGGGGGGGAGGTATGGAGAGAAAGAGAGAGAAAGAAAGAGAAGAGAGACACCACACCACATAGGCCTACATGACTATAAACCGTCTGCCTGCCTCTCTCTCTCTCTCTCTCTCTCTCTCTCTCTCTCTCTCTCTCTCTCTCTCTCTCTCTCTCATTTATCATATATATATATATATATATATATATATATATATATATATATATATATATATATATATATATATATATATATATATATATATATATCTGCTCTTCTGTCGCTTTCATCCCCCACCCTTCCCCCACCCGGTCACTGAGCACTGACTTACTTTCTTTCTCTGTCTTTCAGTCTATTATTTGTTATTAATTCACTCCCGAATAACATGTGCACTTACACATAATATGTCTTCACTTTATGTCTCTCAGTCAGACAGACAAACAGACAAACGGACAAACGGAGAACAGGGTAAAAAGAAAACATTAAAAGACTTCTTCAAAGGAGATGAGAATAAAATTCGTTTGACTCCCACGAGAGCGAGCAAGGTCCATAATTTGACCCTCTTTTCTGCGTAGCTTGAGTGTCAATTGCACGTCATCAAAATAAATGGGTAAGAAATAGTCTCCTCAATCAGACTGGATGGACATGGACAAAGTAGGCTCAGATCAAATGTATAATTATATTCCAATGCTTTTACGTCGAGGAGTAGAATTAAAAATTTCCAATGAAGTAAAGACGTAATAAGTAAAGAAATTAAATAATAAAATCAAGCCAATTTAATCGGATGTCCCCCCTTTTGTATGGTGTTCCACAGGGTTCTGTTCTGGGACTCATTCTTCTTGTGCTATATGCTGCTCCTGTGTCCGATGTTATCAGTCAACATGCCTTGTCTCATGAGAGTTTTGCGGATGATACAGAAGTATATCAGTCGGCCACTCTTGCTGAAGTCGACGGGCTGGTATCGCGGACACAGGAGTGCATACTTGACCTTAAAATCTGGATGACCCACAACAAGCTGCAACTTAATGAAGAAAAAACTGAAATTATGTTAGCATGCCCAAAGAAAATGTTCAATCTTTCTACCCTTCCAGGCTCTGTCACAATCAACAACACCACTATCTCCTTCTCCTCTTCTGTCCACAGTCTTGGTGTCACTTTGGATCAACGTCTCTCCCTTCAGCAGCATGTGTCTAATATCTGCAATCTGCCTATTTTGAGCTTCGTAAGATCAGTTCTGTTCGTCACTATCTCTCCACTGATGCCACAAAAACCTTGGTCTGTGCATTTGTTTTCTCGAGAATAGATTATTGCAACTCTCTTCTTGCTGGCCTTCCAAAGTACCTTCTCAACAAACTCCAAAGAATCCAAAATAATGCTGCACGACTAATCCTTAAGTCCTCCAAGTTTGAACATGTTTCTCCCCGTCTGCACTCTCTGCACTGGTTGCCAATCTCCAGCAGGATCAACTACAAGCTTTCTGCTTTTACCTTTGCTGTCATTTCTGGCTCTGCTCCTATTTACCTGTCTGATCTACTGATCCATCGCGTCAGCTTCGTTCTTCTTCTGATTCTCGTCTTCTACTGCCTCCCTCAATTAAAACAAAAACTTATGGCGAGAGATCCTTTTCTTTTCAGGCCCCAGCTACTTGGAACAAACTCCCTCTGTCTCTCAGACATTCCAACTCCCTGTCAGTTTTCAAAACCAACCTGAAAACCCATCTATTCTCTGAACACTACTGTCCACCATGATCGGATTGTGAGAATGAAAGCGTGTGCGGATGAGGAAGGGCACGGGAAAGGTGGGAGACAGAAAGTGTGTGTGTGCATGCGCGCGCTGGCATGTGCGTATGCATGTGTGTGGGGATGTGTGTGTGTGTGTGTGTGTGTGTGTGTGTGTGTTTGTGTCTGTGTGTATGTATGTATGTACGAACGTACGTACGTATGTATGTATGTACTGTATGCATGTGTGCATGCGCATGTAAATGATATGCTATGTTCGTCAGTCTGTGTGCTTGTGTGCGTGCGAGCATGGGTATTGATGTGATTTGGTTAAATGTATTTTTTGTAAAGCGCCATGAGCAGCTAGCCTGGAATGTGCGCTATATGTTTAGGCGCTAGTCCCAAATCATGTGAACTGGACCCCATCCCATCATCCCTGTTTTGTGAATGTATCGATATAGAAAAGCCCTATGTCACTCATATTGTAAACGATTCTCTTTTGACTGACTCCTTTCCTTCTGTCTTTAAATCTGCTAATGTCCGCCCATTGTTAAAGAAACCCTCCCTTGACCATGACAATCTGAAAAGCTACAGACCGGTTTCCAATCTCCCCTTTCTTTCAAAAATCACTGAAAGGGTTGTACTTTGTCAACTACTTGCACACCTAGAATAAAATCACCTTCTGAACCCCCACCAATCCGCTTATCGGAAATCCCATAGCACAGAGACAGCCCTCTTTAAAATTGTTAGCGACCTTCTTTTAGGCTTTGATGACAACAAAGTGTCTCTCTTAGCTTTGCTTGACCTCAGTGCCGCTTTCGACACTATTATCATTCCATTCTTATTCGCCGACTCAAACATTCTTTTGGCATTCATTATCTTGCTCTTTCCTGGTTTGATAGCTACTTGGTTAATCGTAAGCAGACAGTTTGTGTTAGTGGCAGATACTCTGAGCCTTTTGTATGGTGTCCCACAGGGTTCTGTTCAGGGACCCATTCTTTTTGTGCTCTATGCTGCTCCTGTGTCCGATGTTATCAGTCAACATGCCTTGTCACATGAGAGTTTTGCGGACGATACAGAAGTATATCAGTCGGCCACTCTTGCTGAAGTCGATGGGCTGGTATCGCGGACACAGGAGTGCATACTTGACCTTAAAGTCTGGATGACCACCAGCCGCCGTGGTGTAGTGGTTAGCATCGCGGACTACTGGCTGGGAGGTCTTGGGTTCGAATCCCATCAGAGGCGGGGTTTTTTTCGGTCCTGGACCGACTCTTACCCAGAGTGAGTGGCTATGGGCTCAATGGGAAGACTGCAACCACACAGTCGAGTTTTATCCGCTTAACGGATGCGATTCTGAGAGTGTTGCTCTAATTGCAAGACCAACACTACAGGTGTCTGTAGTTCTCGGGCCTGGTTAACGCCGGGATATCATTATGAAAGGAAGCGTAGAATACAGCCCTGCCATGCAGTCTCAGACCGATACGCATCATCATCATCGTTATCATCGGCCTCATTTTCCATCAATCATAAACTTTTAAAAACATGTCTCAAATTCTGTGGCTTTACATGCCCTGCTCTCATAGTGACATAAGTTTCGGTTTCCAATCCAGTCTATGCCTTGGTGCGTTCGGGTCAAAGTCATGGGGATCAGTGTGTTCTGGGGAGCTGTCGGTGGACGGTCGTGGTGGCGCCCTCGGAGGAGCACCTCACTCACGCTGGCTCCGTGACTAAGAGAATAGTGTCGTCAGTAGAGAGCATAGTAGGTGGTGTCCTGAACAGGCTCCACTGAACTCCACCGAAGTGACTCAGCAGAAGTGCAGTGTCTCCTCGGTTGGTTGCCTCATGACGGCCTAACATAGATTCGCTCCCCTTGGACTGCTGGTCTCGGATTCTGCGACTTGAACAAACCGGGGTGTAGCTGCGAATTGGGATTCGGAACGAGCGGCGTGGGAGCAACGCCACTGTATGGCCCAGAAGATGGGACAGTAAAAAAAAAAAAAAGTCTGCATGACCCACAACAAGCTGCAACTTAATGAAGAAAAAACTGAAATTATGTTAGCATGCCCAAAGAAAATGCTCAATCGTTCTACCCTTCCAAGCTCTGTCACAGTCAACAACACCACTATCTCCTTCTCCTCTTCTGTCCACAGTCTTGGTGTCACTTTGGATCAACGTCTCTCCCTTCAGCAGCATGTGTCTAATATGCAGATCTGCCTATTTTGAGCTTCGTAAGATCAGTTCTGTTCGTCACTATCTCTCCACTGATGCCACAAAAACCTTGGTCTGTGCATTTGTCTTCTCGAGAATAGATTATTGCAACTCTCTTCTTGCTGGCCTTCCAAAGTACCTTCTCAACAAACTCCAAAGAATCCAAAATAATGCTGCACGACTAATCCTTAAGTCCTCCAAGTTTGAACATGTTTCTCCCCTTCTGCACTCTCTGCACTGGTTGCCAATCTCCAGCAGGATCAACTAAGAGCTTTCTGCTCTTACCTTTGCTGTCATTTCTGGCTCTGCTCCTACTTACCTGTCTGATCTACTTCATACCTACATTCCATCGCGTCAGCTTCGTTCTTCTTCTGATTCTCATCTTCTACAGCCTCAATTAAAACGAAAACTTATGGCGAGAGATCCTTTTCTTTTCAGGCCCCAGCTACTTGGAACAAACTCCCTCGGTCTCTCAGACATTCCAACTCCCTGTCAGTTTTCAAAACCAACCTGAAAACCCATCTATTCTCTGAACACTACTGTCCACCATGATCGGATTGTGAGAATGAAAGCGTGTGCGGATGAGGAAGGGCATGGGAAAGGTGGGAGACAGAAAGTGTGTGTGTGTGTGTGTGCATGCGCGCGCTGGCATGTGCTTATGCATGTGTGTGTGTGTGTGTGTGTGTGTGTGTGTGTGTGTGTGTGTGTGTGTGTGTGTGTGTGTGTTTGTGTGTGTCTGTGTGTATGTATGTATGTATATATGTACGCACGTACATACGTATGTATGTATGTATGTATGTATGTATGTATGTATGTATGTATATATGTACGCACGTACATACGTATGTATGTATGTATGTATGTATGTATGTATGTATGTATGTATACATGTTTGCATGCGCATGGAAATGATATGCTATGTTCGTCAGTGTGTGTGCTTCTGTGCGTGCGAGCATGCGTATTGATGTGATTTGGTTAAATGTATTTTTTGTAAAGCGCCATGAGCAGCTAGCCTGGAATGTGCGCTATATAAGTTTTCTTTATTTATATAAGTTTTCTTTATTATTATTATCTTTATTATGAAATAATAACAAAACCCCGTGGTGTCTGTCATTTAGTAACAACATTGGGAAGCAATCAGAGAGGTTAGAACCGAGAAAGAGAAAGCATGTGTAAATAAAATGTGTTATGTTAAATGGACTTTAAATATAGAATAGAGTGGATTTGATTTGCACAGAGAGAGTGAGTGATTGAGTGAAAACTTGAAAACTTGTTCACTGAGGGAAAGGAATAAGCACACAATGGGCTTGCCCTCGAAACAAAAGAAGAAAAACATAATTAAAACTTCCAATTATGAAAGAAAATAATTCCCCGTGGGGATACCGGAGGTCTTTTGTACAAATAGTTCCCCCACCTTCTGGAAGTTCTGTGCTTGTAACTTTCACTAATCGTTCACTCTCTTGGCTTTTCCCTTTGCTTTCTGTCATCTACTATCTTTCTGCCTTAGTGGCCCATTCTCATGCCTTTTTTCAACAAAACTCTTCCCAATTTTCTCCTTTGAGCTCCTCCGAAATCGGAATATGTTGGCTGTACGCAGCGGGGAGACCAGTGAAAACTGAAAACCAGACACATACGTACCTTACCCATTATGGCCATATGGCCTGGGAACGCGGAAGAAGAAGAAGAAAGAAAATAAAAGCATCATACACATTCATACACCCAAAAAATCATCATTAAGATTTATGTACAAATTAAACATGACAAGAGATATGAATCAACATTTTTTTAAAAAGTAATAGAGTTCTGAACTACATAAGAGAGGTTTGGCGATGTTGTTTACATGTTTGACCATACTTATGGTAGTTTTTTTTTAAAAAACATTGAGACTTGAATGAACATTAAAAGAAGCTGAAATCGTAGTTCACAAACAATCGCCCGAATACAACAGACTAGTTTTGAAAAGATCAACCCTTGGAATGGGTACTTTGATTTGAAGAACATTGCGGACGAGGTTTAATTCAAACTTATGTTTTAAAGAAGGAGGAGCGCGATCAGACATTATTTTCAACACGGAAATTGCTTTGTTATGTTCAAGTTTCCACTGTAGAGGTAGTATTCCTTAGTGCTGATAGTCCGTATGAGTAAGGGACGAGGATTGCAGAAGGATCAACTTAAGACCACGCATGTGAGTGAGTGAGTGAAAGAGAGAGAGAGAGAGAGAGAGAGAGAGAGAGAGAGAGAGAGAGAGAGAGAGAGAGAGAGAGAGAGAGAGAGAGAGAGAGAGAGAGAGAGAGAGAGAGAGAGAGAGAGAGAGAGAGAGAGAGAGAGAGAGAGAGAGAGAGAGAGAGAGAGAGAGAGAGAGAGACATAATACCATCATTTTTGAAAGATTGAAAAGTATGTGTGGTTTTTTAAATTAGTAATGTATTTATCATGAACATAACTCCTTAAAATGCGTAGAGTGCACGGGTGCATGTGCACTCATACACTGTATTTCAATACAATAATATGGAACTGAATCTAAATAACACATTTTAGCAATTGTCAGATATGGTTCGGTGAAAAATGGAAAAGAACAGTATTTCCTTTTTAAGATTAATTTGTCAATAGACATTTGTGCCAAAAGGGGCACCATTACAAATCACATATTAACGGACAGAACGTTATCAATTTCAGATTGCTGTCATGTATTTGTGGAAAGGGGTGACCATACAGATGTCAAAAATATACATGGTAGCAATTGCCCCCCCCCCCTCCCCTCATATGGTAACAATCACCCCTATTTTGGGGGTCTACCTGATGGTAGAGTAACTTCCCCTGTTTGTCCGATTGAGTTAGGCAAGATCACTCCCATACACCATAAGATTACTCTCCTTAATTATTTCCGAACAATTCCTATCCAGCAGCACTCTTCAGAACTAAAAGCAGCAGCTCTTTTCCCTAAAAGGGACACAAAGACAATCACCAGTCCAGAGAAAATAAAGCGCTAATTGATCTAATTACTAGTAATTGCAGAAAATGGAAACATTGCGCAATATAGCACTCATATCTCACAATCATGTTTTCTCTCTCTCTCTCTCTCTCTCTCTCTCTCTCTCTCTCTCTCTCTCTCTCTCTCTCTCTCTCTCTCTCTCTCTCTCTCTCTCTCTCTCTCTCTCTCTCTCTCTCTCACTTTCTCTATATATATGTCTGTCTCTCTCTCTGCCCGTGTCTCTGCCTGTATGTCCCTGTCTGTGTCTCGCTCTATCCTCCCTACCTCTGTCTCTCTTTCTGTCTCTCTGTCTCTGTCTCTCTGCCTGTATGTCCCTGTCCGTGTCTCGCTCTATCCTCCCTACCTCTGTCTCTCTCCCTGTCTCTCTTTCTGTCTCTCTGTCCCTGTCTGTCTGCCTGTATGTCCCTGTCCGTGTCTCGCTCTATCCTCCCTACCTCTGTCTCTCTCCCTGTCTCTCTTTCTGTCTCTCTGTCTCTGTCCCTGTCTGTCTGTCTGTATGTCCCTGTCTGTGTCTCGCTCTATCCTCCCTACCTCTGTCTATCTCCCTCCCCTATCTCTCTCTCTCTCTCTCTCTCTCTCTCTCTCTCTTATATATCTTTATATGTCTGTCTCTCTCTCTCTCTCTATCCTCCCTACCTCCGTCTCTCTCTCTCTCTCTCTCTCTCTCTCTCTCTCTCTCTCTCTCTCTCTCTCTCTCTCTCTCTCCTCCATACCTCTGTCTCTCTCCCTGTCTCTCTCTCTCTGTGTCTCTGTCTGTATATAATTTTGTCCTTGTCTGTCTTTCTCGCTCTATCCTCGATACCTATGTCTCTCTCTCTCTCTCTCTCTCTCTCTCTCTCTCTCTCTCTCTCTCTCTCTCTCTCTCTCTCTCTAAATACATAAATAAATAACTTATATAAGGCTGCAAACAGATTAGAATTAAAAGTAAACATGAACAAGACAAATATAGTATTTCGAAAAGGTGGGTATCTAGCCAGGCGGGAAAAGTGGTTTTATGGAAAGTCTGAAATTTCTGTTATAAACGCTTATACATATTTGGGTTTGCAGATTTCAACAAAACTTAGTTTTACTTTTGCTTGTCAGGAACTTGTTAGTAAAGGAAAAAGAGCAGTTTGGAACATATTAAAAGTACTATGTAAATTTGATAATAATTCTGTTAAATTGTTCTTTAAGTTATTTCATGCACAAGTTCAACCAATAGTCCAATATGGAGCAGAAATTTGGGGGCTTGTCTATGGGCGTGAAATTGAAAAGGTGCATTTATTTGCAATGAAAAAGTTCTTAAATGTTGATAGACGTACACCCAATGACCTTGTGTATGGCGAACTTGGCAGATTTCCTATTTATTTGAATTCTTTAGTAAAATGTATTAGATATTGGCTTAGATTAGGTCGCATGAGTGAGCACAGATTACCTCTGAAAGCATATAAAACATTGTATGAATTAGATGCTAGAGGGAAAACAACTTGGGCTTCTGATGTTCGAAAATGTTTGAGTAGTTATGGCTTTGCATATGTATGGATGGATCAAGGTGTTGGATGTGTTCGTAGCTTTTTGTCTTGTTTTAAACGACGTGTGATTGACTGCAGATGGCAAGATTGGGATTACCATATTCAAAATAGTGACAGGTTTTCGTTATTTAGGCTGTTAAAAACAAACTATTTGGTAGAACCATATTTAATGTCTAACAATATCAATAGATTTGTCAGATATACGTAACAAAGTTAAGATTTGGTGTTTCAGACATAGCTATACACAGACAGAGATACAAATTCAATGCTATGCTAAATATGTTAAGTCCTCTGTGTAGATTAGATAAAGAAGATGAGTTTCATTTTGTGTTATGTTGTCCAGTATTTAATGATTTAAGACACAAATATATTCCTGCAAAATATTTTAGAAACCCAGCTTTTTTTTAAGATTAGTGCTACTTTTGACTTCAACAAATGAAATTGTTATGTGCAATCTTGCTATGTATTTATATATGGCATTTAAGAGAAGAAGCATTATGATAAGCTAGCTCAGTTATCAAGAATATTTATATTGTGTTATGCATTACTCATGATTGTTGTACGTTTAATATATGTGTCACAGTGAGAATTGGAATTCAGGGGGATTCGGAATCCCACTAGTGGAGATTGGAATTCCGATTTGCCCTAGGGCAAATCAGAATTCCGATCGCAACTGGAAAAATTCCAGTGAACATCGGAATTCTGATTTGCCCTAGTGGAAATTAGAATCAACAAGCTAGTGGAAATTGGAATTCTGATTTCCACTAGTGGAGATCATAATTATAGGAAAACACTAGTGGATTAAGAGAATGCAATGAAAACAAAGCAAAATGAACACATAGACTCACACACACATTTATAAAAATACAAAATAAATAATGCAAAAAATTATTTATTACAAAGAAATTAATTCTGATAACAATTAGATAAAATGAACGTTTCTGACATTTTTGACAAGTTCGCAGAAATATGTCAATGACCTCCCATTTGATTCCTGCAAAATTTGCTTTGACTTCTGACCACGTTTTGTCTCGCCCTGAATGTCCAACATTATTTTGGCAATTCGAAATGGTATCAAAAAGATTCTCTTTGGTCACGATGGGTTGGTTGCTCTTTTTGCAATACACAATATTTTTGGAACCAACCTTCTCCAGCTTAAAAGTTTGCGAGCAATTGAATTTTAATTTGGAACCGTCTGGGTATGTTGCACCTTTTCGTAAGCTCAAACATGCTTCTATCTTGTATTTTATGAGAAATACAAAATGCTTTCCTTTTCTTCTCACTCAATCTACTAATATGTCTTTCAAGCAAATTATAAAACACCTTCTTT
Source organism: Phymorhynchus buccinoides (assembly GCA_017654935.2). Taxonomy (NCBI): domain Eukaryota; kingdom Metazoa; phylum Mollusca; class Gastropoda; order Neogastropoda; family Raphitomidae; genus Phymorhynchus; species Phymorhynchus buccinoides. The sequence continues at coordinate 33,093,028 of CM065694.1, forward strand.
TGTTCCTCCATGGTAAACTGACACAGCTGTGAATAAGTCCTGAAGGTTAAACAGAGTAAAACATTTGTCGGCTGGATTAAACTCACGTCACGAAATAACAACTTCAAAACACTGCTGCTGCTTAAACTGACATCCTTTGGGGGAAAACATCAGTAGCACAGAAAGGTCCTCATATAATTGAACACAAATCATGTCAATGAAAATTCCACTTTTTAAAATAAACGTGCTCACTTGCTCATTCGTGTGTGTGTGTGTGTGTGTGTGTGTGTGTGTGTGTGTGTGTGTGTGTGTGTGTGTGTGTGTGTGTGTGTGTGTGTGTGTTGTGTGTGTGTGTGTGTGTGTGTGTGTGTGTGTGTGTGTGTGTGTGTGTGTGTGAGTGGGTGTGGGTGTGTGTGTGTAGGTTTTGACGGCGTTATGCGGTCACACACATTGATTCCCACCTACATTACACCGCCAAGTATCAAGTGTATTATCCGGGAGAGAAAATATTGGTGGAATTTATTGACGGAAAAATCGTATTTTGTGATTAGAGTTGGTGTAAGGAGAGGGATGGGCTCCACCATCCATCATGCCGTGTCCTAGATGCGGTGAATCTCTAACATTTCACTGTCCCTACGACCAACAGGGTACAAGTACTTTACCTTTTTGTCCGTCACCGAAGGTGATCGGACTTTGCGATGGGCTGGATTGTCTGTTTGTTTGTTTGTTTGTTTGTTGTTGGGTTTTTTGTTTTTTGTTTTTTTCTGTCTGTCCCAAGGATATCATATCTCCCGAACCGCTTGACCGAATCGCGTCAAAGTTTGTGTGAAGGTGTGTCACCTTAATAGGAAGAGATCCGCGCAAACAATTGTGCCGTCGTGACATTGACCTTGACGTACGACCTTGAAAACCGAAAATCTATTTTTAGCCATATCTCGGGCACCGATCGACATCGGATGTTGAAACTTGGTATGAAGGTGGTTTGGCTTATGCCCGTTCTGATGATGGCATACCGATCAAGGTCAAGGTCAAAAAGGTCACTGAGCCTGAAAATCGGGGGTCATTTTTTCTCCTTCTGTCTGTCCCAAGGATATCTTTCGAACGGGTTGACCGAATCGCGTCACATTTTGTGTGCTGGTGTGTCACCATGAGAGGAAGGCATCCGCGCAAACCATTTTGCCGTCATGACCTTGACCTTGGCGTACGACCTTGAAAACCGAAAATCTTTCAGGGGCCATAACTCCCACACCGTTGGTGTTAGAGTCTTCAAATTTGGCATGAAGGTACTTTGGCTTATGCCCGTTCTGATGGTGCCATACCGATCAAGGTCAATGTCACGGTCCGGGCGATCTGTAGGCCTTGAAAGTGGTAGGGGTCTACACATTGGGTTTTAAGCCATATTTTCCACATTTGTACTTGACAGAAGCGCAAGAGCAATGTTTTCTTTATTGAGGAAGAGTAGGAAACTACATCTGCCACTAGATATACAAGTAGATTTGTTTGATAAGATGATAGCCCCTATTGTACTCTTCGGTTGTGAAGTTTGGTGTCCCCAAATATGTGACTTGGCTGTTAAATTGCAATTAAAATATTATAAATTAGTATTAAATATAAACAAGTCAACACCTACTTGTATGGTTCTAGGTGAGCTAGGTCGCTATCCGTTAGATATCTCTGCAAAGAGTCGCATGTTAAATTATTGGTTTAAACTAAGGGATGAATCCAATTCTGAAAATCTGTCTAGTATCATGTATAGGTTTCTCTTGAAGTTATACGTTTCTGGTGATTATAAAGCTATTACCTCCAAACAATACATAATACGTTAAACTCACTAGGTTTCGGTGATCTATGGATTGGTCAGTACAATCTGAATCTAACTCAGCTTTCATTCAAAAGACAAATAATTCAGCGTCTACGTGACCAGTTTGTACAGACCTGGCAAGCTGAGTTAAACGCTAATGCAGTTTACACAAATTATAGAATGTTTAAAGAAAACTTTGTTTTTGAAAACTACCTGACAATTCTCTCTGAGCACCAGGCCAAATGTATTCTTAAATTTAGAGTATTGAACCACAGATTACCTATACAACAAGGACGTAGGCAGGGCATCGTTCACGAAGAAAGGGTATGCAACAAGTGTGATTCAAATGACTTAGGTGATGAATTTCATTTTATTTTTAATTGCCCATTTTTTCATATTAGTAGAAAACAGTTATTGAAGTCTTTCTTTCGTAAACATCCCAATACTATTAAATTCAACAAACTGTTCACATCTAAAAGTAAGAAGACTTTACAAAACTTAGCTAAATTTGTCATAATTGTCATGCATAACCATTGATTGTCTCTGGTGATATTCCATATATCATATTCACATTGATTTGTGTGTGAGTGCGTGCGATTGTGTGCTGGTGCTCGCGAGCAAGCGTGAGCGTGCTTGTGTGTGTGTGTGTGTGTGTGTGTGTGTGTGTGTGTGTGTGCGCGCGTGCGTGTGTGCGTGCGTGCGTGCGTGTGCGTGTGTGCGCGCGCGCGCGCGCGCGCGCGCGTGTGTGTGTGTGTGTGTGTGTGTGTTTGTGTGTGAGAGAGAGTGTGTTCAGATCTGAATTGTTTTGAGATGTTGCTTTGCCACTGCACTATGATAATTGAAATTATTGATGTTTGATGTTCATGTGTTGTGATATGTCCTGTTGTTGCTTGATGGCTGACGTGTGAGTTATAGCATGTATTGTGATAATTTGTTTGAATCGCTGGTGTGTGCTGTGGGGATGAGTTGTGTCATATTATGCTGCGTTTTGATTAAGGTTTATTGCTGTTGTGACATGCTGTGTAAAATGTCTACTACATGGCTAATGTGTGCGATAGAGATGTATTGTGAAATGTTGTGCATTGTAGTTTGTGTGACTGGTGGTGATGTTGTAGGATGTGCAGCATTCTTCTTGTTTGATTTATATGTAATGTGGCGTGATTCGCTGCATTACCTGGCATAGCAAGACAGCTGCTTATGTCGGGCCCTTTCTGTGTACTTTGTGTTTGTCTTTTTTTTCTGTCTTTTTTTATAATCTTTTTCTTTTGAATTTTGTTTCTTTTCCATTCATTTTCTTCCAAGTTTTCGTTTTTATTCCATGTACCCCCAAGGGGCTTTCGGAAATAAACCTTGAAACCTTGCTTCAGATTGTGTGTGGTACTGTATACCCTAGAGAAGAAAACATCCAAGCATAAATTATCACCATGCTGACCTTGACCTTGAAGTGTGACCTTGAAAACCGAAATTTCCTTCTTTGCGCTGTATGTTTCTTCTTCAAGCTGTATCTCGTGAACTAGAAGACAGAATCCCTTCCAATTTTGTGTCAGGATGTGACACTCTACGGGGTGTCGCAAGTGCGTGGCATTGCTGGTGACGGACATGTCTGCCGCTCGGCGACGCCCTTGTTTATGTTTACGAGTGTCACTTATTTCACTTAAAATAAAAAAATTATGTTCCTTTCTTCAGATGTTATTAATTATTTATTCATCTAATAATAAAAAATCAGCAAAGGAAAAACAAGACAGTCTAAATAATCACATTTATTATTTATAATAAAAGAACAGCAAAGAAAAAACAAACAAAGTCATTTAAAACCATCATATTCAAGTTAATTTCGCTTTGTTTTAATTTGATTCTCAAATACCCCAGTGGAAATCAGAATTCCAATTTCCACTAGCTTGTTGATTCCAATTTCCACTGGCTTGTTGATTCCAATTTCCACTAGCTTGTTGATTCCAATTTCCACTAGCTTGTTGATTCCAATTTCCACTAGCTTGTTGATTCTAATTTCCACTAGCTTGTTGATTCTAATTTCCACTAGCTTGTTGATTCTAATTTCCACTTTCCAATTTCTAGCTTGTTGATTCCAATTTCCACTAGCTTGTTGATTCTAATTTCCACTAGCTTGTTGATTCCAATTTCCACTAGCTTGTTGATTCTCCACTAGCTTGTTGATTCAAATTTCACTAGCTTGTTGATTCCAATTTCCACTAGCTTGTTGATTCCAATTTCCACTAGCTTGATTCTAATTTCCACTAGGAACTGCGATTTCTGATTTGCCCTAGGGCAAATCGGAATTCCAATCTCCACTAGTGGGATTCCGAATCCCCTTGAATTCCAATTATCACTGTGACATAATGTATTGTGAATCACCCCTTTGAATGGGGCCTTGGCCTTACCAAATAAATATCGTTATCGTTATCGTTATCGTTATCGTTATCTCTCTCTCTCTCTCTCTCTCTCTCTCTCTCTCTCTCTCTCTCTCTCTCTCTCTGCCTCTGTCTGTCTGTCTGTCTGTTTCTCTCTCTCTCTAAGTGTCTTCAAGGAAGTTTGCTTAGATGGACTGGAAGACATACAGACAGAGATGTAAGAGAATATAGTGGAATTGCAGTTGGACAGAGAGAGAGAGAGAGAGAGAGAGAGAGAGAGAGAGAGAGAGAGAGAGAGAGAGAGAGAGAGAGAGAGAGAGAGAGAGAGAGAGAGAGAGAGAGAGAGAGAGAGAGTGAATGAATGAGTGAGTGAATTAATATGTATTTATTGAGGGTATTAGAATCATCAATTACATGCTTTTCTACATCCAGTCTTCTGAAACATAAATACATATATTCAATTAAAAAGTAAAAAAGGAGGGGAAATGAGCACGCGCTACAAAGCATACAAAACACAACCCTACATAGTAACTCAACAACAACGAAATCAAACCTAATAATCATATGAAACATATTCGTTTTTAACATGCAAAAATAATATTCAGAAGTAAGTACACACGACACAATCAAACCTAATCCTACTTTACATAATATTCATCTTTAATATATATTATGTACACATTGAGAAGCAGGACAAAATCCACCCTAGTCTTAGAGAGAGAGAGAGAGAGAGAGAGAGAGAGAGAGAGAGAGAGAGAGAGAGAGAGAGAGAGAGAGAGAGAGAGAGAGAGAGAGAGAGAGAGAGAGAGAGAGAGAGAGAGAGAGAGAGAGAGAGAGAGAGAGAGAACTCAGAACTCAGAACTCAGAACTCAGAAACTTTATTTTACAAGGAAAAGAATTTAGGCTGGGCCTAGTCTTCCATTCTGTCATTGGTTATAAGCATGCAATGCATAACTAATACTATAAATGAACATTGAGACACAGGAACATCGCCAACAAAAAATAACAACATAGCCTCAACAGAGCATCAACATAAGCAATAAAAACAAATAAAATAGAAAACTAACCAACCAATTAAACAAAGTAATAGATTAAAAACACCTCTATCACTACAATATACTTCTTCTACTACAATTACTACTACTAGTGTTAGACGGAGCAAAACGCCCATGGGCGGGTAAGAAGCCCACTCCAACTATGCCACGAAACAAAGCAAATCTCGGTCACATTCTGCCCATGAGACAAGTGTAAATGTTTAGCATTCGTCTCATGGACAAATCCGACCGAAACCCGCCCCACCCCATGAGACAACCGGCACGGGCCCTCCACCCGCCCATGGACCCTCTACCCCGTCTTCATCAACTATTACTATTACTTCCACCATCACCACCACCGCCGCCACACTACTACTATTACTACTACTACTACTACTACTACTACTACTACTACTACTACTACTACTACTACTACTACTACCTCCATCACCATCACTACTACTACCACTACCACTACTATTACTACTAGAGTGCCACAGTAATGTAACAATAACACGGTACGCAGAACATCACCATCAGTAATAAGAACAAGCAAAACAGAAACCAACCGGCCAAACAAAACATAAATGAAGAAAGAAAAAAATGACTTCCACCGCAATTTACTTCATCATCTACTACTACTACTACTACTACTACTACTACTACTACTACTACTACTACTACTACTACTACTACTACTACTAATCATAGCATCATAATAACACAAGTAGGCTAATGTAAATCAAATAAAAAGTAAAAGTAATCATAAAAGCATAATGACACAAGTAGCCTAATGTCAAACAAAAAAAGCAACAACAAAAAGCAAACATAATCAAAGAAACAAAATGACAGCATTAGTCTAAACAGACAAAAATGGCTCGTGTGTGGTGCATTAAGTGATAGTAAAGTTTTAATGGATGGGATTAAGGAGATGCCCCCGTAAGTTAGATTTGAAATTTGATACTGACGAAAATGCCTTTACATCTGAAGGCAGTGAGTTCCAAGCATATGGCCCTGAAAAGGAAAAGCTTGTTTTGTAAAGGTCAATGCGGGTGCGTGGAAGAACATATTTATCAGAACGATAACTACATGTGGAAGGAGTTAGGAGATTTTCTAGGTACTGGGGTGTCAAGTTACTGTGGACTTTATACATTAGGACAGCTGTGTTGTACTGTAACTGGTGTTCAAGTGGTAACATTTCAAGATTATGAAACTTTTCTGAAGTTGACAGAGATGGATCTGGCAGGATTAAGTTGATCGCTCTTCTGTGGAGCGATGCTAGTTTTTTTAGGGTGTTTTTTTTTTAGCAGCATAGGACCATACAGTGGATGCATAGTTGATGTGCGAGAGGCAGTGGCCATAGAAGAACATTTTACGTGCATCTAGGTCTAGGTAGGATTGAAGTCGTTTGAGAAGGAATAGGTTGCGTGCTAGTTTATTTATAACGTGATTTATATATATATATATATATATATATATATAGAGATAGAGAGATATAGAGAGAGAGAGAGAGAGAGAGAGAGAGAGAGAGAGAGAGAGAGAGAGAGAGAGAGAGAGAGAGAGAGAGAGAGCGAGAGAGCGAGAGAGTGGGGGGGGGGGAGGGGAGGGGTTGGGTGGGATTTTTTTTTCTATTTGTGAAGCGACCATTAATGAGGCGTTGGTGTGCCGCCTGATGGACTAGGGGAGGACAGTCTGTCGGCAAACTTGGGAGACTTATTTCCCTTGATGCGCGTTTTTTGGGGTGTTTTTTTAACTTCCAGTTCTAAAAGAACATGGAAACGAGGGAAGCGTTTCTCTGTCTGTCGCGCGCGCGTGTGTGCACGACAAATGTCCTCCCTTTCACAGCGCCTAAAGTACTGAACCAATCTTTACAAATCTTGTGAATCTTTTTTTTTGTCTCCCTCCATGCCGCCCGTGGTGTCAGATTTACCCAATCGCTAGCCATATCATATTTGTTCCCAGTGAATCTGATTTGCATATTTTTACAAAATCACCGAGCATACAAGACGTAATGGTTGGATTTCAACCAAAGTTTTGTTAAACAATTGTCAGCTATGGATTTTTTGGGGGGTATTGCTACAATGATACAGGGATTTTTTAACACTAAAAACCAAACAATGAGTCACACATCATGATCTCACTTGAATGCAGTACTGGGTTTTACTGGTTGAAGTCCAACTGACAACATTTGAAATGTCCAACTACAACAACAAGCAACAGGGTGGAATCCAAACTACAAGCAGAGCATTAAAGTTTCCATTTTTGTTTTCATTATGAATTATGATATGTTTATTTCCGTGTTTGCTTTTGTTTTCACCTTTACGATAAACCGGGAGTACAGTTTATCTGGCTCTTCCATTTTGTCTGTTAACCATCCCTTCATCACTACTATTCCTGAACACTCCCAGTATCATGCCATCTCCCTCCTCTGTTGGGATACCGGGGGTCTTTTGTACAATAGTTACCACACCTTCTGGCAGTCCTGTGCTTGTAACTTCCTCTATTCTGTCACTTTCTTTGACTCTGCCTTTTCCCTTTGCTTACTGCCATCTACTATCTTTCTGCCTTACGGTCCATTTTCCTGCCTTTACTTCAAGAAATTCTTACAAAGCTTTTCTCCAGCCGAAGAAGGATTATGCTGGGCCTAACTATTTCTCAGTTAGGCGCATACCGGCAGCAGGACGCATCTGCGCTCATAATTGACAGGAAACTGTCTGAGCGATCGAAGAAAAAGAACAAGAAGAAGAAGAATTCCATCTTCCCATTTACTGCTGTCTTCCATCTATCTTTTCCTCCTTTCTCTCTATCTTAGTTTATTCCCCCTTTTTCCTCACCTAGTACTTTGAGCCTATACTAGTTTGTAGGACGATTTCGTTTTCTTAATTTTTGCATCATAATATAAAAAATGTTTTATGTCTCTCTCTCTCCGCGCGCGCGTGTGTGTATGTGACATAATGATAGTGACAAATAGTATGAATGGCGTGTGTGTGTGTGACATTATGATAGTGACAAATAGTATGAATGGCGTGTGTGTATGTGACATAATGATAGTGACAAATAGTATGAATGGCGTGTGTGTGTGACATTATGATAGTGACAAATAGTATGAATGGCGTGTGTGTATGTGACATTATGATAGTGACAAATAGTATGAATGGCGTGTGTGTATGTGACATTATGATAGTGACAAATAGTATGAATGGCGTGTGTGTATGTGACATAATGATAGTGACAAATAGTATGAATGGCGTGTGTGTGTGTGACATTATGATAGTGACAAATAGTATGAATGGCGTGTGTGTATGTGACATTATGATAGTGACAAATAGTATGAATGGCGTGTGTGTATGTGACATAATGATAGTGACAAATAGTATGAATGGCGTGTGTGTATGTGACATAATGATAGTGACAAATAGTATGAATGGCGTGTGTGTATGTGACATAATGATAGTGACAAATAGTATGAATGGCGTGTGTGTATGTGACATTATGATAGTGACAAATAGTATGAATGGCGTGTGTGTATGTGACATTATGATAGTGACAAATAGTATGAATGGCGTGTGTGTATGTGACATAATGATAGTGACAAATAGTATGAATGGCGTGTGTGTGTGTGACATTATGATAGTGACAAATAGTATGAATGGCGTGTGTGTATGTGACATAATGATAGTGACAAATAGTATGAATGGCGTGTGTGTATGTGACATTATGATAGTGACAAATAGTATGAATGGCGTGTGTGTATGTGACATTATGATAGTGACAAATAGTATGAATGGCGTGTGTGTATGTGACATAATGATAGTGACAAATAGTATGAATGGCGTGTGTGTGTGTGACATTATGATAGTGACAAATAGTATGAATGGCGTGTGTGTATGTGACATTATGATAGTGACAAATAGTATGAATGGCGTGTGTGTATGTGACATAATGATAGTGACAAATAGTATGAATGGCGTGTGTGTATGTGACATTATGATAGTGACAAATAGTATGAATGGCGTGTGTGTATGTGACATTATGATAGTGACAAATAGTATGAATGGCGTGTGTGTATGTGACATAATGATAGTGACAAATAGTATGAATGGCGTGTGTGTATGTGACATTATGATAGTGACAAATAGTATGAATGGCGTGTGTGTATGTGACATAATGATAGTGACAAATAGTATGAATGTCTACGCGACAGCAGGCTATGCTCTTCGGGTTTTTTACAGGTAGGCACCCCTGAACTAAATACAGTAACAACGGCCTATCTAGACTGAACTAGACTTAGTAGACCTGAGCTGACGAGTCCAGAACTCACTAGACTACATTAGACTAAACGAGACTCAACTAAGCTGAGAAGCACTAAAGGAAATTGAAATATAAATAATGTAAAATAAACTACATGTCGAATGAAGTCCGCGCAAGGAACTACCGCCAAGTTCATGGAACGGTAAAGGTAAAGATGCGCCCCCCCCCCCCCTCCTCCATTTCTCGGTTGTTTCCATTTTTCCGTTCTTGCCTTTCTTACTGCAGATTGAGTACTTCATCCTCTATCATTTGATATATTTCACACTAATTTTCATCCTTTTACATAATGAAACACATGAGCAAGACGGAAAAAATCCCTGACACTTCGCCGAGGTTCAAAAATCAGTTTAATATCGAAGCCCCCCCGATAGGGAGCGTATCAGATATTAAGTTGATAAGAACAGATAATTTTTTAATTTTTTTTAATTTGTATAAAGGATCTTTATTCAATAATTACATGTACACAGCATACATTTTGTCAATCACAATCACATATTTCAACCATGTCATTCATAACTAATAATCAGTTTCGAACTTCAATCAATAACATACATAACTAACACTTTCAAAATAATCAATCAGTCTCATTCATCACTTTTCATCATTCAGTCTCATTCATTACCACTATTGTTCCAAGCCAGACATTCATATTCATTCTCATTCACTCATTACTATTAATCATAAAGTGGTGAGTACAATAAATGGATTGTTTGTGTAACCAATACAATACATTATTAATTGTGATTTGGTTATGTGTACTTGGGGCGCCACAACGTGTTTCAGTAACACAGGCTGACCCCATGGGCTGTCCAAAGGGTTATACCTGGGAGCCCTGAATTTCGCCATCTGGGAAGAAGAAGAAGAAGCTTCCATTGCATCGTTTACATTTAAACCATCGTCAGCTTCTGGGGGGGGGGGGCGAACCCCCAGACACCACCCCCTCCCCCCGCCTAAGCAAAAATATTTTGCACACACACACACACGCACGCACACACACGCACACGCACACGGACACACACGCGCGCGCGCGCGCGCGTGTATGCTCACATATACAGCACACTTGGAAACTTTGCTTTAATGCAAAGAAACACAATTTGAGAGGGTGGGGGGGTGCGTGTGTGCGTGCGTGTGTGTGTGTGTGTGTGTGTGTGTGTGTGTGTGTGTGTGTGTGTGTGTGTGTGTGTGTATGCGTGTGTGTGTGTGTGTGTGGATGCGTGTACACTCAAGTGAATGTACCCTATTCACATGACTGGATACGTGAACACTCACACTTACGAGAGCGTGGTTGCGCCCGCACACACAAACACATGCACACGCACACAAACACACACACGCACACACGCACGCACACACACACGCACGCACACGCACACGCACACGCACACACACACACACACACACACGCACACACACACGCACACACGCACGCACACGCGCGCACGCGCACACACACGCGCACGCGCACACACACACGCACACGCACACGCACACGCACACACACACACACACCTGTGTGCGCGCAAAAAGAAAACCCCCCAAAACGATCACACCATCATGAGCCAGGGGCGTAGCATCCAGGACAGGCACTCAGGCTAGAGCCTGACCATTATTTTCACTGAAAAAACGCACGCACACCGATGTGTACACACAACAACACACAAATACACGCGCAAACACACACACAAAAACACGCAAACACACACGCACGCGCGCACACACTCACACGCACACATTCATTGACACAAACTGCAATTTTCTAGGCACCACTATAAACAAATTCTATCCCAGGAAAATAATCCCAGCCTGCAGGAATAGCATCTGCCTGACTGCTATTAGCAGCCATGGTCAGAAACGACTGACATACACACATAAATACATACATATATGTGGGTGCGTGTTGTGGTGAAGAGGGGGTGCAGTTGGAGTGGTGATGGAGTCGATGGTCACAGTCAAGGGGCGACTAGAGAACATTAACAATATGGATTGCAAATTCACATCTTATTCTTTGTGACCGACAGACAAATGAAAGCCAAATGACAGAGAGAAGGAGGACAAAGAAATGACATCTTGGTGCTGTACAATACACAGATCATCCACAAAGAAGACCCCCCCCCCCCCCCCCCCCGCTGTCTTAGCATTCAACATGTTACGAGGAAAGTACTGAAGATCGGTCGACAGCTTGTTTGCATTCACTGGTAACCTTACCCTTACACTGCTAACTTACTTGTACAAACTTTTGTTGCTCCTTCTAGAACAAAATAGTGTATTTGATCCTATTCCCCAGAGTTAGACTGGAATACTGAATACAAGGAAACTAGTCACGCTAGCCAGTTTATAACGACACCACAACCCACCACCAACCAACAAAACCTACTACTTGTTTCTGTCATATCGCATCACATACTATGAGGCTCGCAATATGCTGCAAGGTCCTATAAAAAGTGATGGTAAAACAGCTTGTTCTTTCTTTATTTTATTTTTAATATTATTTTTGGTTCCTGCAATAATCGGCATTGACTGACCACAAGATAATGATCGGTTGGCTGAACGCCAGAAGGTATTGTCATCCCTCCTTATTCCTTTGGCGATAGCATCTTTTGGCTTTCTTCTGACAGTTGAACTACTGCAGAGATTTGCTGTTATAAACTTATTAACCAAACAGTACTAAAGGCAATAGACACGTCAACTGAAAATTCACAAGAAAAAAAAGAAGAGATAAGAGATAATAATACAAACATAAAAGAATAATATTATTTTATTGTAATGTTGCGAATTATACATAATATTACTAACTAAACAAAAATGTTGCAAAGCATGTCAACTTCAAATAAATATGATTTTAGCGAGGATTTAACAAGCTTGAAAACAAAATCAAAAGTATTTCAATGTATTGACAAAAGCTTTGAGCAAAAACAAATTCTTTGTTCTCTTACTCAGCATGTCAAAACCCTCTTCAACCTTCTCCCCCATTTCTCTCTCTCTCTCTCTCTCTCTCTCTCTCTCTCTCTCTCTCTCTCTCTCTCTCTCTCTCTCTCTCTCTCACAATCTCTCTCTCTGTCTCTCTCACACAATCTCTCTCTCTGCGTGTGTGCGTGTGTGCACGTGTGTGTTTTTCTGTCCCCCCTCCCTCTCTCTCTCTCTGTTCACTCCTCTCTCTCTCTCTCTCTCTCTCTCTCTCTCTCTCTCTCTCTCTCTCTCTTTCTCTCTCTCCCCCTTGCATTTGTTAAAGATGAATAATGTAATGTAGGAATAGGTTTGATTTGTCGTGTGTACATGTATTTACATTTAAAATTGTGCATGATAAGTTAAGATGAGTAGGTAAAGTAGAACTAGGTTTGACTTTATTGCGTGCATGTGTTCCCTTTCAGATATGATGGGGTGGTAAGGGTAAGATTTGGGATAAGGAGGAGTTGATGAGGGATAAGAATCAGGATAAGGATTGGAGGGTGTTGATCAGCATGCACCATGCAGGCCAGGAACATATAGGCGGAAACCAGACAGTTGTTCGCTTTTGTTTATTTACTAGGAAAGATAGCTAGGAAAGACAGTGCAGCAAATAAGATCCTGCAACAATACAAAATATACAAGCATAAATATAAACAAGAAATAACAATGATTAGGTATGATTGTAGGCCTTGCGCCATAGCACTCAATGTTCAATAACATGAGGAAATACACAGTCACAGCAGTGATAGGAGCTCACTGCATGACTTAAATAGCATGATTAAACTAACATTGACACAAGCCTAGCTGGGGTTTGGAAACATAACATAGGCTGGTTGTACCTGACCCTATGCTTGCTTAACTCATACACAAACATTTGAGTTCATGTGAGTGAACCCAAACCAAGCATTGTAACACTGACATCATCATATGCTATGTTTCTAAAAAATAGACTACACATCAAAGTAGGCTCATCAGTTTTAAGTGGAAAACTGACTAAAAACAAATGTAGGCCTATTGAGAGTTTATCATTGAAGTAGCAAGAAACTCAATCAAAAGGGAATGCCTTATTAATACTATAGTAGCAGTATTAACACAACAACAGCTAATCATGCAATACATAGCTATCACACAATGGCTGCTCACATTGTGTGAAGCAATGACACTGTGTGTGGTGAAACGTGGCTACTACAGTAGGCTTAGCACACACACACACTAATAGTAGGCCTATACACATAGCATGGTATAAGCCTAGATAAATAATATTAATAGCATAGAAATGAGCAAGTTAGGCTTTTAAACAATATAAATTATAATGTAGGCAAAGTTCCCTTACATTGTTTACACAGTGAACTGACGTCACACACGACTGGATGTGAGGATGGAACAGAACAATGGGAATGTTCTAATTTTCAGTCTCTGGACAACATAGGCCTAGCACATAGTTTATGAATAAACTGACGTCACAATGGTTCGGTGACGGGAATAGCACAGTTTTTTGTTCCGTAAAAAGTAGTACATTGACAAAGTTAGATCACTGATTAAACTAAACAACATGTAAAACAATAGGTAGAACAAACTAAGCAATAAATACTGGCTTTAGATTTACTTACAGCTAGGAGCAGGGATCAGTGCTCAAACATTTCAGGCTGTTGACCACAGTTAGACACACACACACATTCCGCAGAGTGGTTGGTGTAGGCTCCCGCCTATACTTGGCTTTGCTCGACTGACGCTCACACAGACCAGCCGACGAAAATGGTGTTTTACGTCCTCTTGGTCTGAATCAGACACATGTGGGACATTTGTAAATACAAATATGGTGGGAACAATACTGGAGGCAATGCCCGGAGGCAGTACGAAACCAGTAAAGTCCCGATTTTTTTAATATTAATACAGATAGGTGTAGCGGTAACCACGCCTCGGTTAAACCTCATCGGCTGTGGCACTGCTACAAGTATTTACACTGACCAGCCGCGTTCAAATTTGAATTATATAGGTCAGCTTCAGCTGCCAAGCCTGCGTCACATGATTGAGATCAAATCGGCTCTTGTTAAATATGTTATATGCCAAATCTGTGTTTGTTGCCAGTTGAATAACACAATATATCTCTGCAATGGCTTAACTAAGCAATACATGAAACATATCAGAATAAAGGGCGCGAACCCAGCTGCAATCTGGTACAAATGAAAATAAAAAGTTATAAAACTATGACTATTAAAATAGGCGAAAACTATGTATTTTGAGAGCCAGTTTAATGGGTTCTAGCATCTACAAAAATAATAACTCTACAACAATGATACTTGGTATTGATCAGTTAGTACTGATTAAAAGAGGGCAATGAGAGCTTTATATTGATGTACTATGTCACTATATTAGATGACACAGTAAGAATATTATTAGCATTCATTGTGACAAAGATACAAAACTTTGTGCACGCGCACTGTGACTGGCTAGCAGCCGTCGACAAGTGTCTGACGTGGGTGCGACGTTTCGTCAAAAGTTAAGTTTGACGTAAAATAGCAGAATAAATCATTAACTATATATGAGAGATATCGGCAGTTTGAGGCCGTAATTGACAGACTAGTCAATTAAGTTACATAGCTATAATAGGATTTCATTAATATGAAAATAAAAGTGGGGGAGAGGCTACAATATAAGTTTATTAACAGGCCTGACATTTGGATTGGAAGGCCGTTGGAAATTTGAAAAGAGATCGCATGACACGATTTGAATTTGACACGTCTAAAAATAGATTTGATGCCAGATGCTAAAAATAGTATTGCGTGACAGGCAGGCCGCACACTGTCACACAAATAAGTACATTTTAAAGATGAGTAAGTAAAGTACGATTAGGATTGGTTTTGTCATGTGTTTGTGCACTTTTGAATGTGTACATGTTAATGATGACTATGAAAAGTACGATTGGATTTATTTTCCCGTGTGTATGTGCTTACTTCTTAATTTATGCATGTTAAAAATGAGTATAGTTAATAACAATAGGTTTGATTTTGTTATTGTGTTACATACTATAGGGTTGTATTTTGCATGCTTAATTGTCTTTTGCAGATCTACGATCGCAAAGGAGTATGTTTTCGTTCGTGTATGTTTCTTTTTGTCCTTTGCCGATCTACGATCGCAAAGGAGTATGTTTTCGTTCGTGTATACTTTTTTCTTCTTCTGTCTGTCCCAAGGATATCTCCCGAACTGCTTGATAGAATCGCTTCATGTTTTGTGTGGTTGTGTGTCACCATGAGAGGCAGGCATCCGCGCAAACATTTTCGCCGTCCTGATCTTGACCTTGGCGTATGGCCTTGAAAACCGAAAATCTTTAAGGGGCCATAATTTCCACACCGTTGGTCTTAGAGTCTTCCAATTTGGCACGTAGGTACGTTGGGTTATGGCCATTCTGATGATGATATACCGATCAAGGTCAAGGTCAAGGTCCGGGATATCGGTAGGCCTTGAAAGTGGTAGGGGTATAAAAATTGGGTTTTAAGCCATATTTTCCACATTTGTACTTCACAGAAGCGCTTCAGATTGTGTGTGGCACTGTATAGGCCTAACCTAGAATATAAAACATCTCAGCATAAATTATCGCCATACTGATCTTGACCTTGAAGTGTGACCTTGAAAACTGAAATTTCCTTCTTTGCGCTATATATTTCTTGTCCAGGCTATATCTCGTGAACTAGAAGACAGAATCCCTTCAAATTTTGTGTGAGGATGTGGCACTAAGAGTATAACATATTCGTATATAAATTATCCCTCGGAAATACAATGTCGCCCCTTAAAGACTTTCGGTTTTCAAGGTCATACGTCAAGGTCAAGGGAGAGAGAGAGAGAGAGAGAGAGAGAGAGAGAGAGAGAGAGAGAGAGACTACGGGGTGTCGCAAGTGCGTGGCATTGCTGATGACGGACATGTCTGCCGCCCGGTGACGCCCTTGTTATTTCTACTTTTATATTTGTAATTGTTTTTCAAGAGGATTGGATGTAAAAAAGCATGTTATTACTTATTCTATTACCCTCTATAAATAAAATTCATTCATCAATTCAATTCAATTCTCTCTCTCTTGCCTTTTTCTTTCTTTCAGTTTCAAACCTAACCCTACCAGTCAGACACAATGATGTACAATGTAAGTCTACAAGAAGTAAATTGAATTTAAAGAAACTGAAAATAGCCCGGGCGAAAAATGGACAAGGGGTTGGGGGGTTAGGGGGCGGGAGTGGGGGGGGGGGGGGGAGATTTCAGCGTGCCGCCCGCCCGACTAGTCTAGTCTGGGCATAAAAGAAAGAGAGGCAGACATCACTTTTATTGTAAAGAAAAAAATGGCAGCTAAAATCAGGAAAGAAAAGGCAGACAAAAAGAAAGAAAATGTAAAAACACAATGAAGGGAGAAAAACGAAAGAAAAGAAAGAAATGAAGAAAGACAAAGAAGAAAAGAACGACAAAAACCGACGGTAAAGTTTGATGCATGGTTTTCCCTGGCTTCTTCGTGTATTATTATTTCTTCTTCGTCGATCGCTCAGACAGTTTCTGGCCATATGAGCGCCGATGCATTATGCGGCCGTCATGCGCCTAATTAAACAAAAATAGTTAGGCCCAGCATCTCCGTCTTCGGCAGGAGAACATCTTTGTAAGAGTTTCCAGAAAACAAGTCAGGAGAATAAACCAGAAAGCAGAAAGATAGTTGATGACAGTAAGCAAAGGGAAAAGGCTGAGTCAAAGAGAGTCAAAGATTAGAGGAACTTACAAGCACAAAACTTCCAGAAAGTGGGGGAACTATTTATTTAAAAAGAATCCCGGGCCCCAGTATCCCTTTATGATTAACTTATTGTAAGTCAAATAATACAACGTTTTTGCCCCAACAAACTAATCACACCAAAATCAAGGAGTAAACAAAGGCGGGGCGGGAAGATGATGGTGGGGGGAATCATAAAAAGAAACTGGGAGGGGGGGGGGGGGGGGGCGGTTACTTTGAGAGATGTGGACAAAAGCGAATGAGAGAAGAAAAAATGGATGAAAAAGGGGAGCAAAACACCTCTGTTAAGATTAGAGGAAGTTACAAGCACATAACTTCCAGAAGGTGGGGGAACTGTTTGTACAAAAGATCCCCAGGTATGCCCATGGGGAGAGACTCATGGGGGGAGGAGCATCCAGCTCCCCGTATGGAGGCACTAGGGATCCATCCACTGCCCCAGAATTGCACAAAGTTAAGCATTTTTAGCTTGAAAAGTAACCTATATAGATCAAAGTTGCCCATTGTGTTAAAATGTACCGTCACGTCGTGCTTAGCGCTCAACAAATCTGCCTTCCCTTAGATGTTAGATGTTAGATCTAGAACAAATCTGTCATAAACTCTTTAAAAATATTTTATGACAACGATGATAATTATCACATAAAAAATACAAATAAATAGTAACTGACAAAACAAATTAGATATGTTTTGGTTCACAGGCAAAGCTGGAGACTGGTCACAGTGAGAGTATAAAACCATAGGTGCTTGATGGCATCAGATTCCGTTGTTTATCATTGCTAACACAGTTTTTCATTGCTATCACAGTTATGAGAGAGAGAGAGAGAGAGAGAGAGAGAGAGAGAGAGAGAGAGAGAGAGAGAGAGAGAGAGAGAGAGAGAGAGAGAGAGAGGGGGGGGGATTGGGGTTGTTATGGGGGTGAGTCACGAACGGAGAGAGAGAGAGAGAGACAGAGAGAGAGAGACAGAGAGAGAGAGACAGAGAGAGAAAAACGAAAACGAAATTTTATTTGACGAGAGAGAGAGAGAGAGAGAGAGAGAGAGAGAGAGAGAGAGAGAGAGAGAGAGAGAGAGAGAATGTGTTCAGAACCATAAACGTATTCAACAATTGGGCAAACATGTAAATTGCACACACACACACACACACACACACGCACGCGCGCGCACGCACACGCACGCACGCACGCACGCACACACGCACACACACACACACACACACACACACACACACACACACACACACACACACACACACACACACACACACACACACACACCACACACACACACACACACACACGCATGCTCGCGCACACGCACACACACACACACACACACGCACGTACGTACGCACGCCTGCATGCACGCAGACACACACACACATACATACACAAACACACACATGAACGCACGCACGCACACATACACACACACACGCACACGCACGCACACACACTCTCCCACAATTAATTATGCAAGAGTCAAATAGTTACAATATAACAAGCGCGGATTCGCAATCGTTTGTGGCACGCTTTTCTTTCTCTTTTACAATACTCCCTGTCAGTTTTCAAAACCAACCTGAAAACCCATCTATTCTCTGAACACTACTGTCCACCATGATCGGATTGTGAGAATGAAAGCGTGTGTGGATGAGGAATGGCATGGGAAAGGTGGGAGACAGAAAGTGTGTGTGTGCATGCGCGCGCTGGCATGTGCTTATGCATGTGTGTGGGGATGTGTGTGTGTGTTTGTGTCTGTGTGTATGTATGTATGTACGAACGTACGTACGTATGTATGTATGTACTGTATGTATGTTTGCATGCGCATGTAAATGATATGATGTGTTCGTCAGTGTGTGTGCTTGTGTGCGTGCGAGCATGGGTATTGATGTGATTTGGTTAAATGTATTTTTTGAAAAGCGCCATGAGCAGCTAACCTGGAATGTGCGCTATATAAGTTTTCTTTATTATTATTATTATTTATGTGCGACAATTTTGGACTGACCGACCGACCGACAAAGTGAGTTATAGGTTTGTGGCTTGTGCCAAGAAACATAGACCACATTCACATTCTCAATCAAGTTTGAATACAATACTGCAACTTGAAATAAAATCATACTTCCATCGACATACCAGTTACATGACAAATTAGAATAAGCAAAGTTTGCAAGAACAAAAATACCCTTCTACCTCATTTACAAGGATTTAAAGTTTACAAAACGTGGACATTCTACATACAACTTACAAATGATAAAATAGTTGTAAATACATTTTTTACAAGATTTCTGCAATGAAACTGAGCCCCCACCCCCACCTCACACACAAACACTAATCAATCGTAATATGTCCGAAACAAGTGAGTTTTAAGGGCAGAGCGAAAGGCGGAGATAGAGTCAGATGAGCGGACATGTTGTGGGAGAGAATTCCAGAGATGAGGTGCTAAATAGTAGAAGGATCGTTCACCAAACGATTTCGTGTGGACCCGAGGAACCTTGAGTGTGCAGCTGTCAGAGAAAGAACGTAGGGAGCGAGCAGGTATGTAGACAGTTACTAGTTTGGAGAGATAAACAGGACCAGAAGAGTGAACAGCACCGAAACAAAGGCAAGCTATTTCATACTTGAGTCTAGCCTCTACTGGAAGCCAGTGCAAGTTACGAAGATGAGTTGTTATATGATCAGAGCGTGGAATCTTGAGAGTGAGGCGTGTTGCACCACGTGAAGAACGGAGACGTGATGAACGGAGCTAGCGCCCCCCCCCCCCCCCCCCCCCCCCCCCCCCCCCCCCCCCCCCCCCCCCCCCACACACAACGATAGAGAGGGGCTTATGAAAATTGTGAGGGGGGGGGGGGGGGGGCGTTGGTGAGAGATTGTGTAGATCTTTTGTAAAAGTGGAGGGGGTAGATTTTGTGTAAAAGTGGTTGGGGTAGATCTTTTGTAATAGTGGTTGGGGTAGATCTTTGGCAATAGTGGTTGGGGTAGATCTTTTGTAATAGTGGTTGGGGTAGATCTTTGGTAATAGTGGTTGGGGTAGATCTTTGGTAATAGTGGTTGGGGTAGATCTTTTGTAATAGTGGTTGGGGTAGATCTTTTGTAATAGTGGTTGGGGTAGATCTTTGGTAATAGTGGTTGGGGTAGATCTTTTGTAATAGTGGTTGGGGTAGATCTTTTGTAATAGTGGTTGGGGTAGACATTTTGTAATAGTGGTTGGGGTAGATCTTTTGTAATAGTGGTTGGGGTAGATCTTTTGTAATAGTGGTTGGGGTAGATCTTTTGTAATAGTGGTTGGGGTAGATCTTTTGTACTAGTGGTTGGGGTAGACCTTTTGTAATAGTGGTTGGGGTAGACCTTTTGTAATAGTGGTTGGGGTAGATCTTTTGTAATAGTGGTTGGGGTAGATCTTTGGTAATAGTGGTTGGGTAGACCTTTTGTAATAGTGGTTGTGGTAGAGCTTTTCTAATAGTGGTTGGGGTAGATCTTTGGTAATAGTGGTTGGGTAGACCTTTTGTAAT
>CM065694.1:33118728-33143728 GCA_017654935.2 Phymorhynchus buccinoides
AACAGGGGAAGTCAGGTAGATCCCCAAAATAGGGATGATTACCATCTGGGGGGGGGGGGGGGGGGGGGGGGGCAGATGGGGTGTGGGGGGTCATGCATGGGGGCAATTTTACATCTGTAGAGTCACCCCTTTCCACAAATGCATGATAGCAATCTGAAAGTGTTAACTTTCTGTCAACTCTAATTTTTGTTAACATGTGATTTATAATGGTACCCTTATTGTGAAGCAATTTTGGTAAGGGGGACCCTACAATTGCCCCCCAGATGGCAATAATCACCCTCCGAACATGCTGCGTTTGAGTAGATCTAGATCTAGACACACTTGGTTTGTGTTTCTCGCATCTGTTCTCTATCAAGCCATCTAGGTCAATCTCGATGTTTATTTCTTAGCGAGTTCTCGACGTTTTGCAAGTTAGATCAGTTTGTAGCCCCTCTTTCTATTTAAAATGTTTGCAAATCGTTCACTCGCTTCACTTCACTCTTCGACGCCATTTGACCGAGTAAGTCGAGGTAAGCAACTCTAATTTTCACGAAGTACTCTCCCCTATTTTGTTCCGAAAATCGTCTATTCTGCTTGTGCCTTAGTAGTTATATTAATATTACAGTTTGAGATTCATTGGATTGAAAATGAAAAGCATCGCTGTGCTGTTTTTGATTTTGATTTTGGCTTCAAATATTTCTTTGGAATAAATTTTTCACCAAGTTCATTAAATGGTTTACATTCCAATGTGCAACGACATTTTATACACACAGAGCAACAATCAATAACGACACATTTAAAACAAAACAATAAATAAAATAAAAACATTTACAACAAAAACAACATTACAAACAAAAGAATTATGGATTAAAAGAGAGAACACGAACGAGAAACCAAGAGACAATTAAAGACAATAAATTACCTGTCTAAAGAAGGATGCTCTATTCGAAGGTGATGGATGTGTGGAGGGGCGGGGTATAGCTAAAATGGGGGTAAGGTGTGCCTCTGAACACTCGTTACGGAAACCATTTGGTATCTATGGGCTGCTAGCTAGAAAACAAGACACTACATCAAAACCCGCTGAACCCGCCGACAGCTCGTATTCTGTGTGTGTGTGTGTGTGTGTGTGAAACATCAGTGGTGTTATGTGTGTGTGTGTGTGAGCTGTATGTGTGTGTGTGTGTGTGTGTGTGTGTGTGTGTGTGCGTGCAAACCGTGTACGTGTGCGCGTGTGCGTGTCTGTGTGTGTGTGTCTGTGTGTTAGATGTGAGTGTGTGTGTGTGTGTGTGTGTGCGTGTGAGAGAGAGAGAGAGAGAGAGAGAGAGAGAGAGAGAGAGAGAGAGAGAGAGAGAGAGGAGAGAAGAGAAGAGAGAGCGTGCGTTGTCTTGGAGGCATTAGTAGTGGGAGACGGGGTTGAAAACGAAGATTCTTTTTAAAACATTTTAGCAGAGTTGTCATTCTTTCCGTTAGAAATCTCGTACATTTGGCAGCCCCACCCCCCTCCCATTGTTGAACACTGTTCACCGAGAAGCAACATTGTGCCGTTCTCGGCAAAGGGATAGCGTTAGGATCGGCTTAGGATTGTTTTCATAAAAAATGAAAGAAGCAAAGTTTGAAATTGAGGGCTATAAACATGTGTGTGTGTGTGGGGGGGGGGGGGGGGGGTCTAAAGAACAATTTTGCCGAAATGTTTTAGTTAACATCCCCTAAAAGGTTTTCTTCTTCTTCTTTTTTGTTACTGATAATATGTTGTTTGGCATAAGCTAATACTAATCTTGTTGTTGATGCTTCTGTTGTTGTGACTGTTGTTTGTCCTGATTTGGAAGACTTGTATCAAAAGTTGTGCATGGGGCATTGAAACTCTGTGGCTTGACTATATAGTCCTTTTGCTATTGTATGCACATTTCAGTGAATTCATTCATGCTCTAAAGCCATCGCAGAGGAACGCGAGAAAAACACCTCAAAACAACCTTCAAACAAGACATTGAAGAAATGAATTGTAAAATATTTGGCACCTGCCCTGTTTTCTCTGCACTACGATCAACGTAGAAGCAGTAGCAGTAGCAGTAGCAGTAGCAGTAGCAGCAGCAGCAACAGCAGCAACATTAGCAGAAACGACAGAAACAAGACCAACTCCGCAAACAAGAACACAAACAAAAGGTGATAGACACTATCAAGCTTATCTCCTAAACCTAGCTTCGCCTTAATGTTTCCTATCCTTGTAAACCCATCTTGCCATTATGTGTGTGTGTTTATGTGTGTGTGTGTGTGTGTGTGTGTGTGTGTGTGTGTGTGTGTGTGTGTGTGTGTGTGTGTGTGTGTGTGTGTGTGCGTGCGCGCGCGCGCGCGCGTGTGCGCGTGCGTGTGCGCGTGTGCGTGTGTGTGTGTGTGTGTGTGTGTGTTAGAGAGAGAGAGTTGCTTTGTATATGCGCTGTTGCTGGTTGGTGTCACTCTTGAATGCTGTTTTTGTTGTCTGTTGATGAATCATTGATTGTAAAGCGCTTTGGGCTCATCTGAGGTAAAGCGCTATATAAATGTATTATTATTATTATTATTATTATTATTATTATTATTATTATTATTATTCATGTCTGTCTACCTCTCTCTGTCTCTCTCTCTCTTCTCTTGTTTCTCTATCTGTCTCTGTGTTTCTCTCTGTGTTTCTCTCTGTGTTTCTCTCTGTGTCTCTGAATGGATCATAACAGTATGCATGATCTGGGTAGAGATACATCTATTATGCAAATAAACGCCGGTAAGGCTGTTCCTCATTATTCAATCATACAATATACTATTATCCGATGCTAGATCATAATCCTTTTCAACTTTGTTCTCAATTTTGTTTTGATGCACTGTATAGTGTAACGGGTCATGTGGCCTATACATTAACACATTTGAGTCGTTGTCTCTCTCTCTCTCTCTCTCTCTCTCTCTCTCTCTCTCTCTCTCTCTCTCTCTCTCTCTCTCTCTCTCTCTCTCTCTCTCTCTCTCTCTCTCTCTCTCTCTCTCTCTCTCTCTCATGCCATTAGTAGAAGGCAAAGAGAGAAACTGTAGATGTATGTCTTATTTTAAAGAAAAAGGTGTTCTTATTTTGCATTGAATATATTAACTTCAGGATTACATTATGCATTCATTGTTGCTACTAATAGTGATCGAATACTAAAGATGCTTGTTTGTGTATATTTACCTTTTTGGCTTGATAGCTATTTTCCAATATGTAGATTTTGTTTTCTTTTTCATATATTAACCCTTTGACTCCCCCCCCCCCCCCCCCCCCCCCCCCCCCCCCTTGCATTGTATTGTGGCCTATGGCCGATGTGCAATTAAAATCTTTCAGTGTTCAGTGTTCTTTCAGTGTTCTCTCTCTCTCTCTCTCTCTCTCTCTCTCTCTCTCTCTCTCTCTCTCTCTCTCTCTCTCTCTCTCTTCTCTCTCTCTCTCTCTCTGTCTGTCTGTCTCTCTCTCCGCCTCTTTATTTCTCTTGTTTCTCTCTCTGTATCTCTATGTTTCTCTCTGTGTGTCTATCTCTCTCTCTGTCTCTCTCTCTCTCTCTCTCTCTCTCTCTCTCTCTCTCTCTCTCTCTCTCTCTCTCTCTCTCTCTCTCTCTCTCTCAATAATGTTGAAAGTCCATTCAAAATCAAGGCTATCCTCCTCGTCCTCCTCCTCAATATCATCATCATCATCAATATTATCATTATCATCATCATCATCACCATCCTCCTTCTCCTCATCATTATTATATCCTCGCCTCCGCCGCCGCCGTCGTCGTTTTCATCGTGGTACATGTATATCAATATATATCATACACCGAGCGCTTCAGGCTGCCAAACTGGAAACCACTCTCCCGTATTATAATTAGTACCCCCTTTTTTTCAAATAAGAGGCAAAATCTAGTTGTTTTGTTGGTTTTTGTTGTTGTTGTTGTTGTTTTTTGCGGCGCGCGCACGGGCCAGAGCGAGACAGAAGAGAAAGAGAGTGAGTTTTCCGTTGCTATAACACTGCCTCTGAATGAAAGGCCGTCTGATGTTAAGGGCTAAGGATGATAGATCCACTTAAAGAGCCTCTCTAGGAAAGAGCAGAGCAGAAGTTGCCTCATCAAGAGGCATGTCAATGATGGATGATACATCCTTATCCTGGTTGGTGAGTGAAATCCCCTTTGTCCCGGTGTGCGTGCTTTATAGCGTGAGATTCAGCCATTAGTAGCAGAACAAAAAACACACGAAAAGATTAACCCACCCCACAAAAGAACAAAAAGACACCCATGATAAATCATGAGGATTCGGTGAGGCTTAGGAGCAGGGCAGGGCAGAAAAGATTGTTTTTAAATGTAGATAAGAGAACAAGGTAAAGAGAGTGAAAAGAACGTGTGTGTGTGTTCATATATATGTGCATGTGCGCGTGAATGGATGCGAACTTCAGTGTCTTAAGGGGCAGACACACTGCATACGATGCGAACTTCAGTGTCTTAAGGGGCAGACACACTGCATACGATGCGAACTTCAGTGTCTTAAGGGGCAGACACACTGCATACGATGCGAACTTCAGTGTCTTAAGGGGCAGACACACTGCATACGATGCGAACTTCAGTGTCTTAAGGGGCAGACACACTGCATACGATGCGAACTTCAGTGTCTTAAGGGGCAGACACACTGCATACGATGCGAACTTCAGTGTCTTAAGGGGCAGACACACTGCATACGATGCGAATTTCAGTGTCTTAAGGGGCAGACACACTGCATACGATGCGAATGTCAGTGTCTTAAGGGGCAGACACACTGCATACGATGCGAATTTCAGTGTCTTAAGGGGCAGACACACTGCATACGATGCGAACTTCAGTGTCTTAAGGGGCAGACACACTGCATACGATGCGAATTTCAGTGTCTTAAGGGGCAGACACACTGCATACGATGCGAACTTCAGTGTCTTAAGGGGCAGACACACTGCATACGATGCGAACTTCAGTGTCTTAAGGGGCAGACACACTGCATACGATGCGAACTTCAGTGTCTTAAGGGGCAGACACACTGCATACGATGCGATCCGATTGTGACGATGTCTGTGAGTCACAAGGTTCACGTGAAATAATTCAGTCCAAATACAATTCAATTGTTTTCTTTCACTGTACTCATACACGCATTACATGAAATGTCCGATACAACAGTACAGATGCTTCCTGAGATTCATGTACGGGGGACTACACAGATATAGTGAACAAAACTAGTAGGATTTCATTTATACAATAGAATTTCACGAGAATCATGCCTCACAAATGTCACAGTCGGATCGAATCGTATGCAGTGTGTCTGTCTCTTTAGAGTATGCTCATTCGTAAGAGTGTTTATTTGCATAAACTTAAAGACCTAGTACCAGGGCCGGATCTAGGGGGGTGCTTTGGGTGCTGCAGCACCCCCCCCCCCCCCCCCCCCTCGGCTGTCAACGCTCTTAAGAAGTTCTGTTCTGAGCCCACAGGAGATGCCACAAAACAGTTTTAAAATGTTGAAAACTCGTTTTCGGAAAGACCCCCACCAAGGCTTTGCCCCTGGACCCCGGCCTAAAAAAGTTTCAAGCACCCCCCCTTCAAAAGTCTGTGATCCGGTCCTGAGTACGTTACGTGTCAAAATCACGGTTTTCCCGTGTTTTCCCTCTTATAGCTGGTAAAAAATCTTATTTTGACCAAGTGTTGCTCCCATACAAATTGCCTCTTGCACGAAAACGACACATCACTTTAAAGAGCAGCCTCGATCGTATACGAGGAAAGTCTGAATGTCGGCCACACCGACCCAGAAAAAAACCCCCAAGGGACTTAATATATATCCAGCCGGCTCTGTGGGTGTTTAACGTTAGTTTTTGTTTGTGGCTCAAGCCACAAACCTATAACTCACTTTGTCGGTCGGTCGGTCTGTCGGTCGGTCTGTCGGTCTGTCGTTCCAAAATTGTCGCACATTTTGACAAAATTGTCGCACTTCAAATCGAGGCTACACTTCTGGCCGCTCTTTAAAGTGATGTATTTTAAAAGCGTACAAAATAATAAACATATGTAATACAGACACTACAACAGACACGACGAGTATGCGGTGCTTCTTTTGATGAGCAAAAGTAGGATACATAGTTTTAAATGTTTTCCAAAAGATATAAAAAGTTACGAAGTGGTGCAGAGATCACATTCTGGTTTACAGATTAAAATTATTGAAAATCCAGGGGAGGTAACTCATGATTGGAGTGGCAAAAATAGACCGCGTGCCACAAACTATTGCGATTTCGCGCTTGTTGGTTTAAATTTTTATGTTGCACTTTCAATTTTGTTTTGATTTCAATTTATAAATTCTATTTAGTTAAGTGCTCTATAGCTTTCACTCACAGTTTGTGGAAAGCCCCTTTCAGGGCGAGTGATGTTTATATATTGAGCAATCGTCAGAAAGTGAAAGGGGAAAACGCATTTCTTATTATGTGGAGTTTGACTTTTGTTGATGTTTTTTTGGTCATACGACAGTAGTAGTTGAAAAATTAGCGTGTTTACACACACACACACACACACACACACACACACACACACACACACACACACACACACACACACACACACACAAGCCCATTGCATGCCCATTTTTCGTCATTTAATTATTTATTTGTGTTATAGATGGCTTGATGTAAAAATAAAAAAAAGCAAACATTATTGCTTATTGAATGTACCATCTGAAAATAAACATTTGACTTTGACACACACACACACACACACACACACACACACACACACACACACTCTCTCTCTCTCTCTCTCTCTCTCTCTCTCTCTCTCTCTCTCTCTCTCTCTCTCTCTCTCTCTCTCTCTCTCTCTCTCTCTCTCTCTCTCTCTCTCTCTCTCTCTCTCTCTCGTCCATCCGTCCTGCAACCCGAATGAACTGCTGAGAAGATGGAATGATATTTTTATAGTCACCCGGGAACTAAAAATAGAGCAAACCAACCAAAGTAGATCGTGTTACACACACGGCATAAACGCGAGGGAACTTTGAACACGCCAGGGTCCAGCCTTGTATTGTAAAAAGTGTTTTCTTTTCAGCTTGTTTTTGCTTAAGATTTTTTTTCTAAATCGTTGTTTTGTTTGCATTCTTGTGTTTTCTCAACATGCGTATGAACGTCGGTGTGTAAGCTAACCTTTGTTTCCGTTCTGTCATCTTTTTTGTATGGAAGCCGATTGTTGTTCAGTTGTGTTTTGTTCCTATATTAATGTTATTGGATTGTTTAGATTTTGTTTCTTAACCCTTTCACCACCAGCCATGTTTCAGCCCAAAAATACCATAACAGTTAACTGGGTTGAGGAAAAAAAAGTATCTGCAATATTGTGAATTCCTCTGTGACATGTATAACATTAGGCCTATCCTTACCTCCCAAAATGAAGAAAATAGGGTCTTCGGATAGCAGGCCCTGATTTGATGCCTTTTAGCAGCATGGGTGTGCATAAATGCGACATTGGCGGTGGAAGGGTTAATATCTTTTTTTTCCCAATCACATCATTCTATAGACTCCTTTTTTTCATTTTGATATTTATTTTAATTCACTTATTTAATTGTTTCCCCAAGTGTGTATGAATTATATTGATTTAGTTCTTTTTTTCTCCTTGTCTCCTTATCCATTCATCCCCTCCAGTTTTCACCCCTCCCCCTCTCTTTGTCTGTCTGTTTCACTGTCTCTGCATCTGTATTCTTTTTCTAATGCTTTTCGTCTTCTTCTTCTTCTTCTTCTTCTTCTTCTTGTGCCTATTTTTTTAAAAACCCAATTCAATCAATCAATCAATCTTCTTCACCTCCTCTCTCTCTCTCTCTCTCTCTCTCTCTCTCTCTCTCTCTCTCTCTCTCTCTCTCTCTCTCTCTCTCTCTCTCTCTCTCTCTCTCTCTCTCTCTCTCTCTCTCTCTCTCTCTCTCTCTCTCACGCCCTTTCCTTTTACAATTCCTCTGTGGTTTCGCGCTAAAGGACGCACACAGAAAAAGCACATAAAACAAACGCCTATATCGTTACTCATTGTTTTATGTGTTATAGTTTCTTTGGCTCGCTTGATTTATTATGTGCGTTTGTTTGTTTACTTGCCAAGGCATTCTTATGTTTCATCATGTATGTTGTCTTTGCTTTTAACAGTTTCTCTTTGCCGTTTCTTTCGCTGGTTTATTTATGTTCGTTTGTTTATTTGCGTTTAATTGTGTTTTTCACTGGGCTTTTGTTTCTTTAAGTTCTCATCTGTGATCGTGAATGCTTTCCACTTTTTGTAAATCTCGTTGTTTCTTTGTGATTAGTTACAGTCATTTTGAATTTCATGCAAGTGTTGTAATTGATTTTCATTGATTCTGTTTCGATGCTTTTCTTTCCTGTTTTGTTTGTTTGTTTGTTCCTTTCTGTCAATCTCTCTCTCCCTCTCTTTTTCTCTTTCGGTCTCTGTGTAGCGTGATTAGTCTAGCTTTTTGTCTGTCTGTCAATCATTTGTCCGCCCGCATGCGTGCGCTTCCGTTGATGGTTATACTAGGAGACGTAATCACCATTAGTATTTCATTTCCAATATTCTTTTCTTTTTCTTAATTAAATAACAAGTAGTTAAATACTAATTTCAAAGATCAGTTGTCTTCAGAATCACATAGTTTTCAATCTGTCAACAGATCCATCTACATCTTTTACTTCACTTTCATTTCCGAGTAATGTTTACTTTCCATCTATTTCTTTTCACAATTCAAAAATCACAATGCTTTTCAAGATTTCTTTTCATAATTCCAGAATCATTATTTATATCCCATTTCCAACTCCGGAGCATACATCATGTACAAGCAAGCTGTCGGACCAAAGTCATCCATGTCAAGATACTACATCATTTATAGGTTCAAGTTAGAGATCTCATCAAAAATCTGTTCTCTAGAGAAGGTAGGCCTAATGGTAATCTAAGATCAAGTAAAAACTGATCTTCTCAAAACGCAGCCAGGATCAGCTTATATAGGTAACGCGTCGTGATGAGAATGACCTCCATCACGACCATCTCTGCTCAAATTAGCAACAATAATGAAGTAACTTGGGAGTAACAATGGGCACCAAGCATCTGTGTGTCTTGATACTCCTTTTATTAAGATAAATCAGAAGTGCACCAAGGTTGCCAAATCAGGTTACATTGATAGAATACAACCTTACCGACCACAATAGTCGACATATGGTGGTAATAGGAATGATTCTGTTACCTGGACTAGGCCTTACCAAAGCTAGGGTTTGTCGGTCATCAGTTACAGATAGGGAATCGTGCCGGGGGAATGCTGTAATCCCTGTTGATTGTGTCTTTCTCTCTCTAACAGTCTGTCCGTCTTTCTGTCTCCCTGTGTGTCTCCCTGACCCTGACCCTGTCTCTATTTTTGTGTATCTTTGACTCTGTCTCTGTCTCTGTTTCTCCCTCTCCCTCTCTCTCTCTCTCTCTCTCTCTCTCTCTCTCTCTCTCTCTCTCTCTCTCTCTCTCTCTCTCTCTCTCTCTGTTTTTCTATGTCTATATTTGTCTCTCTGTTTCTCTCTCTCCCTCTCTCTCTCTCTCTCTCTCTCTCTCTCTCTCTCTCTCTCTCTCTCTCTCTCTCTCTCTCTCTCTCTCTCTCTCTCTCTCTCTCTCTCTCTCTCTCTTTTTCTATGTCTATATTTGTCTCTCTGTTTCAGCACACACCCCTCTCCGTCTCTGTCTCTCTCTCTCTCTCTCTCTCTCTCTCTCTCTCTCTCTCTCTCTCTCTCTCTCTCTCTCTCTCTCTCTCTCTCTCTCTCTCTCTCTCTCTCTCTTTCTCTCTCTTTTAGGGGTTACCTTAGACAATAATCTTTCTTGGTCTCCCCATATTAGTAGTTTGAGCAAACGTGTCTCACAAAAAGTCTTCCTCCTCTCTAAAATGAAAAACTTTCTTAATCTCGATGCCCGTAAGCACTTCTTTTATGCATGTATTCAATCACACATAGATTACGCCTCTACACTCTTCGATTCAAGTAGTACCAACACATTAAAGCCATTAATCAATGTTCATAAGCGAGCCCTTAAAGCAGTCCTCATAAAATCGTCTTCTCTAACTTTTCAAGATAACATCACAATACAAAATTTACCTCTTACAGACAAACTTCAATACAACAAAGCTGTCATGATGTTTAGAATAATCAATGGTTTGGCACCTCCAACATTAATTAAAAAGTGTCCAATCAACCAATCTAGATATACTAACAATATTATTGTTATTCCAAAACCTAGAACTGATCTTTTAAAAACAAGCTTAACATACTCAGGTGGTACTCTTTGGAATCCCTTAACAACTAATCTTAAGCAGAAAAGCAGCATTACTTCCTTCAAAAACGCGTATCAAAATATTATATTTCAGAGACTAAAAGAAAACATGTCAACTGTATCCAGATAACCATTCTATTATTGGGTATACAATACCCGCATCAGAAGATGTGGATACATATTAAGTTACTTGAATGATGATATCTATGATTGCTGATTTTGATATAATATGTGATAACATATTTGTTTGATACTTTTGTATGATATAACTTGATTTGTGCGTGTGTGTGTGTGTGTGTGTGTGTGTGTGCGTGCGTGTGTGCGTGCGTGTGTGTGTGTGTGTGTATGTGCGTACGTGCGTGTATGTGTGGGTGGGGTGTGTATGTGTATGCCTATTTGCATGTGCGTGAGCGATTATTTCGTTTTGTTGTTGAATTTGTTGCTTTTAATTTTTGTTGTTGTTAAGCGCATAGAGCTCCACATTGGTGGAGGAATGCGCTATATAAATGATTCACAATTATTATTATTATTATTATTATTTGTTTATTACTATCATACTATTACTGATAATGATAATGATGAGGAGTGTTATCCTTTGCTGATTTTATGTTTGCTTGATGTGACATTTTTAGTCCCCGAGCTCGGGGAGCTATTGTTTTTGTCTGGTCCGTCCGTCCGTCTGGTGTCCGTCCGGTGTCCGTCCGGTGTCCGTCCGTCCGGCTTGCCTCCGTCCGTCCGGCTATTCGTCCGTTTTTCTCAAAAACTATTCAGTGTATCATCATCAAATTTGGTATACTAGTTTGCCAAGATGCAAGCTATCCACTGATGTATTTAGTTTTACATTAAGGTCAAGGTCGCGCCAGTTACGGGGTTCAAACCCAGAAACACATAATCGCTAATATCTCACGAAATTTTGCATGTATTTCAATGCAGTTTTTTTGACATTTCTTGATGAATGGTCTATAACACAGTTGTCATGAATTTTTCTGTGCGCTTGTGTGCGCATGATCGCGCGCGCTCAAATCACGGGTCCGAACCCCAAGGCTATATATAAAAGACTATTCATTTACGTGCTGTTTTGATGCGTTTTTATGTAGTTACGTGCTGTTTTGATGCGTTTTTATGTATGTGTACAACCGACACATTCCGATTTCGGAGTAGCTCGGCGATGCTGCGAGGGGACTTTGCAGCCGCTCGGCGTTGCACTTGTTTTATTATTTTTTTCCTGCCTGTACTTTAAATTCCAAAATGTCCCCATCCTTATCCCCCTCTGTGCCTCTTCCCCCCTCCTCCCTCCTCCTCCCTCCATTTTCTTCTCATTTCTGCATGTACATATATTATTTAGCTTTCTTGTTTGATTTACTTTATTTTTCCCCAGGGCTGGGTGGAAAAAAGCATGTAACTTGCTTATCTCATGTTCCCTGGTTAAAACAAAATTCGTTTTCGTTTTTCTCACTGTCTGTCTGTTTTTCTATGTCTATATCTGTCTCTCTGTTTCTGCTCCCCCCACCCCCCTCTCCGTCTCTGTCTCTCTCTCTCTCTGTCTCTCTCTCTCTCTCTCTCTCTCTCTCTCTCTCTCTCTCTCTCTCTCTCTCTCTCTCTCTCTCTCTCTATCTCTCTTGGTCACAAAGCGAACTTACTGCGTGGAGAAACTCTCTATTTTACCGATATTCAGCAGTCAAACATGAAGAGATATCGATACAGAAAACCGACTTCGATCAAGATGACAAAGTTATCTCCCTGCCCCCGTGGGTCAACAAGCCGTCTCCCCTCCTGGCAAAGTCTGTTATCAGGATATACCGAGGCGAGTCCAAGCGAGTCACGCTGTCCTTGTACTTTACTCAGCAGGGCACTGGCACGTTGCTGTGTCAGGGGGTGCACTGTCAGAAATGGGATAAGGACGAGTGCGAGGTACTGAAGGACATTGTCTGCAAAGTCTGTGAGGGCGGTGATCTACATGCTATCAAGACGGATCTCATTTCTTTCCCCGTGACATTTTTGGAAGAGGAAGGGGAAGCTTTACAACTATGCACTCCTAAAGATGGACAGAATAATGAAGAAGATTTAAAAGCCATGTTTACCCCTACCCCCATTGTACCCCCTGGTTCGGATGAAGAAAAAGAGCAGAGTGATGTGAGTGAACTTGCACAATGTTTAAGTGGTATGTCTATTGTTTCCCCTGTGTTTGATGTTGTTAAATGCTCTGAAGCATGCCTTGATCCAAAGTCAGACAATGTGGATGTAAACCATGCTGTTCTACAAAGAAACATCGACACTGCATTAAAACAGGACATGCAGAAACACACTCCAAAATTGCACAACCATGAAAAACACTATCGCAGGCGCGCACTGTGCCCAGCGATCCATGCAGACAAGACACTGACAGATACGATCAGTAACATTGAAGTCACTGTGACAGGTAAGGTCAGTAACCTTGAAGATAGTATGGATACTGTGATAACTGATCTGATTGCCCATGAGTCTAATATGTTTTCCAAACTGGACGACACCAAAGTTGACATTAAGAATACTTTGAAGCGTCACATTGACCATAGGATGGATGAGGTACAGTCCTCAATCAATAATGATTGCTTCACTTGACTCAGGGCTACTTACTATTAAAAAGGACACTCATTCCCTAAAGACTTGGTTAGGCAACGTTCAGTCCGACATAAAACAGTTCAATGACCCTCCTTGCCCAACAAGAAGTATCTCAGTACAGTGTAACATCCTTGATACATGTGTCAGTAGTAAAGCTGAGAAAGATGAACTCGAGTCCAAGTCCCCCAAAGACATCTCTGTTTCCCCTCCAGTCCAGGTCAGTATCAAAGCAAGAAGCTCCCAACTGCTTCCTCTGGAAAAGGAGGAAGACGACAGGGACTCTGTACAAGTTCTTACTCTGGAAGATAGTAGCAGGCCTGTCTCAGAAATCGCTGTGGTTGATATTAAAAATCGCTTTCAGATACTCTCCCAGGTAAACCAAGAACAAGAGTCCCTTGAAAATAGCCCAAAGCCAAAACGCTCTCCTAAAGCAAGTGACGCTAGTAATGAAGGCCGACTCAAGTCCCCATTCACCTCCTCACAGGATAAAACAGAACTTGAAAACAAACTTTCCAATGAACAGGTTCTAAAGGGTCTAACTATTCCCATGAACACGTCATCTCTTGTGATAGGTGATTCTATCATTAGATTTATCAATCCAAGGAGACTAGGATCTCACAAAGACCCATTATTTAAAATCTGCATACCAGGTTTAACTGCACTGGACGTTGTGAACTGGTTAAGACAGTTAGAAAAGCAGACTCATATTAACACAGTTATCGTACACGTGGGTTAGCGACTGTCCAGTCTCAACTCAGAGTTGGGAGGAGCTCATTAGTCTGTGTAAGAGTCGTTTTCCTTCTGCGTACATAGCTATTAGCTCCATTGTCCCCGCATTTGGTCGTCACCAACTAAACAACGCCATAGCCCCTTCAAATAGAAACCTATATGACTGTTGCACCAGAACCCTCTATAGAGACGCTATCCACCCAAGTGAAAGGGGAACTGCCCACTTAGCAACAAATTTGAAACAGGTCCTCCCCCAACCCCAACCCCAGAACGTAGATGGTAACTCTGCGAAAGTGGGTTCTCACTCTAGGTCACAGCTTGATTGCCCTGATTCCCAGAGTTATGGAGATGCTGAGAGAAACTATCGCTACCTGTCTAGAGCGTCAGCAAATCAAATAAGTGATGCACACAATGAAGCGGTCCCTCAGTTATCATCAGCAGAAGAATATCCGCTGTTGTCTAATGATAGACGTCAGCCTGTCCTTGGTAACTCAGACCGTTCTCAAGGTTGTTCTGGTGAAGCTAGAGGCCCCGTACAACAAGACCAATCCCATTGTCAAGTGGCACAATCGGCATATAGCGGTCCGCCACAGACTGGACGTACCTCACATGCTATTTACAGTGCCCCTCCAATGTTTCCCACATTCCCACCTCCCCCTTATTACCACCCAGGGTATAACATTTCTGATGCTCCCTACCCTAGATTCCCAGTCCAATACCCGTACCCCCCTTTTGGTGTACAAGGTGTAGACAAATCTACGGCCTGTACAATTGCCTGTGGGGCCATCTCCCCCAAGTTTTAACCCCATATCCCAGGGTGTCAATCCAAATGCCCGTAGCTGGCCACCACCTGCTTCTGCAGGGGACTGTGCACATCAGTTAATGTCCCTAGCCTCCCAGCTGGTGTCCCACCGTGATCAGCAGAGGCCAACTGGTAGTTGGTAGGATGTAAGGCCAGTCATTTTAATATACAATTAATGTTGTTCAGTTATGAAATTGTGGAATCACATGCCATGTTCTGATCAAATATCTATGTGAATGTGTATGAGAGAAAAAGCCTATTACATTAATGAGTATTCCCATGTTATTCCTGTTTGTTTTTCCATGCTAATACGCGTCTCCAGTAATTATGTTGGCCTTGACATACCTGAACTTGGGACCTTGAAATCGGTTGTGACGAAAGTCTTTTGTATCGTTTGAATTTATTTTTATGGTTGATATTTTCACTTTTGCAACGTGCTGATAGTGATTTGCATTTGGACTTGCTTGGCCTTACCATTTTTTGACTTCTGTGTGGAATCATTATTGCATGTACTTGTGATATAATTAAGTATCATTCGTTTTGTTCATATATTTATATTATTTTACATAGCTATATTGTTTGTTGCTGTTCAAACTACATTGGTTCTTATTGTTTGAGTCGATTGCGTGTCATAGACACTGGTAAGCTTCCTGTAGTGCTATTTTGGGCACCATTTGCGGTGGTTTTATAGTTGTTGTTTTTGTTTCTGTTGTAACATAGTTTATTTCTTGTTTGAATAACATGGAGCAAAAGACTAGCGGCCAAAAATGGTTAAAAAGAAGTGGATTAAAAATAGGATATTTAAATACGTGTCATCTGCTAAACAAAATTCCTGACGTTCCTTCCATTTTGGCCAATGTAGATTATCCATTTCACACGTGTGTCGTGCGCTAGTTCACGTGAGAGAGAGAGAGAGAGAGAGAGAGAGAGAGAGAGAGAGAGAGAGAGAGAGAGAGAGAGAGAGAGAGAGAGAGAGAGAGAGAGAGAGAGAGAGAGAGAGCTTTAAGATGGATTGAGTTTGTAGATGAAAAGTTTAGTATTAGCATATATTTGACCTAATGCATGGAAACATACTTTTTGCATGATTGTGTTCAAAATAAAAACAGAACAAAAAAGAGGAAACCCAAATAAATCGAGAGATGATGAGAAAACGAGGGGAATCTAATATTCAAAATTTGCATGGCATGAGAGAGAGAATGTAGCCAGCTGTAAGTCTACACCTCCTTCGCCCGCAGTCGCCTTCAACCACAAGACAGCGCCAAGATTCCACCTACGACCAGCCAATGATGCCAACCCACTAGGCTAGCCTACACAACCAATCCTGCGTACCCCCATTCAACTGAACGAGCCCGCATAGTAGCCTATAGGCCCTAGTAAGCAGCCATAGGCCAATGACTACAGACCACCACCGTCAAGCGAACAACTTTGCCTGCAGCCAACACACGGCACGAGCAACGGAGCCTAGCCAAGCCTGACTGCGCGACCAAAGACCTAGGCCCAGGGGCCTACTGGGAAGAAACAAGACAAGAAGGAAACAGGGGCCTGCAAGTGGAAAGAGCATGAGAGTGAGAGTGTGAGAGAGCGAGTGAGAATGTGAGTTTAATTTTGCTAGGCCCACTAGAATAATGCATTCATAAACCATGTCCATGACTATTGTGTATACAATTTAAAAAATTTTAAAAAATAAAAAAATATTTGGAAAGATTCCCCAATTCTGCTCCTTCTCACGGGAAGTAGAAAAACAGTCAAACTCTGATCTCGAAGGAAAAAAAAAAAAAAAAAAAAAAAAAAAAAAAAAAAAAGATGATCCATTTCATGTCTTCGGTTTTTCTGAAACTAGAATAACAGACTGACTGACTCTATAATCGCAATTCCAGGTTATAGTTTAGTGCGTAGAGACCCTAGTTGTAAATTGGAAACGGGGCTAGTAGCATATATACATCAGTCAGTCCATTTTAAACAAATTACCGTATTTGATAGACATGCCATTGAATGTATTTGGTTAGAAATTCGTCTAAGAAAGAACAAATCCGTTTTAATTGGAATGCTATATAGAAACCCTGAGGAGCGATCTGACTGGTTCGATCGCTTTGATTCCACGATGGAGGATGTTGTAAACTTTTCTGATGAGATTATGCTTCTTGGGGACTTTAATATTGATCGATTTAAACCCCACAACAAATGGAAAAGATTACTTGAGTCGTACAACCTAACACAATTAATAACCAGTCCTACAAGGAAAACACTAACCTCCGAAACGTTGATAGACCATATTTATGTCAGTAACGCCAATCATTCTGTAGAAACGTCCGTGCCTATTTTTGGACTTAGCGATCATTTCCCTATTTGTGCAACATGGTCCAAAAAAGGTGTAAAAATTCCCAAATGCACCCATAAATGTATTTCATACAGATGTTACAAACATTTTGATGAGCACAGTTTTTTGTATGACCTATGTATGGCAGATTTCAACCAGGTTTATCAGTACACCGATCCAGATATAGCCCTTGATGTGTGGTATAAAACTTTTCTTTGTGTATTTGATAAGCATGCACCACTTAGAACCAAACGTGTCAAATTCATAGATAATCAGCCATGGCTAACAGATGAAATTAATGCTGAATCTAATGTTCGTAATACTTTATTCCAACAGTCAGGAAAAGACGATGATTATAAAAAAAAAACGAAACTTGGTAACCTCTATGAAAAGAGACGTGCAGAAGAAATATTTTAGTAAGCTAATCTCTTCAAAATCAGACACAAAATCTTTATGGAAAGCGATAAATCAGCTGTCTGGCAGGAATGCAAGTTCCACTGCTTCTTCATCTGAATTGTCAGTTGAGGACCTAAATAATCATTTTGCTACAGTAGCAGAGAAGCTTGTAGATATTGACCGTACCAGTAATAATTATTTGTCAATGATTAAAGAATTTTGTGATTCAAAAAACATTAAATCTGAACTTAAGTTTGAATATATTGCTGTGCATGATGTATGTAGGGAGCTGTGTTTATTGAATACGTCTAAATCTCGAGGTTTGGATGACATAGATAATAACATTTTGAAAGCGTCTGCGCCAATTATTACTGAACACTTAACATACATTTACAATCTTTGCATTGAAAAAAGTCATTTCCCACAAGCTTTTAAAGATGCAAAAGTACTGCCACAATTTAAATCAGGTGATCCAAACGATTGTTCAAACTACAGACCTATATCAATTTTATATATTTTGTCCAAACCTCTCGAAAAACACCTTAAAAAAACTGCTCCAGTCTCATTTTGACACACACAATCTGTTTCACCCTAATCAAAGTGGCTTCAGAAAGAATCATTCCTGCCACACAGCACTTACTAACCTGATTGAACAATGTCATATGAACATAAATAACGATCTTATCACAGGGGCTATATTTGTAGATTTTGCAAAAGCATTTGACACCATTGATCATAACCTTCTCCAAAGAAAGCTAACTCTATATGGTCTGTCAACAGAATCGGTTAGTCTCATATCATCTTTTCTATCCAACAGGCGGCAATTGGTCCATCGGGACTGTAAATCATCCTCATTAATATCAGTAAAGTATGGTGTGCCTCAGGGCTCAGTCTTGGGTCCCATTCTTTTTACTATTTATATAAATGATTTACCTTTACACATCTCCTGTCCCTGTGAACTTTTTGCCGATGAAACTACTTTACACGACAAGAACAAGACTGCTGACTTAGTACTTACCAACTCACAAAATGACGTGAACAACTTAGTGACATGGACTGAATATAACCACATGGCCCTTCATCCTAAAACATCAAAGCTTATGCTAATTACCACAAGACAAAAGCGACAGAACATAAAGTTTGATTTACCAAAAATGAAAGTACATGACAAGTTTATAGAAGAAGTGGACTCGCATACTATACTTGGTCTGGGGGTTGACAACAATCTTTCTTGGTCGTACCATGCCTCTATTCTCACTCGTAAGTTATAAAAAAAAATATTTCAACTAAACAGAATCAAGCACTTTCTTGATATTCACACCAGAAAACTCTTCTTTCAATCATATATTCAACCTGACATTGATTATGTTTCAACTTCTTGGGATCAAGCAAGCAAAAACTGTCTAAGACATTTAGAAAGTATTTATCAACGTGCAATTAAACTAATTCTTCTTAAATCATCAACACTACAAATTTCTGATTATAAAATTGTTAACATACTTCCCTTCCACTCCAAATGCCAATTTAATAAGGGTGTATTTATGTATAAAATTTTAAATGGACTCGCACCTCCTTATTTATGTAAAAGGTTTCCTGTAACTCAGGTGCGGAATAAAGAAACCATACTCCTCCCCCGACCTAGAACAGACTTATTTATGTCGTCGTTAACATACTCAGGTGGAAGGTTGTGGAATGAAATCCCTGAGTGCATAAAAACTAAAAGCACATTGCTGTCATTTAAATATGCTTTAATAAATATTTATTCGAAAGGTTATAACAGTTCATTCCCCTTTTCTAAACTTATCTATTGTGCATGTTATAATTCTAGTAAATGCGCATGTCTGTAGCTATGCTCCTACTACCTGATATTGTAAAACTGTCAATTGATTGCTTGTCTAACTATGATTTATGTGTGTGAAAGGAATTGTGAGAATGTTGATTTATATGTCATGTTGTCCTTGTTCTTTGGATTTGTTACATTTGATTGTTACATTGTTTACTTTTGAACCATTTGAGTTTGTTTTGTAATTTATTTATTTATTTATTCACTTCATATGTCATTATTTTAGAGGACCCGATGAAAATAAGTTATTTCTGCTTACTCAGTTTATCCTCATTAAAAATTTCGAGTTCGAGTTCTCTCTCTCTCTCTCTCTCTCTCTCTCTCTCTCTCTCTCTCTCTCTCTCTCTCTCTCTCTCTCTCTCTCTTGTACAAAGGGAAAACATTGAGGGAGGGCGTCACGGTGTGAAG
Organism: Phymorhynchus buccinoides; assembly: GCA_017654935.2. Taxonomy (NCBI): domain Eukaryota; kingdom Metazoa; phylum Mollusca; class Gastropoda; order Neogastropoda; family Raphitomidae; genus Phymorhynchus; species Phymorhynchus buccinoides. Next base: position 33,138,072 of record CM065694.1, read on the forward strand.
CAATTTTCTCTTCTGACCTAATGAATAGAGTTGAGAACCGGTTCAAAATTCCGAACCGGTTTTATCGAACCGGTTTTTAAACCAGTAGTCTCATCACTAGTCTTACCTATGCAAACACATATTTGTCAGAATATTCACACACACGCACGCACACATACACACACACACAATAAATAAACTTATGACTTATGCACACACACACACTCAACTCAACACTCAAAGTCAAAGTCAAAGTCAAAGCCATACACCACCACAAACTAGAAACAGCTACTCTTGGTTTACAGACACCCAATCTGCGCTGAGAATCAGTGTTTTTTTCTAAAATAATGCGTTATTCTAAGAAAAACTTACTTTCAGTTAAACAAGCGCGAAATGGCAATAGTTTGTGGCACGCGGTCTATTTTTACCACTCCAATCATGAGTTACCTCCCCTGGCTTTTCAATAATTTTAATCTGTAAACCAGAATGTGATCTCTGCACCATTTCGTAACTTTTTATATCTTTTGGAAAACATTTAAAACTATGTATCCTACTTATGCTCATCAAAAGAAGCACCGCATACTCGTCGTGTCTGTTGTAGTGTCTGTATTACATATGTTTATTATTTTGTACGCTTTTAAAATACATCATTTTAAAGAGCGGCCAGAAGTGTAGCCTCGATTTGAAGTGCGACAATTTTGTCAAAATGTGCGACAATTTTGGACCGACAGATCGACAGACCGACCGACCGACCGACAAAGTGAGTTATAGGTTTGTGGCTTGAGCCACAAACAAAAAAACGGTTCACGGCAACTCGAACCGGTTTTTCGAACCGCGAAAGATTAGCACCGGTTTTTTGGTTCAAACCGGTTTTTCCCCCCACCTCTACTAATGAAGACTTTTCCCCCCTTTTATTGGACGCCATCACCGGTCGACGTCACGTGACTTCAAACTGCCAAAAACAGGGAGCGGGGATGGGGGTGGGGGTGGGGGTGAGGAAGGAGTATGAGGTGGTAGGGGACGGGGGAGGTGAGGGGATTGGGATGGGTGGGCTGAGAAGTGATCCAAGACTAAAAGCGAGTAGTGGCGCATTCACACATACACGCATGCACGTGTGTGCGCGCGCACACGCACACACACACACACACACACACACACACACACACACACACACACACACACACACACACAGAGAGACACACACATACACACACACACACACAGACACACACACACACACACACAAACAAACAAACACACACACACGCACACACATACACACACACACGCACGCACGTACGCACGCACGCACGCACACACACAAACACACACACGCACTCCCCCAAAGTACACAATCTCCGAATTAAGTTTCGGGATTTTTGTTTTGCAAATAAATAAAAACATGTAATTTAATAATAACTAGGGCAACGCCGAATACCGGTAACGCCTAGTAATGGTAACGCCTCGTAACGGTAACGCCAAGTACTGGTAACGCTGAGTACAGCAAATTTGAAGCGATTCGGTTAAGAAACGGCGGAGTTATAAGGCCCCGTTTCCCGTTGGCGCTGCTCTGAGAGTGACGCGCTCTCCCTAGTAAAGGTAACGCCTAGCAACGGTAACACCAAGTACTGGTAATGCTGAGTACAGCAAATTTGAAGCGATTCGGTTAAAAAAAGGTGGAGTTATAAGGCCCCGTTTCCCGTTGGCGCTGCTCTGAGAGTGATGTGCTCTCCCTAGTAATGGTAACGCCTTGTAACAGTAACGCCAAGTACTGGTAACGTTGAGTACAGCAAATTTGAAGCGATTCGGTTAAGAAACGGCGGAGTTATAAGGCCCTGTTTCCTGTTGGCGCTGCTCCGAGAGTGACGCGCTCTCCCAATTCTCTTCAAATGTGCCGCCAGGCTTTGCCCCGGCCACAGCAAGCCTGACAGCAAATTTGAAGCGATTCGGTTAAGAAACGGCGGAGTTATAAGGCCCCGTTTCCCGTTGGCGCTGCTCTGAGAGTGACTCGCTGTCCCGATTCTCTTCAAATTTGCTGCCAGGCTTTGCCCCGACCACAGCAAGCATGACAGCAAATTTGAAGCGATTCGGTCGAACAACGGCGGAGTTATAAAGCCCGTTTTGTGTTTCAGACAGACAGACACACACACACACACACACACACAGACACACACTTGCCTTATTATTATATGACTAAAGATCCCACGTTACACACCTAGCAGATTGTTAAAAGTCGAGTAACCAAGTTAAGACATTATGCATTGAACATGTAGCCTACATAATCAGTACATCTCATAGCCCTAACAGAGACAGAGAGAGGGGGGGGGGGGGAGAGAGAGAGAGAGAGAGAGAAAGAGAACGAACGAACGAACGAACGAACCTTTTTTATTGAGGGAAAAGATAAGCACAATATAGGCTTGTTTACATCTAGCCCTCATTAAATGAGAAGGAAAAAAAAAAAAAAAAAAAAAAAAAAAAAAAAGAAGAAAATGTCATAAACAACTAATAATCATCATGCACATAAGATACACTACCATCATAAAAAGATAAATCAAATTGTAAGGATAAATGCAAACACAAACACATTCACCACAACATTCACCATGGTCATCCCGCACACTAGCATTAAATCATACACATTAATTAAACATACATACCAATTGCGTTATACACATTACAACATACACAAAACAATAGTAAGCAAATAATTACGTGCATACGCATAAACTCACCAACACACACACATACACAAGTACGCACACACGCACATCCCACACACAAGCATACACAATACACACACACATACCCACAAAATTCGCAGGCAGACACATACACATTCACATGTATGAACACATGCGCACATACACACACTCGCATTCAAACTCACACATGCATACACACAATCACCACTATAACATATTATGAACACTAAGCATGCAAGGTTAACAGAAGAGAGAGAGAGAGAGAGAGAGAGAGAGAGAGAGAGAGAGAGAGAGAGAGAGAGAGAGAGAGAGACAGACAGACAGACAGACAGACAGACAGACAGACAAAGACACACACAGAGAGAGACAGACAGACAGAGAGACATAGACAGTGAGCAAAGAGGACAAGGGTTGGATGAATGAAAATTTGTTTAACGTCCTCCGCACAGAGACAGAGAGAGAGAGAGAGAGAGAGAGAGAGAGAGAGAGAGAGAGAGAGAGAGAGAGAGAGACAGAGAGACAGAGAGAGACAGAGAGAGAGAGAGAGAGAGAGAGAGAGAGAGAGAGAGAGAGAGAGAGAGAGAGAGACAGACAGACAGACAGAGAGAGAGAGACAGAGAGACATAGGCCCTACAGACAAAGACAGAGAGAGAGGGGGGGGGGGGGAGACAGAGACAGAAAGCACTCCCCCTGTATTAAGGCGCTCTTCCGCAGATCCCCAATTTCTACAGTGACAGAATACTAATAGTCAAGTTTGACTGTGGTCACTTACTGGAAGGAAGGAAGGAAGCGAGAGAGAGACACAGACAGACAAACAGACATTACAACATACACAAAACAAAAGTAAGCAAATAATTACGTGCATACGCATAAACTCACCAACACACACACATACACAAGTACGCACACACGCACATCCCACACATAGCGCCACGATGCGTGCTGAGCAGCGACATACATGCTATTCTTAGATTTATGTGGGGCAGAGTCCAGTATGTATGTCGCTGGTCTAACCAAAGACTCTAAAAGGGTAAACTTAAGAGTTACGGCGAGCCGGGCTGATAGTTATGAATTCTGAGCGCTTCTCGGCCTCTTGGCTAAGACAGTGATTCAGGAACATAAATTGTTGTTTATACCCTGGTTGGTTTGTTCAGCCCGTCGTACATGGCGAAAGCCGATACGCGACGTTCAGCTGAACTTCCATCCGGGCTGATAGAGTTATCGTTAGTGGGGTAGTTATCCAAAGTATAACTGACTCATGAAAAGATAACTCTCTCAGGTTTGAAAAAAAGAGTTAATGTAACCTAGATGTGTCACGTTTAAAAGGGACATAACCAGTGTTTCTGTCCTCACAGAAAAAGGACCGGATGTTAGTCTTTCTTTTCAGTGTCTTTGGTCTAACTTCACATTGTCTAACCTGCTAACCACTGGCCCGCCGGAAGGTTTGAACATATATATATATATATATTGTCTTAACTTGTCATAGTGAAAAAGGAGGCAATTTACTATGTTTAGGTATCAATATTTCCAGTTATACTGACAAGCCGTCGTAGCTCAGCGGTTAGAGTTGCGGACTAGTGACTGGGAGGTCATGGGTTCGAATCCCATCAGAGTCTTGTGGGGGTTTTCGACCCAGACCGGCTCCTACCCAGAGTGAGTGTGCTATGGGTTCAATGGGAAGACTGGGACCACACAGTCGAACTTCATCCACTTTATGGAGGTGTATTTGAGAGTGTTGTTCTAATTTCCTGACCAACACTGCAGGTGTCTGTTCCTCCCGGGCCTGGTTGACGCCAGGATACATTTGATAGGGAGCGTGGAGGAAAGCCCTGTCACGTTGTCTCAAATCCTTAATGGACACCACAGTATCATCTTCATCAGGACTCATGATCATCATTTCATTCATCATCAATCATAAAAAAGAGGGGAACATGTAAAATGAAACGATAAAAAGAAAACAAAAGAAGAGAGAAACGATAAACAAAAAGAAAGAGAAAAGAGGAGACTAAAACAATAGCCAGTTATACTGTTGCTTGGAAGCTGTTAATATAATTAGATCTATAATGGGATCCTTCATGACACTTTTGGGTGATTCTGTCTATGGGAACAAAACCATGTCTTGGAACATCGGCTATCTTTAAGATACAAGGGAAAAGTCTTTTGGTGACACTTTAGTTTAAGCCCTTCCATTACTTATATAAACAAAAAGAAGAAAAATGTGACAGACTGACATAATCAAAATCATGCCTCATGATTCTTCATGGACAGACAACAGTATGAAGACTTCCGTGTGTGTCAAAACGTAACATAGCATTCTGCTATAGAATCATTTCATCAACTGCAGTATTGAATATATACCCGTATTATTTAAACTACGCCGTTTATTTATTCTTAAAAAAGCAACACTCACCATTTTCAACACAAACAGTACTGAAAATGTACAGATATAAAATTCACTTATTTTCAAGGTTCAGCACATTGAGTTACTGAACTAAGTTCATCAATACTTCTTTGTTCTTTGCAAGCATATTGCACATGTACTAAAATGTGGTGTTTCTTAGTAAGAGAACATCCTTTGGAAATGTTAGATGAGGACTCAATCCAATTGCTGGGGCTAATTGAACTAATTCAAAGAGGGTCAGGATATGGAGGATATGGTCAACATGCTGTTTACTAAAGCATAACTTGATGGTGGGCCACTGGGGAGTAAGCTTGGAAAGCATGTTGGTGGTAAAGGTTCTTTTGGCTGCATTTGTTCCTGAAGCTGTGTGTAATGGTAGTGTTGAGACAGATGAAAGGCTCCTCTCCATGCAACGCATACAACACAGGCTGACAAATTGAAGATGTGATTTGGCAAACATGGCCAATCATACACGGAAACCCCCCATGTATTTTCTGTCACACCCAGGATACCAAGAAGTTAACAATAATATCCAGTTAGCTGCTGCTAACGTCACTAACATTGATGACAAGGTG
>CM065694.1:33158728-33166228 GCA_017654935.2 Phymorhynchus buccinoides
CCAGTTATTTCATTATTATTGATATTAGTAAGCCATTTATCAACAAGAGTTGTAAGAGCTGTTTGACAAGAGTGCTTCGTTCGAAAACCAGACTGACACGGATGGAAAAGATGAAAGTGGTCAAAATGATTAAGGATGTGTTTGTTCATGTGACTTTCTAATGGTTTTGATAAGACAGACACGATGGAAATGGGTCTATAATTACAAGGGTCAGAACGATCTCCTGATTTAAATATGGGTGTGATTCTCGCTGTCTTAAAAGCTTTAGGAAAATGGTTTTTAGAAATACACAAATTATATATGTAAGTGAGTGATTCGGATATGACTGGAGCTGATAGTTTAAGAATTTTGCCATCTATATCGTCTAGGCCTCTGGTGTTTGTTTGTTTTAAATGAACAAGATAATTAAAGACTTCGTATACCGTTAAATAAGGCATAGTTAGTTCGGATGAAATTTCTTTACACAAACAAAAGTCATGAGAGAGAGAGAGAGAGAGAGAGAGAGAGAGAGAGAGAGAGAGAGAGAGAGAGAGAGAGAGAGGAGAGAGAGAGAGAGAGAGAGAGAGAGAGAGAGAGATAGACAGAGAGATGGAGAGAGAGAGAAAGAGAGAGAGAGAGAGAGAGAGAGAGAGAGAGAGAGAGAGAGAGAGACAGAGAGATGGAGAGAGAGAGAAAGAGAGAGAGAGAGAGAGAGAGAGAGAGAGAGAGAGAGAGAGAGAGAGAGAGAGAGAGAGAGAGAGAGACAGACAGAGACGCTTCAGTAATTGTTTTATTGACATTGACACAAATACACAGACATAGACAGAGAGAGAGAGAGAGGGAGGGAGGAGAGAGAGAGAGAGGGATGAGAGAGAGAGAGAGAGAGAGAGAGAGAGAGAGAGAGAGAGAGAGAGAGAGAGAGAGAGAGAGAGAGAGAGAGAGAGAGAGAGACTGGACCCTTTAATGTCATTAACACTGGGTTCTCATGACATGGGGGAAGCATCATTTTCATTGCAAAACATTGGAGAACAAAAATAATAATAGAATATTTGAAATAAAATTAATTAAAAAGAACAAAATTATTTGCAAATCAATTTCAAATTTAAGTTATATGAATCAAATTAAGTATTCTAGTATATAAAGTTCTCTCTCACACACACACACACACACACACACACACTCAAAACACACACACACTCAACACACACACACACACACACACACACACACACACACACACACACACACACATGCACACACACACACACACACGCACGCACACGCACGCACACACACACACACACACACACACACACACACACACACACACACACATACTCACACATACACACACACACACACACACAAACACTCACACACATGTATTCTGGCCATTCAAAGGTTAGATGTTTTAAAACAAACTATTAAATATCCATTATTCATTATATATTTTGTAAGCATTTTTTGTATCTTACTCTCCATGCTTCAGCTATGAACTTTGCAATAGATATTATGTTAGCCTCATCTTCTGATGTGAGTAGAGCCACAAGATCTTTTCTGACAGCAAATTATTTTTTAAAAACAGTACTGCTCCTAATGCTATCAAAATCTTTACAATCAAAAACAAAATGGACTTCATCATCAGTTACAGCATTACATAGTGGACAAGGGGTTTCTGTAGATGTGTCAGGTAAAAACCACTTTTTATTGGCATTAAAACCAAAGGTACACAATCGAAACCTAGCATAATTACTGCGGTGCCATTTGTCAGTCATACAAAAACATTTCCACCTGAAAAACGCTTTTAAAAGTAAAATACCATTGATATTTATCATTAGTTTCCATCTCTGAGTGCCACTTTTGTTTGAAATTGTCAATCAGCCTTGTTTTGAATTCTGAAATAAACTGTTGTTCATAACCTACATTCTGACACAACCAAACAACCCCAAAACCATTTTCAGTCAGCACTTTTTTAACATAAAATGCTCAGTTTTCATGGCCATGTTCCATTTCATGCAACATCATATTATATGCTTGTTTACAAATTCGGGTATCAGACAATTTTACCAATTTCAACCAGTATTTTATGCATTTTGTATAGGATCTTATATACAACGGGTATCTTCCTGTTTCACCATATAACATCTCATCTTAGAGAGAGAGAGAGAGAGAGAGAGAGAGAGAGAGAGAGAGAGAGAGAGAGAGAGAGAGAGAGAGAGAGAGAGAGACGCTTCAGTCATTGTTTTATTGACAATGACACAAATATACAGACAAAGAGAGAGTCAAATCAAGTCAAGTCAAGAAATCTTTATTATCTCTATACAGAGAAATTGCATTAGGGTGCAAACACAGAATTACAAAAATAGAACACAATATATTATTTAAGGGCTTAAAAACAGTCACAAGAACTAATACGTCAACCATATTGCACCCACAAAGTTAAAAATTCATATACAAGGATCACATTGCACCAGCAAACACTCAAACCATATTACACACACAGAATCGCTTATATACTAGGCAAGAACATACATTAAATATTAAATCATTTTAGGATTCACAAACACATTACTTTCTTTTAAGAGAAGACTAGATTTAAAGTTAAGAAACATATATACTAATTAATAACATATATACTAATTAAGAAGATATACATCTTACATCCTTTTGTAATTCATAAAACATTTACTTTCTTTTAAAAAGAAGATACATAATACTGATTAAGAACGACTTAAAATAATCAATAAATAGAGTACTATATCAAAGCAACAAACACAATACAGGATACTGATAAAGAACAGCAGTACAGTATAACATTCACACGCGCACACACACAGAGACGCACACACACACACCTACCTTCCCCCCCTTCCCCCCCCCCCCCCCCCCCCCCCCCCCCCCCCCCCCCCCCCACACACACACACATGCATTTTCACTTCCAATGGACGGACATGTTGAAATTAATCAGAGAACCATTTCACAGAATAAATCATGAATTTAAAAGCTTGATCGATCTGGGGACAAACGTTTTCAGTGCTCTAGCTTTCAGTTTCAAAGTCATATAACGGCGACCCGATGGTAAAAATTCATAATATCTGGCTAAAGCATGGCTGTCATCATTAATGACTTTGCTGGCCTTTTGTACTGCTCTTTCGTCATATAAATCTTGTAATCCATTCTGCCTCACACCCACAATCTTACTGCACACATTCATCATATCACTCAGCACACGCTTGTTTCTTACACTCAAACTTCCATGCCAACATAAAAATGAAACAGTGAGAACTGACTCGATACAACACCGGTAACAAGAATGCAGAATGTCAGAATGAACACCGATGTTTCTCAATTTCTGTAAACAAAACATTCTTGGCAGGCATTTCTTATGAACATAATCAACATTTTTTATTATTATCGAAAGTGAGCTTGCTGTCTAGTACTGTGCCAAAATAGTTATACTCATTCACCCTTTCAACGGTCTCACTGTTAATCACAAGCAGTGGGTCTTTGCGAAAATCAATCAGCATTTCTTTTGTTTTTACTACATTCAAATCCAAATAGTTGTATTTACACTAAGAACAAAACTTTTCAACTTCACTAAAATAAACTGAATCTGAATTTGATATATCTTGGATTGCAGAGTTATCAGAATATTTGACGACGGGTGTTTCATCTGTGCCTGTGCAGTCGTTAGTATACAATGTGAAAATAATAGGGTATAGAACTGTACCTTGGGGAGCACCAGTAGTAGTCGACCTTTCAGAGGAAACAACAGAATGAAAACGAACAGACAGAGAGAACAGAGAGACAGAGGGAGACAGAGACAGAGAGAGGCAGAGACAGGGAGAGAGAGAGACAGAGACAGAGAAAGAGAGAGATAGAGAGACAGAGACAGAGAGACATACAGGTAGTCAGTGAGTCAGACAAAGACAAATTGACAGTCAATGACTGAAAGACAGAGACAGAGCTATACCAACACAGAGATATGACCGAACTCAGACAGAGATATTAGTCTAGCAAAGAAAAAGACAAGATTCCAAAACCCGCACATAAAGAGAGTGGGAAACAGAGGCACAGCAGTACTGTGGTGATATAGATGAAACCGAGGGTGAAAAAACAACTTGAAGGAGAAGAATGATTGCGCAGAAAAGCCAATTTGCAGAACGAAAAAGACCACTGCAGTCTAATTGAATTGTCTCACGGTAGTGTCCAGACGAAGGCTGATAGCACTATACACTACTACTGATTACGGTTCCAGACCTAACACGGTGTTTGGACAGTTTCTCCGGAACATTGGCTCTGGATTATGTACCGGACAGTCTACGTAGCAGAGCTAGAAAAGAGAGAGTACATCAGTTGTTTGCACGTAACGAATAGACGAAAAAACAGAGCTAAAGCCGGTTCTACACTTTAACATTATTCACAAAATAGATCCTTGTGGCAACACAGTGTTAAGCCTCTCATAATATGACTTACAACTCACTGTGTGGCCATGGAAAATAGTGATATTTTGTGAATAATGTTAACGTACAGAGACCTTAAAGTATCCACTCTGCTAGATTTCGTACGCTTTGGGGTCAAAGTTATACATACTTTAGATCAACAGAGCAACACTCCCAGCTCGCATCCATGAGTGGATGAAGCTCGTCTGTGTGATCTGTCTTCTTGGTGAGCCCATACCACTCTCACTGTGGGTAGGAGTCGGTCCAGGACCGAAATAACCCTCGCCTCTGATGGGATTCGAACCCGAACTTCCAGCCTCTAGTCGGCGACAATGACCACAGAGCCACGGCGCCTGGTCAGGCCGTTTGTTGTTGTTTGTTTGCTTATTTATGTTATGTGCTGTAGCTATGGAATAAAACAAGAAAATAAAAGACAAATCTAAATCCCCAACAGGAAGAATAAAGGTAGATAAAAAAACAACCACATGTTGTTAATCTCATTAACCTCAGCAAGCAGCTATTTTCAACGATGACGCATCCTCTGCTCACAACAAGATATTATGCCTACTCCTCTACATTAACCTCAGCAAACAGCTATTGTCAACGATGACACGTCCTCTGCTCACAACAAGATATTATGCCTACTCCTCTACATTAACCTCAGCAAGCAGCTATTGTCAACGATGACACGTCCTCTGCTCACAACAAGATATTATGCCTACTCCTCTACATTAACCTCAGCAAACAGCTATTGTCAACGATGACACGTCCTCTGCTCACAACAATATATTATGCCTACTCCTCTACATTAACCTCAGCAAGCAGCTATTGTCAATGATAACACGTCCTCTACTCACAACAAGTTATTATGCCTACTCCTCTACATTAACCTCAGCAAGCAGCTATTGTCAACGATGACACGTCCTATGCTCACAACAAGATATTATGCCTACTCCTCTACATTAACCTCAGCAAGCAGTTATTGTCAACGATGACACGTCCTATGCTCACAAGTAGGGGATAGTGTGTTTTGTAAGATCACCATGGGTTCAACAACGAAATTATAAGTTCTATTCAGTTTGAAAAGAACAGTATGTTATTCCTTGAACATAAAATCGTAGACTAAATTAATTTTGAAACATCACGTGATTGCCAGAGAAGACGGACATCAATGGGTGCAATGTCCAAAAGTCACAAAAATAGTCATAAAACAAAAAACTGAAACAGACTGCAAACAGACGTAACTGGAACATATAGCAAACAAACAACTACACGACAAGTGTAAAGTGACGTTATTGTATTCACAAGAGACAAAACATTTTTCTACATTAAATTTTGCTCCCCCCTTCGCCAAAGCTTCACATAAAATAATAGGAAACAAGGAACTAAGTCAGAAAACTAGATGGATAGGAGATCAATTGAACTCTGCAAAAGTCAGTTTTCTGGCAAAATATCCCGAGTAGCAGGAGCAGGAGCAATGTACTCACTTGCGTTGTCACAATAAAATAGGGGGAAAGCGGGTACTTGGACGGCAAATCAAAAAGGCCTTTGGGGAAAATAATGCTTATGTTTTAATCTGCAGTGGTAGCTCTTCTCTCTGGGAGAGGAACTGGGGCCCTGGAACCAGCTTTTCAGTACAAATTCAAGGTGACTATTTGTTTGAGAAATGTTGCTACTGCTTTGTTTTCTTTGGAAATTTACTAATGATTTCACATTCAGAACACACAAACGGCTACTTATTTCTTTTCTTTTTTTTTTACTGACAGAATAAATGTTTCATCATCAGTCACGATGTTCTAGATGCAAGCTGATTTCTCGACATCAAATATTATTGTGTAGTTTGGGTGCTTTATTCAGCCATAACCCTTCTCTGCTCTTAAGTAAACTAGTGGGGCACTCAACAGTTATAACGTTTCCATATACCCAGGTGCTCTAGAAATATCTTATCAAGGCTTCCTGATGAAATGCTCATTATGCTTTCCATCTCATCAGCACTTATCCAGAGATGTACCCTCTATTTGGTAAATCGCCAGAATTCTGGGACAAATCTTTGCCCTGAAAACTGATCCAGAAGATACCCTACTTATGAAACATGTTAACTCAATTTTCTCTCAATTAATGGGCTATGCGACTCCAGATTCTTTTGCGATGTGATCACAAAATACGAAACATGTATATTGTTAGGGCATCCCCATCAAGCCGTAATATCAGAGCAGGTGTCTGCTGATCCAGTTTAAAATTTGTTCCGCTGCAGGATTTAGAGAACCAGAAGTGATTTTCTTCTGTTTGTACAATACTGCTGGCCCTGTCATTGTTGACATTATGCATGACAAGTAGGCAATATCTCTGCTCATTAATAGGTGGAAAAATGAGCTGCGCTCAGCCATCAGCACTAGTAGAACCCGGCTACGTAATGAAGACGCTAGTCCTCTCAAGGTCACTATGACCTACGCTGATAAGAAAGATGTCCAAGTTCTTCCCCACTCACTACCCGGACCCAATTTGATCCCATGTTTTGGGTTATTCTTGTTTTTAAAGGAGAAGTTAAAAAAACCGAGAATATTCTCCTGTCCAAGTCCTAGAAAAAGCATTGATTTCACAGATCAACGCATTATTTCTGTCAGAGTACCAACAATACTTTAATCACAGCCACAATGCTTGAAAATGTGTTTGGTTATCAGAGAAGGGTGGCTTACAGTCATGTAAATGTTTCATGTAAATTGACCACTCAGTTGCAGTCTTACAAAAATAAGGACTTTATTTATTGATGGGCCCACTTAGATCCATATAATAGCACTGTCTCTGTTTCAACAAAAACGTTTTCTCTCTCTCTCGCTGTTGCAGGTAACACCCCCCCCCCCCCCACACACACACACACACACACACATAGTCCATACCCATATTAATATAATAGTTCTATATAAGAGTTCTTTTTCCAGATTGGTCTTTTCTGACTGCATCTAAATAATATTATGTAGACCTATTTTAAACCTTACAACAGATTATTTATACTACTCACAAAACATTACAAGACCAGATCTACTTGCAGTAAAAACGTAGTGTAACTGGCAGGCAAAAA
>CM065694.1:33171228-33203728 GCA_017654935.2 Phymorhynchus buccinoides
GTATAGATGGAAATATTGTCACAGAGGTAAGATGGAGCAGCTTTATGGATAGATTTATAGCAAGGGTGTTTAATTTATACTCAATTCTGTCTGCGACAGGAAGCCAGTGCAAAGAACGGAGAAGAGGGCGAACATGATCGAACTTTTTCTTCCTAAGGACAAGACGAGCAGCTGTGTTTTGAATATGCTGGAGACAAGATAGAGAAGAGACTGATAGGCCAGAAAGGAGAGCATTACAGTAGTCAAGATGAGAAAGGATGAGGGAAGTAACAAGTTTTGCTGTGGCTTCATCTGAGAGATATTTACGAATACAGCCAATGCAACGAATTTGATAGTAGCAGGACTGACAGGCCTGAGTCAGGAAACTCTGCATGGAAAGGGTATTGTCCAAAGTGACACCTAAGTTTTTGACAGAGTCTGAGAGGGGAATGATATTGTTACCCAGTTGGATTGACTCTATGGAAACAGAGGCTAGTTTGTTTTTTGTTCCTACAAGCATTGCTTCGGTTTTTTCACCATTTAATTGAAGTTTATTTTGAACCATCCAATTTTGAATATCAATGTAGCAGTTGTTACTTTCTGAAAGAATGGAATCTAGATCTTCAGGGGTTGTACTATTTTGGAGTTGTGAGTCATCTGCATAGAAGTGATGTTTCATGTTGTGTTGGCCAAGAGGTGATGTATACAAAGTAAACAGTCCTCCAAGCACGGACCCCTGGGGCACTCCACAAGAAAGCCTAACCTGTTCAGACTGACGACCATTGACCAGAACTGATTGAAAACGAACAGAGAGGTAAGAGGAGAACCAAGAAAGAGTGGGGCCATTAATCCCAAAAGTATGTTCAAGACGAGACAGAAGAATGAAGTGGTCTATGGTATCAAATGCAGCAGAGAGATCAAGAAGCGTCAAAAGAGAAATTTCACCAGCATCAGAAGCATGTAGGAGGTCATTGACGATTTGAACAAGGGCCGTTTCAGTACTGTGATTGGCTCTATAGGCAAACTGATAAGGATGATGAAGATTGTTTGAGGATAGATGATCGTTAAGTTGTTTCAGAACAGTCTTCTCTAGGAGTTTGGAGAGAAACGGGAGGTTAGATACAGGTCTGTAGTTTTTCAGATTATTGGGATCCAGATTGTTCTTCTTGAGAAGGGGCCTTACAAGAGCGGTTTTGAAAGCAGAAGGGAACACACCTGAAACTAATGAAGAATTGATGATGGTGGTGATTGATGGCAGAATGTGTTGATAGATTTGTGAGAACAGAGAGGCTGGGATGGGGTCAAGATCACAAGATTTAAAATGCATTTCTTTCAGAGTAGAAAGAACTTCGGTCTCAGACACCGGCTTGAAAGAGAGAACGGGAACACCAGTGAACGATGGGTCTGGAATAGTTGGTTGAAAAGGCATAGAGTCTATTTTTGATCGTAGATCGAGAATCTTGGTGGAGAAAAAGGAGGAAAAGGCTTCTGGCAGTTTGTCAGGACTGATATTTGATGGCAGAGGACTTGATTTCTTAGTCCCTAGGAGATCAGACATAGTGGAAAACAGGACCTTTGTTGTGCTGGCTTCAAGAATTTTAGATGAAAAATAGTTTGTTTTTGCCTTGGCCAGAAGAAGAATGAAGATGTTGCGGAGAAACTGATATATCTGATGATGTATTTCTAGTTTTGAGGCCTGCCACTGACGCTCAGCCTTACGACTAGTGCGTTTACTTACTCAAGTTCAGGCGTGTACCAGGGAGCGCAGGGGCGATCTAGCACAATACGAGTGGATGGGGGAGCGTGTTTATCAAGCAAGTTACTCATAGTTGAATTAAAAGTTGAGGCAGGATCGTCGGAAACGCTCATGTTAGAAAGGAGTTCTGTTGCCTCTGAACTGAAAGTATCCATATCTATAGACTTGAGATTGCGGCGTGTGACCGTACGTTTTTTGGGGGGAGTTTTGGACAGATTCAGAAAGGTGAGGACGGCAAAATGGTCAGAGGAAAGGATCTTAGAAACTAACACTGATGAAACCAGTTGGTCGGAATCACGCGCGATAAGCCAGTCAATGATGTGGCCCTTGTTGTGTGTAGGCTCGGTTACAAGCTGAGAGAGGGAGTGGTTAGCAAGTGAGAGGCAGAGACGCTTTGTGTGAGAGGACTGTTGGTTATCGAAGTGAAAATTAAAATCGCCTAGCACAATAAGAGGACTGCGGTTCAGAGAATAGGAGTCAAGGAGGGCTTCAAATTCGGGATGAAACATTGAATCAGTGAAATTGTTAGTTCTACTAGGCGGAGGATGATAGATACAGGAGAAGACAACAGATTGACCAGACATGCTAAGAACAACTTCTACAGCCTCGAAAGACAGATGGGGGAAGGGGAGGGTTGTGTTGAAGGAAAGGGATTTGTCTAACACGTCTCTATACAGTACAGCGAGGCCCCCACCTAAAGAAGAACGGGGGAAGGATTTATTTTTGTAGCCAGGAGGAGTTAGCTGCTTTAGTTTAGGTTCATGTCCATTACTTTTGAGCCACGTTTCAGTTATAAATACTAAATCAAAGTCATGCTCAAAAACATAGTCAGTAATATAGTCCGCTTTGTTCTCAGGGCAGACAGACTGGGCGTTAAATACACATACACTAAAACTGTCAGAAGATGGAACAGAGTTCAGTGACACAGATGACACGTCACACTGGTGGCTGGGTGCTGTAGGGGGAGGCAGCGACGGAGATCTGGGCGTTGAAGGGAGCAGTAGTGAAGCAAAGGGCTGGTTAGAAGACACATCACAGTCAGAGTCACAGTCGTTGGTCACGCAGTTGTCAACACATGGTTCAGGAACACAACACGGGGATGTAGGGGTGGTGGATAGAACAGATACAGAGTCACAGTGCTGGAAGGCTGATGAAGGAGAGGTTGTGGCAGATGAAGCAGTAGACGAAGGAGAGTTGAGGGGTGCCACAGGAGTGGAGTCATCCTGGTCATCAGGCAGGCAGGAAGAGGCGGAAAGAGGCAGACATCTAGGTGGTGAGGGTGGAGTAGGACGGCAAGGGAGAATTGGATTTGAAAGCACACCGGATAGTAATGGTGGCGAGACATGAGATGGCGTTGGTGTGATTTTCCCATTTCCCCGGGGATTATTTTTACGGGGGTACCTTTTTCTAGGTAGTGACACACCAAGTCCGAGTGCACGCAGTTGGGAGACTGTATCTGGCGCAAGGCGGGAGGTCGGAGGAATGGCTAGGAGTTCGGCACGCGTGTACTTCAGGCGTGTAGCGTCGTTTCATGTCTGGCACGGCTCATTGGCGTGCGCATGCTGGCGGTCGGTTGGAAGAGCGTGGTTGAAAACGGCTGGGGCATGGCAAAGGCGCTGTTCTTGCCTGGCCGGATGAAGCAGTGACCAGACAGGATGCTGGCATTGGGTGGAAATGGCTGCATCGGCAAATTCAAATTTGCAGCCCTCGCCAACAGAAAAATATGTAGCCAAAGGAAATGAACACTAGGATGGACAAACAAAGTCCACGGAAGAAATAAGTCCCACATGATGAAGACACATGCACAATATAAAGTTCAAACACGAACTAGATCACAACAAACACACGCATAAACAGGAGAAGCTCAGTCACTCGAACCTACTGGCAAGCGACCTCGACACACACACACACACACACACACACACAGCTCGCATATATATATAGGTATAAATAATTTCAGTATATTGCTGGCACCGTTCCCCCAGCCTACCGGACTCAGAAACAGAGATAATATATATGTGTGTGTGTGTGTGTGTGTGCGTGTGCGTGCGTGCGTGTGCGTGCGTGCGTGCGTGCGTGCGTGTAACTATATGTGTGTCTGTGTCTGTGTATGTGTGTTGAAATGTTTTCTTAATTGAGTGTGTATGTGCGTGTGAGCGTGTGTGTGTGTGCGCGCGCGCGCAAGTGTGTGTGTATCGCCTGCCCTGTCTGTATCTCTTTCTGCGTTTGTGTATGTGTGTTTACTTTTTTTTTTAAAGACATACCCATCACAGTCCGTGATAAAAACAATTCTTAATTTCGAATTAACGACAAAAATGGGTGACGTCACAACATACACACACACACACACACACACGCGCGCGCGCGCGCGCGCGCACGCACGCACGCACGCACGCACGCACGCACGCACGCACGCACGCACACGCACGCACGCACACGCACACGCACACGCACACGCACACGCACGCACACACACACACACACAGAGAAGTAGAACACTTCACGATGAGCAATCAGAGGACTACCAGCCCATCTCCTTCAGCACAATACTGATATTTTTTTTTTTAAAGGCCTACGACAGAAAGTGGGCAAACAAAACCTAAAGAGAGGAAAGAAATAAGCAAAACAGACGTATAAAATAAAACAAAAAAAGGAAGCCAATTAGGCGTGCACTGGTTAACCGTTGTCCCATTAGTATTAATGAGGGGCAGTGCTGTTTGCTTTATGTTCTGTTAGCAATGTTTGATATGCAGAGAGAGAGAGGTGGAGAGAGCTAGAGAGAGTGAGAGAGCGACAGAGAGAGAGAGAGAGAGAGAGAGAGAGAGAGAGAGAGAGAGTGAGAGAGAGAGAGAGACAGAGAGAGAGAGAGAGAACACTGGAACAGTGGACATTTTATTGTCACTAGCGCAATGCGAGTACCGGTAACGCCTAGTAACGGTAACGCCTAGTAACGGTAACGCCAAGTACTGGTAACGCTGAGTACAGCAAATTTGAAGCGATTCGGTTAAGAAACGGCGGAGTTATAAGGCCCCGTTTCCCGTTGGCGCTGCTCTGAGAGTGACGCGCTCTCCTGATTAACGGCAACGCCTAGTAACGGTAACGCTAAGTACTGGTAACGCTGAGTACAGCAAATTTGAAGCGATTCGATTAAGAAACAGCGGAGTCATAAGGCCCCGTTTCCCGTTGGCGCTGCTCTGAGAGTGACGCACTCCTGATTCTCTTCAAATTTGCTGCCAGGCTTTGCCCCGGCCACACCAAGCCTGACAGCCAATTTGCAGCGATTCGGTCAAAATACGGCGGAGTTATAAGGCCCGTTTTGTGTTTCACACACACACACACTTGCCTTTTTATTATATGATTACCACACGGGTCTGATGACAACGGGGGGGGGGGGGGGGGGGGGGGGGGGGGGGGGGGGGGGATTAATGAAATAACAGTATTCTACAACATAAACAAAAGTAAAATAAACAAATGAAACAAAAGAAATGAAAATTGAAAGAAAACATTCATGGTTACCGACCATCCAATGTAAAATTATCAAGAATAATATCAGTTATTAGGATTTGAGAGTGAGATATTGCTTTTGTCTCTGACCTCGTGTGATGAACAGCAAGCCTCTTGAGATAGGATGAAAGCAATATCTCACTCTCAAATCCTAATAACGGATATATACCGATATGTATCACCAGAAAAGAAAGAAAAAGAAAGAGAAGTGAAGAAGCTTCCATTTTTTCAATGGTCGCAGCACACACGCTGCCACACACATCCTTACGCAAATAATACAGTTCAACAAAATAGAACATTTAAACATAAATGTATTTCGTAACAGGTGAAAAAAATTCACGTACAGTGTAAAAATTAACACAAAGTAAAAGAATGAACTGAAACACTAACAACAATTGCACTTAATTAAACGAGTCCAAAACGTGAAAACAGAGGGGTGTCAGCTTCTACAACATTGTCAATTTGTTGCGATGTTGATGGTCACAGAACCTGAAAACACGCAGTTTTGAAAAAGAGGTGCATTCACTCTTCTTGAAGGGTCAGTCGGCTCGTTTTCTGGACTGAAGATCAAATCCATCTGTTCTCACGACAGCATTGAGTCCTCATGTTCAACTGTGACACTCCTTGTGACGACCTTCCATTGTTCGTCTGCTATGGGTGTCGACGCGCCTGGCTGTGGGTCATGGAGTTCGATAGGCCTAGGCCTAGATCCAAGACTAGATGTCCCGGCGACGTGTCTTGCAAGTGTGTTGCCCATCTTCATATTTTGCGAAGATGAGGTGTGCTGGTAAACTGCCAAGGAAGAGACGGATTTATGTCCCGTTATTTCGGTTGATGCAGCACAGTGGCGCCAGTGGCACGAACAGAATGGTTGTTGTAGATCTGTGAGAGGTTGACTCAGTCGAGCCATGAATCTGCGGAGAGTATTCATCCCAACTGTTTTTTGTGTGTACCAGCAGTTGTCGTCAGCGGTGAAAGAGTCCTTAGGGTAACACCAGAGCCTGTCACATTCTGGGTCCAGTTTTGAGAGATACAGCTCAAAGCTGCGGACAGGACAGCTGTCGGTGTCAGTTGCCGGCATGAGTCGTCTTGTCGGTGTTTTTTGGCGAGTTCATCTGTAGTTTTAACAACGTATTTTGTGCCAGTGTTTGAGTCGATCTTGATTGCAAATGTCTGTTTCTTCACCTCGTACATATTCTCCCTACCCCTTCTGCAGAAGAAGTAGCGAATATCAAACTGGACTTTGTTGTAGAGTCCAGTTGGGGTGTTGGGGTTGAGGTAGAGTGAGGTGTACAGTTTTTGACGGTCGGCTTCAGTGTGGGGAGGGTGGTGGGTGGTGGCTGCCTTGCCAGCAGCTTTCATTTCCATTACAGCAACGCAGTAGGCTTCGTTCGTGGTTGAAAACGCAGGGTCGTGAATTATGTCAAATTGTTTGTTGTGACATTTCAAGTGTCTGTCCGTATCGGATGGTTTGCAGTGCATTCTTCCTGTACAGATCACCTTTCTTCGTTCGCATTTCCAAGTAGAAGGCTGATAGCTTTTGATCTAGATCTTCTTTCGAGAACAATTCAAACTCTTCCCAGTGATGTTTTTCTCGAAGGAAGTAGATCCATAAAATAGTAAAAGAGAGAGAGACAGAGAGAGGGAGAGAGAGACAGACATACAAATAGACAAACAGAGAGAATGAGATAGAGACAGTAAGACACAGCGACGGACAGACAGACAATGCGAGTGAGAGAGACTTGGGAAAGAGAAAGAGAGACAGACAAAAGGACAAAGAGACAGAGCGAAAGATATATTAGAACAAAGGGAGTCACAGAGAGAGTGAGAGAGAGAGAGAGAGAGAGAGAGAGAGAGAGAGAGAGAGAGAGAGAGAGAGAGAGAGAGAGAGATAAATTGAAAGAAGACAAATTGAAAGAAGACAAATTGCAAGTTTTAAATTTCATTAGCCCACGCCCCTGCTTACATGCCCAGCAAATTTCATTTTACCCATGAACGAAGATAGAAAGCAGCAGACAATTTTCACACACTCACAGACACAGACAGACAGACACACACACACACACACACACACACACACACACACACACACACACACACACACACACAAAAAAAAAAGAAGCTTTGTTAGCTTATTCTTTAACCCTCAATAAAGATGATTTTGACTTGACTTGACTTGACTTGACACACACGCACATGCATGCCGCGCAAACACGCACGCACGCACACACACACACACACACACACGCGCGCGCGCGGCGCGCGCGCGCGCGTGCGTACCCCCACACACGTGCACGCATGCTCGCACACGCACGCAAGCACGCGCACACACACGCACATCCGCACACGCGCGTACCCCCACACACGTGCACGCATGCTCGCACATGCATGCAAGCACGCGCACACACACGCGCGCGCGCGCGCACGCATGCACGTACACGCACGCAGACACTCACACACACACACGCGCGCGCGCGCGCGCGCGCACACACAAACACATATACGCGCACACGCGCATGCACGTGCACGCACGCACTCACGCACACACACACTCACGCGCACACGCGCGTGCGCGCGCGCACGCACACACACGCGCGCGCGCACACGCACGCACGCACACGCACGCACGCACGCGCACGCACGCACGCACGCACGCACGCACGCACGCACGCGCACACACACACACACACACACACAACACACACACACACACACACACACACAGTGGGAGATAGAGGGTTGTTCTCAATGTTGGGAAGGATGCTTGCATCGACTTCAAATACAATGTATGTCCAACATTTTGTGAAGCATGTTTGGTTGTCCATTCTTTTCATTAGTTCCGTTTTCTTTTTTAATCCATGAATACTGTGTACTAGCAGCAACGCCCCGCGGTTGCTACGCTCTGCGCTCGCTTCGCTTTGCGGCAGTTTTTCCCCGGCACAAGTCTTTAGAATAGCAGTTGCCAGGATAGCACTTCAACATGTCTCCCACTGTAGTCCATGTTTACGGAACCCCCTTGGCTCTCACTCTCACTATTGGCCCTTCAAAATGTCTTCCACTGCATTCCCCTGTTAATGCTGATCACGAATGTATATATGGTTATTATGGTCTAACGCCATGCTTTTTGGGTTGCAATATTATGGTTTTACATGCCCCCGAAGACAATCCCAGAATGCAGATATTCCTGCTCTCAACAGGACTCTCCGTGTAATCTCTCAATCTTTCTGTACAGTCGCAATGTCCTTATCTACAGCCCCCCCCCCCCCCTCACCCCCCTCCCACACACACACCTCCCGGGCCTAATGATGGGATCCTTTGGCGTATTAGCCCCGCCTGCCCTACCAACACATGAGCAGACCTACGCCAAACTCCGAGAGAGAGAGAGAGAGAGAGAGAGACACTTGACACTTTGACACTTTGATTGTTTAATGACATTAGCCAGATACAGCTTTCGTGTCGTGTACAACATCATTTCGTGCAACGTTTTCTTGCAAAACAAATTAAGCATGTACACAAAAATAATGATAAAGAACAGAAGATTTCGAATAAAACATATTATCAACACACACACACACACACACACACACACACACACACACACACACACACACACACACACACACACACACACACACACGCGCGCGCGCGCACACGCACACATACACACACATTGTTAACCAACTGACAAATTGAATGACCATCGAACAGTAACAATCTTTGTTTAGATAGACATCAGTTTGCATACTTTCTCTTTTATCCATCTAATGTACCTTCTTCATGCATTAACGCTTTCTTTCTAATATCGTTAGCTTTAGCCACATATTTTGCAAGTGATTTCAAAATGTGTTCCTTTTCTGAGGAGAGAATTGCAGTTATGTTTCTCCTTTCAGCAAGTGCTAAGTTAAATACTGAGCATGTTTTGCGAATATCTTCATAAGCAGTACAGTCAAAGACAAAAGAGAGAGAGAGAGAGAGAGAGAGAGAGAGAGAGAGAGAGAGAGAGAGAGAGAGAGAGAGAGAGAGAGAGAGAGAGAGAGAGATTCAAAGACTCAAAACTCAAAAGATTTAATTGCAAAGGCCACCAACCTATCTGCAAGGAGGTCAAAGAACAAAATATAGAATCACACACACACACGCGCATGCGCACACACACACACACACACACACACACACACGCGCGCACACATTTTGCATTTGCAAAGAAAACATGTGCATCAAAAGGATACAGGGAAAATGATACATACAAAGGCATGCGTTTTACATTTAACCGGCGATTGAGCTATTTGACATACACAACAGTTCTCTTTTCTTCATGGCAAAGAATATAAACATTGCAACTGAACGGGTTACTTCCCTTCGATCCTTTTGAAGAAAAAGCGAAAGTGATGGTCTGTGATCAATTTGGAAAAAAGTTAGAATATACTTTTCTCTCAGATCTTGATATGATTGACAATCAAGAAGGAAATGCATTTCATTTTCAGTTACATTACAAATTGGACACATTTTTTAACCATGTTTATATCTTTGATGTACTTTAATATCGCTAATTCCAAGTCGAATTCTTACAAATGCATTACGAAATCTAGGAATGGTAATATCAATCAAATATATTTCTGGTTCCAACAATGATTTAAATGATCGGTAAGTTGAATATCTATCACTGTTAGTTACACAATTTGCTGTACCAATTCTGCTTGTAGCAATCAACCATGCGTTGTCTTAATTCATACAAAAACATTTTTTTCATTTCCTACCCCTCCCTATACCCAAACAAAAGAGAAACCAAACATGTCTAGACAATGCTTAACAGAACTAACCCAGTTTCTTTCCATTAATGAATTATTACTATGTATTGTCAGTTTTGCCTTCAACATTTCATAAGCTTGTTTTGGTAGTCCTGTTATAGCCATGTTTTGCAGTTTTAGCCAATACCTCACTGCTCTTAAGCTACTTTCGATAGACAAGGGATATCTTCCCAATTATCCATAGATCATTGTGTTTGGGGTATTTGGAGACACATTTAAGAACCGTTTACATGCAAATAAGTGAGATAATTCGATAACATTAAAAGGAGATAAACCCCATATTTCTGCAGCATATAATAACATGGGTTTCACTTGGGCATCAAATAATTTTAAAAATACAGAAGTGTCCAAAGTTCCTAAACTCCACATAGTTTTCATAATTTCAACAATTTTTCTTTTAGCTGTTCCAGAATATTCCTCAAGGGCATATGACAATTTTGTAGTTAAAGTGAATCCTAAATATTTGTAGCTATTTACAATTTCGATTTCTTTATTTTGGTAACACCATTTTTCGGTCTTTCCTAAAAAAACATCACTTTTGTCTTATTTAAGTTTACTTTTAACCCAAGAGAAGTAGAAGCCTTTTCAAGATTATTTATTTGGTTTTGAAGTCCTGTGGGAGTTGTTGAAATTAAGCATATGTCGTCCGCGAACAATAACAGAAATATTTCACGTAAACCTGGACGGAACTGAAAACCATGTCTACCAAACTGAGTTACTTGCCCGGCTAGGCCTACTTCAGTTATTAATAAAGAAAAAATCAGGGGAGATAACATGCAACCTTGCTTGAACCCGTGCTACATTCAAAGAAATCAGAAACCTCACTCCCCCACCGCACGCATGACTGAACCGATTTATACTTACCTTGAAGCATACGTAACATTTTAGTGGAGGTCTTAATCTTTTTAAGGACTAACCAAAGACAATCTCTGTCAACTGAATCGAAAGCTTTCATACAGTCTATAAAAGCGACGTACATTTTACATTTTCTTGGACCTGAAAGACACTTTTGAATCATCGATATGAGAGTAAAAACATGATCAATCGTTTCATAGGTTTTACGAAATCCAGCTTGCTCTTCACAAATTTTGCGTTCTTTTTCTGCCCAGGTATATAGCCTTTTGTTTAAGATAGATGTAAAGACTTTACTTATAGCGCTTGTGTGCACGTGAGGGAAGATTGAATAAGAGGTTTGTGCTGTGCTTTGTGGTGTGTGTGCGTGTGTGTGTGTGTGTGTGTGTGTGTGTGTGTGTGTGTGTGTTGTGTGTGTGAGCATGCATGTGTGCATACATGTGTGCTTGTGTGTGTTTTGGTTCTGTGGGTTGTGTGTGCACGCATGTGTGTGTGTGTCTGTGTGTTTGTCTGTCCGCGTGCGTACGTTGTGTGTGAGGGTGTTTCTGTATGTGTTGGTGTATGTGGTCAGTCCGTGCGGCTCAGTTGATGTGTGCTTACTGAATAGGAGATGAACGAGTCGGTGTTGTTAAATATGTGGGTATGTGTGTTAGAGAGAGAGAGAGAGAGAGAGAGAGAGAGAGAGAGAGAGAGAGAGAGAGAGAGAGAGAGAGAGAGAGAGAGAGAAAGAGATAGAGAGAGAGTTGCTTTGTATTTATGCGTTGTTGCTGGTTGGTGTCATTCTTGAATGCTGTTTTTGTTGTCTATTTGTTGAAGACAAATTGATTGTAAAGCGCTTTGGGCTCATCTGAGGTAAAGCGCTATATAAATGTACAATTATTATTATTATTAACAATGACGCCTCGATAATTTTCGGGATTATTTGCATCTACTCTTTGAATATCGGGATTATTACTGATTTCGTCCATTCTTCTGGAAAAATACCTTGATCATACAGTTTATTGAAAAGATCAGTGAGAAAAGGGGTAATTATATATTCTGCTGTTTTCAGAAATTCGCCTGAAACTTCATCAAGACCAGCCGCTTTTCCAGTTTTAAGTTTACGAATTGTAAATTTAACTTCTTCTTTAGTTATTTTCGCATCTAACTCTGGTATGCAATCATCTTGATGTTCATCGTCTGTAACGCTATGTACGGGCTCCGTGGCCGTGTGCTGTGATAATATTCTAGTGAAATGGTCTTTCCAACTTTGAATGCTAATTGACACACGTTTGTTATTCTTTGGGCGTGCTCGTTTTATTGTTGACCAAATTTTGAACTATCATTTTTATTTTCCTGTAGTGAAAGAGAGAGAGAGAGAGAGAGAGAGAGAGAGAGAGAGAGAGAGAGAGAGAGAGAGAGAGAGAGAGAGAGAGAGAGAGTGTAACATGGAAAAGACGACAGACAAACAGACAGATTAACAGTATTCTTGGATGAGGCTTGGGGGGAAAAGATGGAGCGAGGTTAAAAATAAATAATACCCCACCCCACCCACCCAAAAAGGGTCGGGGGAGAAAGAAACAAGAGAACAATGAAGACATTTTTTAAAAATACTGGAAAAATGTGAAGAGAGAAGTGATATATCTTGTTCGGATTAGCTTCTGCAGTGTGCTGACTGTCTATGTGGTTTAAAGACTGACGAATTGCAACACCCTGTCCCTGTCCTATTTACCCCATGCTGCTCACATTGGAAGAGTGCACTCAGCACCCTTTGAATGTATATAATTACAGTACATTTACAAGACCAGTAAATTAGCAAAGCTCCTAAAAATGTGAGAACATGTACAAAGATACCGTTTCACTCGGTGACTTTCCTAAATTTTGCATGGGCACATTTGCCACAAGTTTACTGAAGAATAGAAGTTGATTTTTCAGTAAATTTGTTACATTCTTCACACTGATTTACAAGCAGAGAAATAATGAACAAATTCTTGTGTTGTTTGTTTGTTTGTTTTTACTAAAGATTAAAGCATATAGCTTCTGACACGTGCCAATCATTCCTTATGTCTGCCTCTTTCTATCTGTCTCTGTCTCTCTCTATATCTGTTTGTGACGTTTTCCCCCTTCCCTCGAGATGTATTGTGGCCCATGGCCAATGTACATTAAAACATTTCAGTGTTCAGTATTTCAGTGTTCTCTATCTGTTTGTCATTGTCGCCCTCTTTCTCCCTCTCTCTTTCTCTCACTCTTTCCGGGTCTTTAAAAACAGCAAATTTCCAAATTTCGTAGAATTTTAAGGACATTTGCAAAATCCCCGTGTGAAACACTAATTTGCATATTTGCTGACATTTTCAGGAATTTTGCAAATTTACTGGTTTTGCATATGTACTGTAACAAATAATATATATGTCTAAACCAAAAGTTGTATGAAAATAGACGTACATTGCAATCGCATGAGGAGCTTGTGAATGGCTGTTCTGTAGAATGAGATGCCTTCCTCGACAAAAAAATCGACATAGAAAATGTTATAGTTTAACCAAAGTAGATATACACCTTTGTTTTGCGTTATATTAAACCTTGGAGGTAATCACCCCCACCCACTCCCCCCTTGTCAAACAAGAGATACAGATTCAGTTACACACTTTGTCCACTACAATCATAGGGTAATTTGATTTATATATATTTTTTTTATGTTTCTATGTTTGCTTGATAAGATCATCAAGCAAAAAGTAACCAAAAATTAGGGCCTATGAAACATCAGAGGTACTGAAAGTACATTTATGCGTTAACTGCTTCGATTTCGCTCGGTACCCGTGGGTGGTGCAATAATTGATTTCCTTCTCTGTGGCCTTTTAATACTTTCTTTCCCGTTTTAGGGGCTAGCCTGCGGCAAAACCAGGAACCAGTCTGAGGCCATCTAAACTGCAGGAGTAGATTTATGGCTGTGGAAAGTTTTAGGTGCGTTTGCATAGGGACACAAGCATGCTTTGTAAAAGTGTGCGTGCGTGCGTGCGTGCGTGCATGCGTCCGTGCGCGCGCGCGTGCGTGCGTGCGTGGGTGCGTGCGCGCGCGTGTGTGTGTACATACACACACACACACGTGTGTGTGTGTGTGTGTGTGTGTGTGTGTGTGTGTGTGTGTGTGTGTGTGTGTGTGTGTGTGTGTGTGTGTGTGTGTGATAATCTAAATCATTCATGTAATGTATGTGAAACACTCCATTTGTCTTCATGTATTTTTGTTCTTTTCACCTCTTCATTTCATTAACACGTTGTCCGCACGAATTTTCTATCGTTAAAAAAGATAAGCTTCCGGTTTAAAGAAAAGGGGAAACAAAGAAAGAAAAATTATACATGTATACAATTGACAAAACTATGAAATTGAAAGGCACAGTAACACATGCGTTGAAGTATTTGCAAGCATATCATTATATATCAAAGTCTCTGGCATGGTGTACTTATGATAGGCCTGCATATTCCATTCTGGCTTTCTTTTTGCCGTCGTTTGCTTCGCCAATTCTCCCCTTATCTTCCATTCTGTTCCCGCCCCGAACCACCCACCCACGAGACAGAGAGAGAGAGAGAGAGAGAGAGAGAGAGAGAGAGAGAGAGAGAGAGAGAGAGAGAGAGAGAGAGAGAGAGAGAGAGAGAGAGAGAGACAGACAGACAGACAGACAGACAGACAGACAGACACAGAGACACAGAGAGAGAGAAGAGGGAGGCGCATGAAATGTTGGGAACGGGAAGGGACCCAAAATATGTGAAAGCTTGGGGTGAATTGGAGAGGGTGGGGGTGTTGGGGTGTGTGTGAATAAATGAATGCGAGGATAGAAATGGTGGGAAAGAGGGCAATTCTTAATGTTTTGATAGTCGCTTGTATCGACCCTAACTATGTCCAACTTATTGCGAAGAAGCATGATTTGTTGTCCATTTTCCCTTAGTTTTGTTTCCATTTGTAATGCATGCAAATGTGTTTCCTTGCTTGTATTGTGCTTGTACGAGACCACACTGTAATTTCAACTAACGTGATAATAAAGTAATTTTCACTTTGACTTTGACTTTGACCCCCAGCACGCACGCACGCACGCACACACACACACTTTTACAAAGCACGCGTGTGTCTATGCAAACGCACCTAAAACTTTCCACTTTGACCTCTATCCGTTTTCTTTGTTCCCCCTGTTTTTACTTTCCAATTTTTCTGTTGTTCCATTCCAACAAGTTAGATAACAATGCTCGAACATTGTTTGCTTTAAATTTTGCTTTCTTTGTGCACAGACTATTTTATTATTTTATAGTTTCACACAGACTGTTCAGTGCAAGAAAAAGCTGATGATGTTCATGGAGTTGCGTCCTTTCCAAACGGGATGGTCTGACACATGTGCTATGGCTAGCTATACTATACACTGAGTGTGTGTGTGTATGTGTGTGTGTGTGTGTGTGTGTGTGTGTGTGTGTGTGTGTGTGTGTGTGTGTGTGTGTGTGTGTGTGTGTGCTCTCTCTCTCTCTCTCTCTCTCTCTCTCTCTCTCTCTCTCTCTCTCTCTCTCTCTCTTCTCTCTCTCTCTCTCTCTCTCTCTCTCTCTCTCTCTCTCTCTCTCTCTCTCTCTCTCTCTCTCTCTCTCTCTCTCTCTCATTTAAGCTTGATGTATTTTTAAGATTAGTATGTAAAATGGGCTTAGGCTTGATTTTATTATGTGTATCGGCTTTAAATTCAAAATGTGTACATGTTACGAGTATGTAAAATAAGGATTAGTTTTAATTTTGTAATGAGTTAAGTTTTACTTATGTGTGTGTTAAAGATGAGGACTAGAAAGTAGGTTCAGCCTTGATTTCGTTATGAGCAGTATTTACTTTTTAATCTGTGTATTCGCTTGCAAATAATATGACTAGGTTTGCTTTTGTTACGAGTGTGTGTTTACTTTTTAATATGTTCATGCTAAAAATGAATAATGGAATGTAGGAATAGGTTTCATGTTGCCATGGGTACATGTATTTACATTTTAAATTGTGCATGCTAAGATGAGTAGGTAAAGTAATACTATGTTTGACTTGTTATATGCATGGGTTTCTTCAAATAAGTACATTTTAATGATGAAGTATGATTGAGGTATTTTTTTATTTTTTATGTTTGTGCACTTCTCTATTTTGAATGTTTAAAGGTGAGTGTGAAAAGTAGGATTGGGTTTTATTTTCCCGTGTGTATGCGCTTACTTCACACATTTTGATGGTAATAATTAGCATAGTTAATAATAATAGGTTTGATTTTGTTATTGATGTGTTACAATATAGGGATGTTTTTTGCATGCTTTATATGTGTTTATTTTCGTTTTCCATTTTCTACTTTTATATATGTATTTTGTCCAGAGGGCTGGATGTAAAAAAGCATGTTATGCTATTACCCTCTATAAATAAAATTCAATCAATCAATCAATCTCTCTCTCTCTGTGTCTCAGGCTCTGTCTCTCTGTCTTTTCAGTTAATTTATGTATGTTGAATTTGTTGAATTTTCTATGTGTCTGCCTTGTTCGTTCTTTCTTTGCCTGTCTGTCTATCTGTGAGTTTGTCTGATTTTCTCTTTTAGTCCATCTATGTCTCTTTTTATCTCTGTTTCTGTACTTCTGTCTCTCTCTTGTTCTTTGTCTGTTTTTATTTGTCTTGCTCTCTTTCCTTGCATCTGTATCTGTCTCTTCAGCACTTCTGTCTCTTTCATTCTCAATTATTCTTGTCTGTCTCAGTCTGTTTCTCTGTCTGTCCTTCTGTCTCTGTCTCTGTCTGTCTGTCTGTCTGTCTGTCTCTCTCTCTCTCTCTCTCTCTCTCTCTCTCTCTCTCTCTCTCTCTCTCTCTCTCTCTCTCTGTCTATCTCTTTTTCTGTCTCTCTTTGTATGTCTGTCTATCTGTGTTTCTCTATCTCTGTCTCTCTCTCAGGGGAGGGGGAGTAAGAGGAAATGGCAGCACGTGAAAGACATAGAGATAGAGCAAGACAGAGACAGACAGAAAGATAGAGACAGACAGAAAGATAGAGACAGACAGAAAGACATAGAGATAGAGAGAGACAGAGAGAGAAAGACAGAGACAGGAATAAAGACATAGAGAGAGTGACAGAGACAGAGAGAAAGACAGAGATAAAGAAAGGCAGAGACAGAGAGAAAGACTTAGAGAGAAAGACAGAGACAGAGAGAAAGCCATAGAGATAGGAAAGTCAGAGGCAGAGAGAAAGGCATAGCGATAGAGAAAGATATAAATATATAGAGAAAGACAGAGACAGAAAGATAGAGATAGGGAAAAACTGAAACAGAGAGAAAGACATAGAGATAAAGAAAGACACAGAGAGAGAGGGGCATAGTAAGACATAGAGATAGCGAAAGACAGAGACAGAGAGAGAGGCAAAGTAAGACATAGAGTTACAGAAAGACAGAGACAGAGAGAGAGGCATAGTAAGACATAGAGTTACAGAAAGACAGAGACAGAGAGAGAGGCAAAGTAAGACATAGAGTTACAGAAAGACAGAGACAGAGAGAGAGGCAAAGTAAGACATAGAGTTACAGAAAGACAGACACAGAGAGAGAGGCATAGTAAGACATAGAGTTACAGAAAGACAGAGACAGAGAGAGAGGCAAAGTAAGACATAGAGATAGAGAAAGACAGAGACACAGAGAGAGAGGCAAAGTAAGACATAGAGTTAGAGAAAGACAGAGACAGAGAGAGAGGCAAAGTAAGACATCGAGTTAGAGAAAGACAGAGACAGAGAGAGAGGCAAAGTAAGACATAGAGATAGAGAAAGACAGAGACACAGAGAGAGAGGCATAGTAAGACATAGAGATAGAGAAAGACAGAGACACAGAGAGAGAGGCAAAGTAAGACATAGAGTTAGAGAAAGACAGAGACAGAGAGAGAGGCAAAGTAAGACATAGAGTTACAGAAAGACAGAGACAGAGAGAGAGGCAAAGTAAGACATAGAGATAAAGAAAGACAGAGACAGAGAGAGAGGCATAGTAAGACATAGAGATAGAGAAAGACAGAGACAGAGAGAGAGGCAAAGTAAGACATAGAGTTAGAGAAAGACAGAGACACAGAGAGAGGCAAAGTAAGACATAGAGATAGAGAAAGACACAGAGAGAGAGAGAGGCATAGTAAGACATAGAGATAGAGAAAGACAGAGACAGAGAGAGAGGCAAAGTAAGACATAGAGATAGAGAAAGACAGAGACACAGAGAGAGAGGCAAAGTAAGACATAGAGTTAGAGAAAGACAGAGACAGAGAGAGAGGCAAAGTAAGACATAGAGATAGAGAAAGACAGAGACAGAGAGAGAGGCAAAGTAAGACATAGAGATAAAGAAAGACAGAGACAGAGAGAGAGGCAAAGTAAGACATAGAGTTACAGAAAGACAGAGACAGAGAGAGAGGCAAAGTAAGACATAGAGATAGAGAAAGACAGAGACAGAGAGAGAGGCAAAGTAAGACATAGAGATAGAGAAAGACAGAGACGGAGAGAGAGGCAAAGTAAGACATAGAGATAGAGAAAGACAGAGACAGAGAGAGAGGCAAAGTAAGACATAGAGTTAGAGAAAGACAGAGACAGAGAGAGAGGCAAAGTAAGACATAGAGTTACAGAAGAGACAGAGACACTGAGAGAGAGGCATAGTAAGACATAGAGATAAAGAGAGACAGAGACAGAGAGAGAGGCAAAGTAAGACATAGAGATAGAGAAAGACAGAGACAGAGAGAGAGGCAAAGTAAGACATAGAGATAAAGAGAGACAGAGACAGAGAGAGAGGCAAAGTAAGACATAGAGATAAAGAAAGACAGAGACAGAGAGAGAGGCAAAGTAAGACATAGAGTTAAAGAAAGACAGAGACAGAGAGAGGCAAAGTAAGACATAGAGTTAGAGAAAGACAGAGACAGAGAGAGAGGCATAGTAAGACATAGAGATAAAAGAAGACAGAGACAGAGACAGAGAGAGAGGCATAGTAAGACATAGAGTTACAGAAAGACAGAGACAGAGAGAGAGGCAAAGTAAGACATAGAGATAGAGAAAGACAGAGACGGAGAGAGAGGCAAAGTAAGACATAGAGATAAAGAAAGACAGAGACAGAGAGAGAGGCAAAGTAAGACATAGAGATAAAGAAAGACAGAGACAGAGAGAGAGAGGCATAGTAAGACATAGAGATAGAGAAAGACAGAGACACAGAGAGAGAGGCAAAGTAAGACATAGAGATAAAGAAAGACAGAGAGAGAGAGAGAGGCAAAGTAAGACATAGTGTTAGAGAAAGACAGAGAGAGAGAGAGGCAAAGTAAGACATAGAGATAGAGAAAGACAGAGACACAGAGAGAAAGGCAAAGTAAGACATAGAGATAGAGAAAGACAGAGACACAGAGAGAGGCAAAGTAAGACATAGAGTTAGAGAAAGACAGAGACAGAGAGAAAGGCAAAGTAAGACAGAGAGAGGCAAAGTAAGGCAGAAAGACAGACATAGGGAACAAGTGAGAGAGGATTTAGACAGACAGATGGAAAAACAGACACAAATAGACAGACAGGGAGAGAGACAGACAGACAGACAAATATAAGAACAATTCACAAAGAGACAAGGGAGACATATAGAAAGAGATAGACAGAGAAATAGACTGAGTCAAACAACATAGAAAGACAGAGAGGATTTGAGAGAAAGACAAAGAGGGACAGACAGAGAGAAACAGAGTATCCCTGTGTCTCTTTCTGGATCTGTCTGACAACATGCAAACTAGAGATAGAGAGACAGGAAGAGGAAATGAGGGAGGGAGGGAGAGAGAGACAGAGACAGACAGACAGACAGACAGACAACAGACCAATGGACTGACAGACTGAGACAGAGACTGAGACAGACTGAAACAGAAAGAAGGATTGAGAGAGATATATAGTGAGAGAAAAAAAAAGAGAGAGAAAGGAACAAGAGAGAGAAAGACAGACAGAGACAGAAAAAGATTCAATGTGTGACACAGATAGACAGACATAGATAAAATACATAAGAGAGAGATAGAGAGCTACAGAGACAGACAGAGCAAGAGAGAAAACATCAAAGCTC
Organism: Phymorhynchus buccinoides; assembly: GCA_017654935.2. NCBI lineage: Eukaryota > Metazoa > Mollusca > Gastropoda > Neogastropoda > Raphitomidae > Phymorhynchus > Phymorhynchus buccinoides. Next base: position 33,191,160 of record CM065694.1, read on the forward strand.
AAAAGAGTATATGAAATAACCCTATCATGTTTGCATTATTCACTAGGCCTTATCACTGCAGCTAACTAGCCCATTGCAAAGGGACGTAACCGAAATTCTGGCTTGTACCAACAAAGAAGGAAAAAGTCCCACTGAACAGTCTGTGTGAAACTATATAGTCTGTGCTTTGGGGTCCTTTGTTATATTCATATTGTTCCTCTGTACCTCTCTTCTTTCTCCTCCTTCTGAGAAAGTGTGATACGACATTGCTAAGCGTCAATCACAGAAAACCTCTCTCTTTTTGTTTTTGTGCTGAAGTACAGTTGTTGTTTTTGTTCAAGTAGCACACCTTACTTACTACATGGTAATACGGGGGTATAAGAGATGGTTGTGCTAGCCTAGGCTTCGTTTTGGGAAAACAAAGATCATAGACAATAAAATATCTACAATTATCAGAAAGCAATAAAGAAAGACAAAAAGACAGGAAGAAAGAAAGAAAGAAAGACAAGAAAAGAAAGAAAGATGACGGATGACAGAATTGAAAGAGGTTCTTCAGAGTTCGAGAGATTCGTCATGCATAGAAATGAGGGGAAGGAACCGTTCCGCTGGATGACTTCCCTTTGCAGTGACCTGGCCTCGCTTTCATCATAACTGACAGAGCCATCATCTGTAATTCAGGCGATAGACACCCAGAGGTCTCGTGCACTGACTCGATCATTTTCCTTTCTTTAAAGTTGCTCTAAAAAAACCAACCAGCATGTCCCTACGCAGCATTTAGAAAGGAAATTTTGTTTTCACAGTGTTAATTACATTCTAAATAAATCAACAAACTATACACTATTTGAACTAAAATGGCAAGAAAAAAAATTAAAAACGACAAAAATACAAAGCGATGTAAATGAGGTGCTTTTGGGGTGTGTCACCCCCCATCACCATACTTCTGCGGATATAAAATAAATATCAAAAGTACTTCATTCGTGCTTACTTACAGCTTCTTAATTCTACATGTCCTGTTAGTACCCAAGGTGAAGGGGGTTACCGTGCACACCCCCCCCCCCCCCCCCCCCCCCCCCCCCCCCCCCCCCCCCCCCCCATGATTAAACCAAAGTAGGCTAGAAATGTTCCTTAGGACCTCCTGAACACGTTACAATTTGTTCCCAAGAAAAAAACTCAATCCCACTATGAGTTATAGCCCCTGATGTAAGGGTACTCCCCAGTCGCCCGGTACACATTTGTCAAAATACAAGTGATGAACAGTTCATTTAAATGAACAGTAAAACAATTTTTTGTTATCCAAATAATGAATTTAGGTGCATAGCTACTTAAAAATGTTTATTGCAGTGCTCAATGTTTGATAGTCTCACTGCAGTACTTCAGCGATCATCGGCTACCGTCATTTTCGCAGCAAAAGTTGTATGTCAATGATGTTGCATCAAAAATAAGAGCAAGCATGGACAGTTTCAGTTTGGTTTCATGCACTACAATATCCCAGGAACATTTCTAGTCATAATTGGGGGTTTTGAGACTTCCGGTTTCAACACAGGATCAAATTTACCTTCCCTACCCCCTAATCATGAAAATTTGACAAAAACTGATATAAAACTTAGCTGTACTTTGTTTTGGATTATATCTTAGTTTTTTGTGTCTGTCCAGCATGATTTGACGGTGCTGAATCCAAATCCGTTGTAGGCCACGTTGTAAATGTTAGATATTTTCAATTATTGCGTAATATTCAAAATGGCCGCCGTAAGATTTTAGAGGAATAGTAAAAATAGAGGAATACACTCAGTGATTGTAAATATTTGGCAACTAATACTTTTGGGGGGTACGAAAGATATATTAGTTGCTGATGTTATTCAAACTAATTGAATTTGCGCATTTATTAGTCCCCTGCCACTCTGTGGAGGAGGGCTATTACGATCATGCATGTGCTTTGCAATTTGTCTGCACAATTACATTATAAACTATTCCACAGAAATCATTTCAAATTTTAAATGGTAGTATTTTACACAACACCAATGTATCCAATCAATGCTTCCATTTATTCTTGAAATGATGCACACATGACACTTGTGATAAAAAAGGATTGCTGCACTAACACTAAGACTGCTGATCCTACCCTACTCAGTCAGTCAGCCTCAGAATCCTCAGAGTTGAGTGAATCGTCTATGCCACTGTGAAGCAGGCATTCCTCATCCTCGTTGTCTTCCCCAACTGTATCATTAAGAAGATCGTCAATAACTGCCTGTGGGAGGACCAGCTCTTCTTCTTCTTCAGTCCACAGGGACTCAAGGATCCCATTGGTCAGCACCCACCCGTTGCCTTCAGTAGGGTTGGGGATTTCTGGGAGAGGCTGGTGGGCTCGTTTCCATATGGCAGCTTGGTAGTTGGACCTTCTTGCATGTTGTTTCAGGTTTCTGCGGCAGGGTGGGAGGGTGGCCAGGTCAATGTTCACATTTGCACTGATGACGTCATCTTCACACCTTCCTGCAATATAAGACAATTCTGGAGTCAGTCTTCTCTTGTGTGGACGTCAGGTCATCCAGTGTTTCTCTGTGTGTCTTTTCACCGTCTGCAGATATCAATTTGTAAGCCACTCCTTCACAAATCAAGATGGTGTTCCTGCTTTGCAGTTTTGGAGCAAGAGAGTCTTGACTCCACACTTGAAGAAGGAGGTCTACAAACTGTGTCTTGTTTTCATCATTTGCCAGGAAGGCAGCCCAGTCAACAGGTCTTTTCATGCTGCCTCCTGACAAGAGGATTTTGTTACCACAACCTCTTCTTTTTCTTTCCATCGATTTAATGCTGCCTTCATGATGCATGCCGGTGCTGAAGACGAAGTCTGTTTTGGGCATCATGTCAAAGACTTTGAGACAAATCTGGCGGAAGGCAGTTGGTACTTGTGTCATAGAGTGGAAGATGGTGTTGCCGTCAATGACTGTTATGTCTCTTCATCAGGGGGAGAGTCAGCATCCTCAACATCTTTGATCAGCCAGTGAAATCCACTGCTTTTGTCTGCTTTTGTCAAGAAATTGTCTGCTGTTCCTAGACTGTAAGGAACAGGTGTCAGCTGAAAGCTCATCACCTCCTTCAAGTCAAGCCCAAGTTGTCCCTACTGTGACTTCACAAGAAGCTGGAACGCAACATTCCCTTGATGTTTGAAATCTGTGACTTTGTTGTTTGTCGATCTCAGGACCATCTTCTTTGACATGCTTGTCATCGTTTTCAACCTTAGCTTCTTGATGGGATCAAATAAATGATCTTTCTTTTCCAGTCGTTCAGCAATAAACTCCTCTTTCTGTGTCTTTCCTGCTGCTTCTGCTTGCAGTACATCTTTTTCGACGTCTGCTGCAACTGTAGCACCAGATGACAGGATCACCAGTTTCAGAGGATCATCAATTGCAAAAGGGCTAACGAAGCTCTCAACAGCTCTCATTGCCCTCATCACACTGTCTTCACTCCTAATCACTTCTGATGGGCGCAGATCACGATGCTGCTCAATCATTTCACTGCCCCCTGACATGTCTGCCAGATCAAGTGTTGTCTGAAGATATTTGATACGTTCATGTGTTGTTCTTACCCATCGATGATATGCCTGGTAGTTGGAGGTAAGACCAATAAGTCCAGCAGCTGTTCCGCCACGACTTTTTGCGTGCAACATGCAAGAAGGTCCAACTACCAAGCTGCCATATGGAAACGAGCCCACCAGCCTCTCCCAGAAATCCCCAACCCTACTGAAGGCAACGGGTGGGTGCTGACCAATGGGATCCTTGAGCCCCTGTGGACTGAAGAAGAAGAAGAGCTGGTCCTCCCACAGGCAGTTATTGACGATCTTCTTAATGATACAGTTGGGGAAGACAACGAGGATGAGGAATGCCTGCTTCACAGTGGCATAGACGATTCACTCAACTCTGAGGATTCTGAGGCTGACTGACTGAGATGTGTTGTTGGCATGTTCACTGTTTTCTGCCAATACTCTTTCCCCGGCTGGTATAATCGGTTTATGCTTGACCAGAAAGTGCCTGTATGAGTGTGTTTGTGTTCTAGATTGATAATTCACACATATTCCAAGTTTGAAGAACTTTTCAACAAACGTTTGGTAAAAGGTGTATGAATATATAGTCAGAGTAGGGTAGGATCAGCAGTCTTAGTGTTAGTGCAGCAATCCTTTTTGATCACAAGTGTCATGTGTGCATCATTTCAAGAATAAATGGAAGCATTGATTGGACACATTGGTGTTGTGTAAAATACTACCATTTAAAATTTGAAATGATTTCTGTGGAATAGTTTATAATGTAATTGTGCAGACAAATTGCAAAGGACATGCATGATCGTAATAGCCCTCCTCCGCAGAGTGGCAGGGGACTAATAAATGCACAAATTCAATTAGTTTGAATGACATCAGCAACTAATATATCTTTCTTACCCCCCAAAAGTATTAGTTGCCAAATATTTACAATCACTGAGTGTATTCCTCTATTTTTACTATTCCTCTAAAATCTTACGGCGGCCATTTTGAATATTACGCAATAATTGAAAATATCTAACATTTACAACGTGGCCTACAACGGATTTGGATTCAGCACCGTCAAATCATGCTGGACAGACACAAAAAACTAAGATATAATCCAAAACAAAGTACAGCTAAGTTTTATATCAGTTTTTGTCAAATTTTCATGATTAGGGGGTAGGGAAGGTAAATTTGATCCTGTGTTGAAACCGGAAGTCTCAAAAACCCCCAATTATGACTAGAAATGTTCCTGGGATATTGTAGTGCATGAAACCAAACTGAAACTGTCCATGCTTGCTCTTATTTTTGATGCATCATCATTGACATACAACGTTTGCCGCGAAAATGACGGTAGCCGATGATCGCTGAAGTACTGCAGTGAGACTATCAAACATTGAGCACTACAATAAACATTTTTAAGTAGCTATGCACCTAAATTCATTATTTGGATAACAAAAAATTGTTTTACTGTTCATTTAAATGAACTGTTCATCACTTGTATTTTGACAAATGTGGACCGGGCGACCGGGGGGTACCCTTATATCAGGGGCTATAACTCATAGTGGGATTGAGTTTTTTTCTTGGGAACAAATTGTAACGTGTTCAGGAGGTCCTAAGGAACATTTCTAGTCTACTTTGGTTTAATCATGGGGGGGGGGGGGGGGGCACGGTGCACGGTAGCCCCCTTCACCTTGGGTACTATGTTCCCTTGCATGTACATAGAATAGGTACAAAGCTTGTAATTATGATATGTCAACAAAACATTTTCTAAAATGTATTTCTTCATAAGTTTACCAATGTGTTAGTTATTAGTGTTCTTAATATCAGTAACTATTTAGCTGAAGGGAAGAGAGAGAGAGAGAGAGAGAGAGAGAGAGAGAGAGAGAGAGAGAGAGAGAGAGAGAGAGAGAGAGAGAGAGAGAGAGAGAGAGAGAGAGAGAGAGAGAGAGAGAGAGAGAGAGAGAGAGAGAGAGAGAGAGAGAGAGAGAGCAACTCTGTAAGTCGTTTAAAATATCGTTTCACACTTATTCAAACAATCTTGTCAATTGTTGGGTGTTACAAGCTGGTGCATTACTAAGACAGATGCCGTGAACAAGGTGGAGGAGATCTGATGTCTCCTGCTGCCCATGTAACACGCTCAAAGTGTCCCCACGCCAGATCTGCCCCTGGCAGTTTCAGCGTAACGGGGCTTATTTCGCGTACGCCATAATTGCCCCTGCCACGCAAATTGACACCATAGCTTACACGCTCAAACTGACCCACGCGATAATGAGACCCGCTGAAAGGGGATTAACTCTAAGTAAGGGATGTAACTTGGCGGGCGACGCACACATATATACGCGTGCACACACACACACACACACACACACACACACACACACACACACATAAACACACATGTCCTTGCACGGTAACGGCTCTATTAACAAAAATAAAATAAGGAAGGTTGAAAAGACTATAATAAAGTGACAACAGGGGTGGGACGGGGGGAGCAGGGTACAGGGGTTCCTGTATGACAATAACAGACACAGGGAAAGCCTCCAATGCACCCTATAATGTTGAAATATAAGGGAGGGAGGGGGGCTTCGTCCACCCACCCACTAACCTGGGCATTGCCCCTGGACCCCGGCAAAAAAGTGACCCCCCCCCCCCCTCCGTCTGTAAGTATTTGATCCGCCCCTGCACACATACACATACACACACACACACACACACACACACACACACACACACACACACACACACACACACACACACACACACACACAACAACACACAACAACAACATACAGTATTTATACGGCGCTGAATCTTGATAGAAATCAAATCAAAGCGCACACACACGTTAGCATTCAAAGCGCATTCAAACAAAAACGCAATACAAAGCGAACACACACGGATAACATAAATGGAATATAGCAGAAACAGACCTAATGGCAAGAGAGAGAAGATAAAGAGAGAGGAGCTTTAATGACGGGGGAACAGGTGGGTTTTGAGGTTAGCTTTGAAAGCAGAGAGAGTCGGTCGCTGACGGAGGGAGAGAGGAAGTTTGTTCCAGGAGGTTGGTCCTGAGACAGCAAAAGAGCGCCGACCAACAGTTGAAAGCTTATACCTAGGGATCTGGAGAGAAAGAGGGTCAGAAACTGAACGTAAAGTGCGAGCTGGCGTATAGATGGAAATATTGTCGCAGAGGTAAGATGGAGCAGCTTTATGAATAGATTTATAGCAAAGTGTGTTTAATTTATACTCAATTCTGTCTGCGACAGGAAGCCAGTGCAAAGAACGCAGAAGAGGGCTAACATGATCGAACTTTTTCTTCCTAAGGACAAGACGAGCAGCTGTGTTTTGAATACGCTGGAGACAAGATAGAGAAGAGACTGATAGGCCAGAAAGGAGAGCATTACAGTAGTCAATACGAGATAGGATGAGGGAAGTAACAAGCTTTGCTGTGGCTTCATCTGAGAGGTATTTACGAATATAGCCAATGCAACGAATTTGATAGTAGCAGGACTGACAGGTCTGAGTCAGGAAACTCTGCATGGAAAGAGTATTGTCCAAAGTGACACCTAAGTTTTTGACTGAGTCTGAGAGGGGAATGATATTGTTACCCAGTTGGATTGACTCTATGGAAACAGAGGCTAGTTTGTTTTTTGTCCCTACAAGCATTGCTTCGGTTTTTTCACCATTTAATTGAAGTTTATTTTGAACCATCCAATTTTGAATATCAATATAGCAGTTGTTACTTTCTGTAAGAATGGAATCTAGATCTTCAGGGGTTGTACTGTTTTGGAGTTGTGAGTCATCTGCATAGAAGTGATGTTTCATATTGTGCTGGTCGATGACATTCGCAAGAGGTGACGTATACAAAGTAAACAAGACAGGACCAAGCACAGACCCCTGGGGGACTCCACAAGAAAGCCTAACCTGTTCAGACTGACGACCATTGACCAGAACTGATTGAAAACGATCAGAAAGGTAAGAGGAAAACCAAGAAAGAGCAGGGCCCTTAATTCCAAAAGTATGTTCAAGACGAGACAGAAGAATGGAGTGGTCTATGGTATCAAAGGCAGCAGAGAGATCAAGAAGTGTCAAAAGAGAGATTTGACCAGCATCAGAAGCAAGTAAGAGGTCATTGGCGATTTGAACAAGGGCTGTTTCAGTACTGTGGTTGGCTCTATAGGCAGACTGATAAGGATGATGAAGATTGTTTGAGGATAGATGATCGTTAAGTTGTTTCAGAACAGTCTTCTCAAGGAGTTTGGAAAGAAAAGGGAGGTTAGATACAGGTCTGTAGTTTTTCAGATTATTAGGATCCAGATTGTTCTTCTTGAGAAGGGGCCTTACAAGAGCGGTTTTGAAAGCAGAAGGAAACACACCTGAAACTAAAGAAGAATTGATGATGTTGGTGATTGATGGCAGAAGGTGTTGATAGATTTGTGAGAAAAGAGAGGCTGGGATGGGGTCAAGATCACAGGATTTAAAATGCATTTCTTTCAAAGTAGAAAGAACTTCGGTCTCAGACACCGGCTTGAAAGAGAGAAGGGGGACACCAGTGAATGATGGGTCTGGAATAGTTGGTTGAAAAGGCATGGAGTCGATTTTTGATCGTAGATCGATAATCTTGGTGGAGAAGAAGGAGGAAAAGGTTTCTGGCAGTTTGTCAGGACTGATATTTGATGGCAGAGGACTTGATTTCTTGTTGCCTAGGAGATCAGACATGGTGGAGAACAGGACCTTTGTTGTGTTGGCTTCAAGAATTTTAGATGAAAAATAGCTTGTTTTTGCCTTGGCCAGAAGAAGAGTGAAGATGTTACGGAAAAACTGATATATCTGACGATGTATTTCTAGTTTTGAGGCCCGCCACTGACGCTCAGCCTTACGACTAGTGCGTTTACTTACTCTAAGTTCAGGCGTGTACCAGGGAGCGCAGGGACGATCGGGCACAACACGAGTGGATGGGGGAGCGTGTTTATCAAGCAAGTTACTCATAGTAGAATTAAAAGTCGAGGCAGGGTCGTCGGAAATACTCACGTTAGAAAGGAGTTCTGTTGCCTCTGAACTAAAAGTATGAATATCTATAGACTTGAGATTACGGCGCGTGACCGTACGTTTATTTATGGGAGTTTTGGAAAGATTAAGACTGGCGAGGACGGCAAAATGGTCGGAGGAAAGGATCTTAGACACTGACACTGATGAAACAAGTTGGTCGGAATCACGAGCGATTAGCCAGTCAATGATGTGGCCTTTGTTGTGTGTAGACACACACACACACACACACACACACACACACACACACACATCACACACACACACACACACACACACACACACACACACACACACACACACGCACGCGCGTGCACACACACACACCTACACACACACACACACACACACACACACACACACACACACACACACACACACACACACACACTACACACACACACACACGCGCGCGTGTGCACACACACACACACACACACACACACACCTACACACACACCTACACACACACCTACACACCTACACACACACACACACACACACACACACACACACACACACACACACACACACACACACACACACACACACACACACACACACACACACACACTGACATTGAAAACGAAGTGACAATAGCATTCAAACAAAACCTTTCCAAAGCAGCAAAAATATGTAAATATGCACACGCACAAGCACGTACAAGTACGCACAGACACACACACATCCACACACACGGTGACACACACACTAAATTTGTTCGTGTCCAATATCCTATAGTATAGGCCTATATATGTATATTCAGAGAGAGAGAGAGAGAGAGAGAGAGAGAGAGAGAGAGAGAGAGAGAGAGAGAGAGAGAGAGAGAGAGAGAGAGAGAGAGAGAGACAGACAGACAGACAGACAGACAGACAGACAGACAGACCTTTTTTCGCGAAGGTAACTGTACAAAGAATCGTACAGACTGGAAAAGACAAAGGGATATTATCAGTACGATTTTGGGTCATGTAATCATTAAATCAAAAGGGGTGCTTTCCCCTTTTTCTTTGGGGACTGGTTTTGCGTGGACAACATTTGCGTGGCAGGGGCGAATCAAGCGTACAGCCTCGGACACATTTCGCGTACACAGAAACTGCCCGGGGCAGATCTGGCGTACGCAGAAACTGCCCGGGGCAGATCTGGCTTGGGGACACTTTGAGCGTGTTACACCCAAGAGGAGGAACTGGAGTCTTGCTAAAATACAAACTAGGCTGTAGAGCAACCCATTAATGAGTGAATAGGAGGTTCTGACTGCTGGAGAACAATATGATGCTGCAGGTGAGAAATAGTCCTTCCACTAACGAGTACATTATGTTTTTTGCCTGATACCCAATTTAATGATAGAGTGTTGGGATAGTGGAGGAGTATCGATATCTGGGTACAGTCCTCGATAAAAAGCTCACATTTGACAGAAATGCTGAATTCCTGCATAAAAGATGTCAATCTCGGATGTTCTATTTGCAAAGGCTACGAAGCATCGGTAGTGTCTTGAAAACTTATCATCGATGCTGTAACAGCTATCTGACTGCAGTAATTGTAATATGTGGAGATACTATTATTATGTGTATCGATTGTTGATGACGAGATGTATTCCAAATGTTTTTATTTGATTGACTGCTATAAGTTAATAATGATTATTGATCCTCTCTCTCTCTCTCTCTCTCTCTCTCTCTCTCTCTCTCTCTCTCTCTCTCTCTCTCTCTCTCTCTCTCTCTCTCTCTCTCTCTCTCTCAGTCCTTATTAGTCCGTCACCAAGACGGACTATTGCGATGGGCTGGTTTGTATTTTTGTTTGTTTGTTTTTTGTTGTTGGTTTTTTTGGTTGTTTTTTCTGTCTGTCCCAAGGATATCTCCCGAACCGCTTGACCGAATCGCGTCAAATTTTGTGTGAAGGTGTGCCTCCTTAATAGGAAGAGATCGCAAACCATTTTGCCGTCGTGACCTTGACCTTGACGTACGATCTTGAAAACCGAAAATCTATTTTTAGCCATATCTCGGGCACCGATCAACATAGGATGTTGAAACTTGGTATGAAGGTGGTTTGGCTTATGCCCGTTCTGATGATGGCATACCGATCAAGGTCAAGGTCAAGGTCAAAAAGATCGCTGGAGCCTGAAAATCGGAGGGTCATTTTTTTCTCCTTCTGTCTGTCCCAAGGATATCTTTCGAACGGGTTGACAGAATCACGTCAAATTGTGTGTGCTGGTGTGTCACCATGAGAGGAAGGCATCCGCGCAAACCATATTGCCGTCGTGACCTTGACCTTGGCGTACGACCTTGAAAACCGAAAATCTTTCAGGGGCCATAACTCCCACACCGTTAGTGTTAGAGTCTTCAAATTTGGCATGAAGGTACTTTGGCTTATGCCCGTTCTGATGGTGGCATACCGATCAAGGTTAAGGTCACGGTCCGGGCGATTCGTAGGCCTTGAAAGTGGTAGGGGTCTACAAATTGGGTTTTAAGCCATATTTTCCACATTGGTACTTGACAGAAGCGCTTCAGATTGTGTGTGGCACTGTATACCCTAGAGAAGAAAACATCCGAGCATAAATTATCACCATGCTGACCTTGACCTTGAAGTGTGACCTTGAAAACCGAAATTTCCTTCTTTGCGCTATATGTTTCTTCTTCAAGCTGTATCTCGTGAACTAGAAGACAGAATCCTTTCCAATTTTGTGTCAGGATGTGACACTCTACGGGGTGTCGCAAGTGCGTGGCATTGCTGGTGACGGACATGTCTGCCGCTCGGCGACGCCCTTGTTCTATCTTGTTCTGATTGAATAATAACAGCTAGCTGACTGCAGTTAATGTGTGGAGATACTATTATCATGTGTATCATTGTCACTGACCACTGGTCTTTTACACTGTACAATGTACAAACATCTTGTGCAGAACATGTCACATCGACACATGGATATATAGACACCCGGACAAATAGACACGCGGACATATAAACATGATCCCCAGAAGGGTTAAGACATTCGCCTGCCAGTTGGATTCGAATCCCGGCCTCGCCCTTTCGACGGAAAAATCGAAGTGAACGTCGAGTCCTTCGAATTGGGACTTAAGGCGAATCTGACCCCTGAGCTTTAATTAAGCACCTTAACCCTTGACTGCCAGAGAAAATTAAAGAAAAGATCATTGGGCAAATCATGCCATGAAAAAGACAACTGATAGAGCCAATCTGGCAACATGGTCTGGGGGATGTTACTCTCTTGACTGTGTTAGACCAAAAGCCAGCATATCAGGGTTACTCCTCTTCATCTGATGACATCATCAGTGATATCATCAGGTCAGTACGTGATACGTTGGTGGCAGTCAAGGGATTAAAAAAAGTCCACGCCAGTTGAAAGTCGGTAAGAGCAGGAAGAAATCCCGCTACCTGGTATGAACCGAGTTGATAGCCAGGTTTCCCAAGTCCGTCCCTCGCCTTTCTCACCCCCTGACCCTTCCAAAAAAATAAAACATTAAAATAAAAAGCAAAAAAGGATGGCGCTGCACTGACGGCAACGCGCTCTTCAATTTCACAGAGACGAGTGTGTGGTATATAGCAACATACCAGATAGCAAATTATATTAAAAGTATAATAACAGGGGGCTAGTTGGTTCTCCGATTACCATTATGTTGCATGGCAACGGGTTATCAATACTATATCACATTATATACTGATATTATTATATACTGATTATATACTGATATGATTTCTGGAGATACCTTTTTATCTTACCGCAATAAATTCGTGTAACAAAGATTTGTGACAGAACCATTACAACAAAATAAAATGTGATGTCTCTGTTCCAGGAAGTGATCTGAACTTGACCATTCAAGTTGTGTGTTTGTGTGCGTGTCTGTGTGTCTGTCTGCGTGCGTACGTTGTGTGTGAGGGTGTTTGTGTATGCGTGTTGGTGTATGTGGTCAGTCCATGCGGCTCAGTTGCTGTGGCTTACCGAATGGGGTATGAACGAGTTGGCGTCAATAATTGTGTGTTTATGTGTGTGTGTGTGTGTGTGTTTGTGTGTGTGTGTGTGTGTGTG
>CM065694.1:33208728-33221228 GCA_017654935.2 Phymorhynchus buccinoides
TTGATGGAAGACCCTACTTCTTCGTGAGGAATGTTGGTGCATAGACCCACAACGTCGATTGTGACTATCAGAGAATCTGGTGGCAATGGTGTGAATTTACTGTTCCACACTTCCACCGTGTTTAGGAAGTGGGTAGTGTCCTTTATGAACGATGGTAGTTGTCGGACAATAGGTTGAAGCCAGAAATCAATGAGTTTCGACAATTTCTCTGTGGGTTATCCAGTCTTTTGTGTAATTTGGGAAGGTGATAGAATGTGTGGCATTTGACTTCTTTGGTGTTCACTGTTCCCCATCTCTGTGTATTTGTGTTGATATGGCCATTTTCAAAGAGTTTGTCGATAAAAGTGTTTGATTGTTGGGCTATTTCCTTGGTAGGATCTTGGGATAGGGGCTCATAGGTGTTTTTATGATTGAGCTGACGTTCGGCTTCTTTGATGTAGTCTTGAAGGTCTTGGATGACAACGGCACCCCCTTTGTCGGCTGGAACAATTCGTACCTTGCGATCTGTCACCATACTTTTGAGTTCAGTGATAGATTTTTGGCAGTTTGTGTTGATGTTTTTGCGTTTTGATGGCTTGGGTTGAAAAGATCTGACCCCTGTTAGGATGGCCGAACAATAAGTATCAAGTCCTGTGTCTCGACCCTGTCTTGGACTCCAGTACGTCTTCTTGTAGAATTTTGGTTTGGATGAGATTTGGTTGGGTGTGTCTTCGTCAAAGAAGAATTCCTTTAGCCGAATTTTTCTCATTCCTTCTTTTGCATCCTCTAGAAGTTCCAGTTTGTTGACAGTACTGGGCGTAGGGCAGAATTTGGGGCCAAGTGATAGTACGTGTATTTGGTCCTCTGTGAGGTTGACGGATGACAAGTTGACCACTTGTTTGGGATCAGGCTGAACGCTGTATCTTCTGACAAAGCGTCTGTTTTTCTTGTTTTTATGCCCACGTTTACTTCTGGAGGAACGTGTTGAACTATTGGATAGTTGTACATGGTGGCCTGCTTCAAAGTCTTCTGGTAGAATTGTTTGTGTTTGTTGGTCAATTGATGATGGCGAAGGTGTTTGGTGATCAGGCCACGTCAGTGACACATTGTAATTGTCAAGCCCTGTCATAGACGATTTGTATTTGGTTTCTGATGATGGAGACAGATTAGGATTGTCAATCCATAAGAAAGCTGGTTTTTGTTTCCTGCTTGACATTGGAAACAATACATTCACATGATAAGGAAGAGACACAGATGGGTGTTCTTGTGATACTAGAAGTGGTTCCTGATGGTGCTCCAAGGAGAAAGACTTCTCCAGCTGATATGAAAATAACGGAGACATTCCTGGTCCTTGGTGAACTGCTGGTGAGTGTGTCCAACTCGCGTGAGACGGTCTCTTATCACTACTAGATAGTATCGATAGTGAACTATCGTCCATTGGTGGTGTTGGCCAGGGCAGTGACAGTATCTGGTCATCGCTGGATGATGTAGTTATCTCATAATCTTTTAGTGGTGGTGGTGGCCAGGGCAGAGATAGTATCTGCTCATCACTGGATGATGCAATTATCTCAGAATCCTTTACTGGTATTTTTGGCCATGGCAGAGCCAGTATCTGGTCATCGCTGGACGATGTAGGTATCTCGGATTCGTTCAGTGGGTGTGTTGGCCAGGGTAGAGGCAATGTACTGTTATCAGTGGGTGGCACACACAGATCATTATTCTTCAGGGAATGGGTTTGAATATGGAGTTTCAAAACATTTCTTGGCTCCGCTTGGTGGTGTGGTAGAACTGTTGTCCGCACCTGATGATCCGGCTTAGACAATGATCGTCGTTCATGATCAGACAATGATGTTGACTGGGCATCACGATCAGACGATGAAGATACCTGTACTTTCCAATCGGCCGATGAAGAAAATCGCACTTCCTGATCAGACGATGAAGAAAACCACACTTCCAGATCAGAGGATGATGTTGACTGCACATCGCGATCAGGCGATGAAGACAACCGCACTTCCCGATCAGACAATGAAGATAACCGCACTTCCCGATCAGACGATGATGTTAAATGCACATCACAATCAGGCGATGAAGATAGCCGCACTTCCCGATCAGACGATGTTGTTGACTGCATGTCACAATCTGGTGATGAAGATAACCGCACTTCCCTATCAGCAGATGAAGACAACCGCACTTCCCGATTAGACGATGATGTTGACTGCACGTCACAATCAGGCGATGAAGATAGCCACACTTCCCTATCAGCAGATGAATATAACCGCACTTCCTGATCAGACACTGATGTTGACTGCACGTCACAATCAGGTGATGAAGATAACCGCACTTCCCTATCAGCAGATGAAGATAACTGCTCTTCCCGATCAGACGATGATGTTGACTGTACGTCACAATCAGGCGATGAAGATAGCCGCACTTCCCGATCAGACGATGATGTTGACTGCACGTCACAATCAGGTGATGAAGATAGCCACACTTCCCGATCAGCAGATGAATATAACCGCACTTCCCGATCAGACGATGATGTTGACTGCACGTCACAATCAGGTGATGAAGATAACCGCATTTCCCCATCAGCAGATGAAGATAAACGCACTTCCCGATCAGACGATGATGTTGACTGCACATCACAATCAGGCGATGAAGATAGCCGCACTTCCTGATCAGACGATGATGTTGACTGCACGTCACAATCAGGCGATGAAGATAGCCGCACTTCCTGATCAGACGATGATGTTGACTGCACGTCACAATCAGGCGATGAAGATAGCCGCACTTCCCGATCAGACGATGATGTTGACTGCACATCACAATCAGGCGATGAAGATAGCCGCACTTCCTGATCAGACGATGATGTTGACTGCACGTCACAATCAGGCGATGAAGATAGCCGCACTTCCCGATCAGACGATGATGTTGACTGCACGTCACAATCAGGCGATGAAGATAGCCGCACTTCCCGATCAGACGATGATGTTGACTGCACGTCACAATCAGGCGATGAAGATAGCCGCACTTCCCGATCAGACGATGATGTTGACTGCACATCACAATCAGGCGATGAAGATAGCCGCACTTCCCGATCAGACGATGATGTTGACTGCACGTCACAATCAGGTGATGAAGATAGCCGCACTTCCCGATCAGACGATGATGTTGACTGCACATCACAATCAGGCGATGAAGATAGCCGCACTTCCTGATCAGACGATGATGTTGACTGCACGTCACAATCAGGCGATGAAGATAGCCGCACTTCCCGATCAGACGATGATGTTGACTGCACATCACAATCAGGCGATGAAGATAGCCGCACTTTCCGATCAGACGATGATGTTGACTGCACATCACAATCAGGCGATGAAGATAGCCGCACTTCCCGATCAGACAATGATGTTAACTGCACGTCACAATCAGGCGATGAAGATAGCCGCACTTCCCGATCAGACGATGATGTTGACTGCACGTCACAATCAGGCGATGAAGATAGCCGCACTTCCCGATCAGACAATGATGTTAACTGCACGTCACAATCAGGCGATGAAGATAGCCGCACTTCCCGATCAGACGATGATGTTGACTGCACGTCACAATCAGGCGATGAAGATAGCCGCACTTCCCGATCAGACGATGATGTTGACTGCACGTCACAATCAGGCGATGAAGATAGCCGCACTTCCCGATCAGACGATGATGTTGACTGCACGTCACAATCAGGCGATGAAGATAGCCACACTTTCCGATCAGACGATGATGTTGACTGCACGTCACAATCAGGCGATGAAGATAGCCGCACTTTCCGATCAGACGATGATGTTGACTGCACATCACAATCAGGCGATGAAGATAGCCGCACTTCCCGATCAGACGATGATGTTGACTGCACGTCACAATCAGGCGATGAAGATAGCCGCACTTCCCGATCAGACGATGATGTTGACTGCACGTCACAATCAGGCGATGAAGATAGCCACACTTTCCGATCAGACGATGATGTTGACTGCACGTCACAATCAGGCGATGAAGATAGCCACACTTTCCGATCAGACACTGATGTTGACTGCACGTCACAATCAGGTGATGGTGATAACCGCACTTCCCTATCAGCAGATGAAGATAACTGCACTTCCCGATCAAACGATGCTGTTGACTGCACGTCGCAATCAGGCGATGAAGATAACCATACATGATGATCAGGCGATGAAGATAAGCGCACTTCCCGATCAGCAGATGAAGATAACCATACATGACGATCAGACGATGATGTTGACTGCACATCACGATCAGGCGATGAAGATAACCGCACATGACGATCAGACGATGATGTTGACTGCACATCACGATCAGGTGATGAAGATAACAACAAATGACGATCAGATGATGAAGATGACAGAAACTGACGATCAGATGATGAAGATGACAGAAACTGACGATCAGGTGTTGTTGATGACAGACGATCAGGCGATGATGATGACAGAAACTGACGATCAGGCGACGATGATGACAGCAGTCGACGATCAAGTGATGAAGATGACAGCAACTGACGATCAGGCGACGATGATCATGGCAGAAACTGACGATCAGGTGTTGTTGATGACAGACGATCAGGCGATGATGATGACAGAAACTGACGATCAGGCGACGATGATGACAGCAATCGATGATCAGGTGATGAAGATGACGGCAACTGACGATCAGGCGACGATGTTGACGGCAACTGACGATTAGGCGACGATGATGACGGCACCTGACGATCAGGTGTTGTTGATGACAGCACTGACAGATGGTTAAAATGCTTCTCGTGCGTACATAGTTTTCTTTGATGGTTAGATTGTGAGAAATGTGAGTTGGTGCACTGTTGTGTCTTCAACTGCTTCAGAGCTTTAAATTTCTTTAGTACATTATATTAGTCAACATTCATGAATACTTTATTATCTGTTGTAAAATAAAATAAAATAAAGAAAAATGGGAAAATAAATTGCATGTCACTTGTAAATTTAGAATTATCTCCCTTGAATGTCATCAAATAAGACCTACTGATGAAATTCAGGAGAGTTAATTTTCAATTCTATGGTCGTTGTGTATTTTTGTGTTTAATAATTTTCTGTATTAGTAAAACATTGTTTAAAAATAAGATATTTTGCAACAAAATAGTATTCAGTAACGCCTTTTCAGTATACCTACTTTGGTTTAAACCCATCCATTATCTTTTTAAAAAATCAGGTGGGTTTTTTATATTAACAATTTTCTCACTGGGCTTACGTTGATATGGCTTGTCGTTCTGTGCATCTGACATCGTTGTGAATCATCTGCAAGGTCTGAAGAATCATTGTACCAAATTTCATTAAGATCGGTTCATTGGACTGGAACACATTTTTGTCACACACGGACATACACACACACACACACGCGCGCGCACGCGCACACACACACACACACACACACACACTACCAGAGGATTTTGTCTGAATCACTTTTAGTGGAAGGACGTTAAACTGAAGAACAACAACACACACACACACACACACACACACACACACACACACACACACACACACACACACACACACACACACACGCGCGCGCGTGCGCGCGCGCGCACACACGGACAGGCAACGAACAACCCTCGTTCCCATTCCAATGTACTCCCATTATGTAAGAACTGGGAGTACAAAAACGAAAGCTGGTTATCATCGTAGCAACAATCAGCGAGCATCTCTTCTATCTCACACAAGACAGTCCTTTGCAAACTCTCTCTCTCCGTGCGTGCGTGCGTGCGTGCGTGCGTGCGTGCGTGCGTGCGTGCGTGCGTGCGTGCGTGCGTGCGTGCGTGCGTGCGTGCGTGCGTGCGTGCGTGCGTGCGTGCGTGCGTGCGTGCGTGCGTGCGTGCGTGCGTGCGTGCGTGCGTGCGTGCGTGCGTGCGTGCGTGCGTGCGTGCGTGCGTGCGTGCGTGCGTGCGCGCGCGCGCGCGCGCGTGTGTGTGTGTGTGTGTGTGTGTGTGTGTGCGTGTGTGCGTGCGTGTGCTGCGTGCGCGCGCGCGAGGTCTTATTTCTCAAAAGCTGGTAGTTGGAAAAGTTAGCAGTAAAATAACCAGAAAACTAGAGGGTGGAAAAAGCCAGACCTATAGCCACCAAAGTTCCTACTACTGTACCATCGATAATGGGAATGTACTAGGGCATAACCGCTAACTTTACCCTGTGCAACTTTTTACAAGGCTTTATGAAAACAAGCCTGCCTTCTACACAACTTATAGAACATGTTTGTGCATTTGAAAAGAAAATCGTTGATGTCAGTTAGAACACTATTTTATACTGTCTCGAGCTTTTGTCATCATATTGCACCGAGTTATTGGAGCTATATATCTTTTGACAGGGTGTATGTTGCTACCAATTGACGGTTACTTTGAAAGAAAGGTATCAGCAATATTGAAAGCAGCGATGTTGCTAGAGAAAAACAACAGGATGGGGGACTAGCTTTTAAAGTGCATCATATATCATTTGCAGAATACATGATACAAAAATGCTCGTAATTTATTATATTCTTTTTTAATTACCAGGTTATCAAAGCTCCGTGAAACCATATCAAAATAGTTGTAATATGTTTTTGCCATGTCACGTTAGCCTCTACAGATGATACCTTCTTTTTAATATGTACACGATAACGGTGATATGACATTCCCCTGTGGTAAATGGAATCTTGTTTGATTCAGAACTAATATTGAATTCACAGAAGCAAATCATACAACCATGAAAAACACACAATCAATCAATCAATCAAAAACACAAACCGATTTTGACTAGGCGCAACACAACATAAAAGAAAGATTTAAAAAAAGAAACATTAATGAAAATCGGCCCACCTACAATCTCATGTCGTATACGCGTAGTCACTGAAGACTTGTTGACTAAAGTGTCATCAAATGTAACAAACGCGATAGGTGTATTTTTCCCCAGGAAATCAACCCAACAAAGCATACATTTAGTTCTAACCGAACTCGAAATAGGTTTGGTACAGAGCAAAAACCTGACTGAAAACAAACAACAACAAACAAACAAATATACCCCCCTCCCTTGAATTGGCCCATCTTCTCTCTCGTTCCCTGTGTTGGGGGGCACTTCACGTGTTGTTAGCCTGATGGGGGTGGGGGTGGGGGGGTGTACACTGTCATGTGGCCGACATAGCACAATCATTCTCTCTATTGACACTAGTCATCACCGTCACCAGGAATCCAATTAGTCCCACACACTCACTCACACTCAATCAGCGAGCCATACATTCTAGAGGGATATAGAGTGGAAAAGCTTTAAAATGTTGAACATGCCATGCTATGGTGTATTTTTGTCTTTGTCTGCTCTCGTCTTTTTTGTTATTCTTCTTTTTTTTCGGGTGTGGGGGGGGGGGGGTGTGGGGGGGGGGGGGGTCTATCACTTAGACAGTTATTTTCTCCAGTGATCATATTATTTTGTTGTTGTATCTACTGTCCCTTCATTGACGTGCTGATTATAAAAAAATATTCATATGTTGAAACTGAGAACATTGAAGGTCTTATAGTTTAATTAAAAAGTACAATTATCAGCGTGAGCACAGGAACAACAAAGACAACTACGTCGACAACAACAACAACGACAACAACAAGAACAATATCAGCAGCAGGACCAATCCCACACAGCCGCAGTTAAATGCAAAAACAACGACGACAACAACAACAACGAACACCAGGATATCGATCAATGTTTGTGTTGTTGTCAGAATAAAGAAAACAGAGAACTGATATCCTCACACAGCACATTTCAATTTAAGAATATTGGTTTTCATTCGTCGCAGCATTATTCATTCTTTATACCATTATAACCATCTACCTATATTCTGTAACAACGGTCGTGTTGCCTGCCGCACTCCTTCCTTCCAACCAACCCCACTACATTTTTTTTTATCGACTAAATAAATAATAAATGCTACAAATATGAAACTTCCCCCTTTAACCAAAGGGGGAAGGATGGAAGCGGGCGGCTGAGTAGGTACAGTCAATCATTTCGCCCTTTGGGGAATTACTGGCGTAGCGACGAATACTTGCATTTTCCCATTTTCGAACCATCAGAATTCGATGGCATTGCACTTCTCCGTATTTGTTTTTCATCAATGCTTGAAGGGACACCATTTTGTCTATTGCCCCCCCCCCCCCCCCCCCCCCCCCCCCCCCCCCCCCCCCCCCACCACCCCACCCCCCACCCTTTATGTGTCACAGTCTGTCAGTCTTATTGTAAAATACACCTCACGCTATCCGACCCGGTTGGATGAAACTAGTTGTGACCTTTTCACAGTTGGTTTTCCTTTCTTTTGACAGAGTGAGTGGACATCACAAAATACAACTTTTGGTCGGATAAAACTCTTCCAACCAACCGGTCGGAGTGAATTGGCGACTGCACCATTATTCTACTGACACCAACTCAATCAGGCAGCTTGTGGGAACACAGCCAATGCTTGCTGATAGAGTTAATGTTCTTCTAACTGAAAGGTTGGATAGTGTGAGGCAAGTAATAATAAATGTAGTTCTAAACCCCTTTTGCTTCTTGCGTTCCCTTATGTCTCTGTCTCTGTCATTCTCTGCCTCTCTTCCTGTCTGTCTGTTTCTCTGCGTTTCACACACACACACACACACACACACACACACACACACACACACACACACACACACACACACACACACACACACACACCACACATATGCACACACACACACACACACACACACACACACACACACACACACACACACACATACACACACACACACACACACACACACACACACACACACACACACACACACACACACACACACACACACACACATCCGCGCGCGCGTTAATTTGATCTCCTGTTTTGGGGGGTGTTTTTTGTATATATATATGTTGGTTCTGGTCTTTCGGTCTGTAGTCTATCTATGCATTTCTATATCTCTTCAATCCATCCCTCTCTATCTTGTGTGGTTCGTTCTCTAGTTAAGTTAACGTCTGCACAATTGTTTTCTTTCAATCGCAGTTCCGACTTTGTATTCCATTATCTAAATCTCTTTTTCTTCCCTTCCCTCTCTTTTTTTGCGAATATGTATCTATCTCTCTCTCTCTCTCTCTCTCTCTCTCTCTCTCTCTCTCTCTCTCTCTCTCTCTCTCTCTCTCTCTCTCTCTCTCTCTCTCTCAATGACACATTGGAAGAATCTTTGCCTAACATCTTCTCTCTCTCTCTTTCTCTCAGTCTCTCTCTCTCTCTCTCTCTCTCTCTCTCTCTCTCTCTCTCTCTCTCTCTCTCTCTCTCTCTCTCTCTCTCTCTCTCTCTCTCTCTCTCTCTCTCAATCTCTCAATGACACATTGGAAGAATAGGCTTTGCCTAACATCTTAATCCTTGCTAAATGAAGTTTTACAGTGTTCAGTTCTCTCTCTCTCTCTCTCTCTCTCTCTCTCTCTCTCTCTCTCTCTCTATATATATATATATATATATATATAGTAAAATTTGATAAAATATATTTTTTGTCCAAATGTCTTTAAAAAAAAAAAATAAAAAAAAAAATAATTAATGTTTTTATAATCGAACATTAGAATCAAGACCAGTTACAAGAACTTGGATTCTTGATCTATGTTCTAAAAAACATAGAGTGCTAGTTTGGCTTTTCCTCCCTTTGTGGGGGAGGCAGACAGAGCCCAGTCCACGACAGCTGTTTCGATCCGATGAGGATCTCGTCAGGTGAACACGGCATTGGGATCTTACCCATGTCATGTGAAATTTTCACCTCAACACCAAGGTCCTTCCACAGTGGGAAGGGTTTCCCTTGTTGTATATTAGCAAAAATTCCAAAAAGCCAAACCAGCACTCAGATAAAACAATAGAAATAAGAATCTTATCTTACCTTGATCGAAACAGCTGTCGTGGACTGGGCTCTGTCTGCCTCCCCCACAAAGGGAGGAAAAGCCAAACTAGCACTCTATGTTTTATAGAACATAGATCAAGAATCCAAGTTCTTGTAACTGGTCTTGATTCTAATGTTCGATTATAAAAACATTATTATTATTTTTTTTTTTTTTTTTTATTATTATTTTTTTTTAAAGACATTTGGACAAAAAAGTTTTATCAAATTTTACTAGTTGTGCATTTGAAATGCTCCAACTTTCAAGTCCTTTAGATCAGAGGCATGGTGCAGAGCAGTATACTGAGATTTTATTTCAAATCTCTCTCTCTATATATATTTTTTAATTTCAAAACTTAATAGACATGACTAGAGAGGGCCAACTACTGAGATGATATCCAAATCTCCCCCCTCCCTCTCACTCTCTCTCAGTGTGTGTCATTCCTGAAGAAGAGAGGACACCCTCTCGAAAGCTTGAATTAAAATTGGAACGACCACGGATTTGTTGTAGTTTTCTTTATTTTTGTGTTATATATATATATATATATATATTTTTTTTTTTTTATCCGTGATTTGGATATCATCTCAGTAGTTGACCCTCTCTAGTCATGTCTATTAAGTTTTGAAATTAAAATTTCAGAACATTTGTCTGCCTGCATGTGTCTATCTGTCTGAAATTAAAATTTCAGAACATTTGTCTGCCTGCATGTGTCTATCTGTCTGTCTGTCTGTCTGTCTGCTTCTCTCTCTCTCTCTCTCTCTCTCTCTCTCTCTCTCTCTCTCTCTCTCTCTCTCTCTCTCTCTCTCTCTCTCTCTGTCTCCCTCTCTCCTTTTTTCTCTCTCTGTGTGCTTCTCTTTCTCTCCTTCTCTCCCCCTCCCCCCCTCCTCTCTCTCTCTCTCTCTCTCTCTCTCTCTCTCTCTCTCTCTCTCTCTCTCTCTCTCTCTCTCTCTCTCTCTCTCTCGCGCGCGCGCGCGCGCTCGCGCACACTCTCTCCCCCCCTCCCCCTGTCTCTCGCCTCCTCTGTTAGTGTCTTAGTTGTAGTTTTACAGTGTTTGTTGCATGTTTTTTGTATCATGTGCAGTGAACAAGCCGGTTGGCGAAAGCTTCAAGTAAATAAAGATTGGGTGTCGGAATTTCAAGAGCTATGAATGTGTTTTCGTCTACATATATATATGTAGACACACACTACATATCTATCATATCTACATATCTACATATCTACATATCTACATATCTATCATATCTACATATCTATCATATCTATCATATCTACATATCTATCTACATATCTATATAGGTCAGTTCTGTACCTTGAAAAAGAGGGGTTACCCCCTCGAAAGCTTGGATAAAAAATTAGAACTTACAAAGGATTTGTTGTTGTTTTTTTCTTCAGATGTATATATATATATATATATATATATATATATATATATATATATATATATATATATATATATATATATATATTCTAACACTCTAGAATAGAGTCACATTCTGTTCCCTTCACGAGTCCGTGGTACCTTTCAGTATCTTTACACACACACACACACACACACACACACACACACACACACACACACACACACACACACACACACACACACACACACACACACACACACACATGCGCGCGCACGCACTAGCACACACACACGCACACACATGCACACTCACTCGCACACTTACGCACACTCACATACACTTAGTTCTTCCCTCACCTTTATCACATATCCCTACCTATTTTGAAAGCTTAGCTGATGTTTTTAAATAAGCCAATGGAAGGGTATTACTCTGAATTGGTCTGAGCATCTATATACTTTCAAATGCGGAAGATAAAGTCTTGCATGAATAAATGTTGAGCAGAAGAAAAAAATATGAGTACTTTTGTGTTGGTGGTAGAGAGACAAGGGAAAAAACTTCAAAATGTTTTCTTATATCTGAGTTTCGGATATAAGAAAACTTGGATAAACAAAACATCATCTCCCTTCGATTTTCTTATAACCGAGTTTTGCTGTATTTTGATTTGATGATGTTTATATTTAGTATTTTACGTTAGCTTTGACTTTGAAAAACGTCATCGGATAAGATAAAAAATACCATAAAAACTTTACTATATCCGAACATCGTTTATAAGAAAAACCTGTTATAGTAAAGGAAAAGCCTTGCTCCCCTGCACTTTACTATAAGCGGGGTGTACTGTATACATAGAGAGAGAGAGAGAGAGAACACAGAACAAATCGTAAAGTTAAAATTAATGTTATTCAGTTTCTTTCTTAAGTTCACAAACTGATACATTGGACACAAACAAAGTTTTATTAATGCAAACTATATATATAAGAGGAAACTTTAATGGTGTGGGTGGTTTTTTTCTTCAATCCTTGTACGTTTTTATATATATATATATGGTTGTCAGCTTGCCCTCGTACATCAAAGACTCCACCCACATGCTGAAAGTGATCAACGAGTGGAACACCAAGTACGGGCCCCTTCCTGTCGACGCCCAGTTGGTCACTATAGATGTTGTCAGCCTCTACACCAACATCCCTCAACAGGACATGGTGGAGGCCATCAAAGATCTGATGGGATGCCACCCTCTCCCTGATT